>CM027081.1:29230681-29770681 GCA_015343265.1 Pao palembangensis | reverse complement strand
GCCGCTCAGAGACCCGTCTTCAGTTCGCAGCAGCTGCGCCTGCAGCCTGGCTGTTTGTTCTGACAATAGCTGGCAGCTCTGACGTTCTGCTATGGGCTTGAAGGAAACCACGGAACCGGCTCTTTAAAGCGGAGCGGTCAGATTGTTTGCCAGGGGTGTCAAACTCGTTTTCACCGAGGGCCACATCAGCATAAGGGCTGCCCTCAAAGGGTCACATGTAATGGTAAGACAGTATAACTGTAAACAAATGCAATGTAAAATAAATGTAACTACTCTTTAATGTTAAATAACTCTAAATTTATTACTTTTTCAAATTACAAATATTATATATGCATTTGCATAGATGTAAAAAATGAATGTTTAATAGTTGCTCCATTATAACATAAATCCTTTTAAATTGTCAGGTTAAAAAATTAATCCATCCATGAATGATCAAACAATCCAAGTGAATAAAGAAAAATATCATCCAACACTAACACTAACTGACATTAACTTTATGTAAAACCTTTTTGTCACAGTTTAGACTAGAGGGACAGAATAACAGAATAAGTACAACCAACAATTGTGAGCTGCTAAGAACATGAGTGACAGATGTAACATTTTACAAAAACAAATGGCTGCAGACAGCCTTGCAGATTTGTCTGCATAAACACATAAACTAGTAAACTCTAAATGCATTGTTTTACATATAAAATAGTATATGTAATAAACTCAAAATAACACAGATTTCTCAATTAACTATATTGGTCAAGTTTTTAGGTGAAGTTGATGAGGAGATGCTGCCTCATCCTTGAATTGGTCCTTGAACACCAATTGATCATGTTCTTAAAATAACAAAAACAAAAGGCAAGCCCAATCATTAAATTGTATAGTTTAAATATTAACTTCTTCTTGGTTGAAATAAATTTTTATTTTATTTTAATTAGGTTTTTATAAAGGCTTACCTGTGAGTTATCAGGCCAGATGTCTGACACCGTTTTTCATGACCCGTGTGTCAATGTCTGGTTTCAGGTCTTGTGCAGAGGCGATCCGTAAACAGCGTGAAGGTTGTCATCAGTGATGCGTTCTCCTGCTCACAGACCTTCAACATGCACTCGTTCAAAAAGGCAACGTCTGCAAAAGACTTTAAAGCTCAAGCGATTTCTTCAGCCACAATAAAGCTAGCTTTCACTGCCGCAGTTGTGCCTTTCGTGAGCACGTAGTAGTCTTCCTTTTAATTCTTGGAGAATTTTTGGTTTTTCTAAAAGACTAACTTTGGCGTGTTTGGTGTCAAAATTTCGGCGTAAATTGTACTCTTTGTTAACCGACACTGCCTCATAACACCAAAGACATACTGGTTTTTGCACAAACATGAATTCGCCTTCCCATCTTTCTTGAAACAACCTTCCATCTGCATCAACTTTTCTCTTCCTGGACATTTTGCTATCATTTGTATTTCTCAATTCTATCTGTTGAAAATCGCATTGATGTGGATACACTGCAACCTGAAGGGATGCACACTACTCATTTTAAGACAATCAGACCTTTTAAGTTCTCACGGGCCACATCAAATGATATGGCGGGCCACATCTGGCCCGCGGGCCTTGAGTTTGACACATGTGGTTTGAGATGATTGGAAACGTTTGTGCAACGGTTGAGCTAGGCCTTCAGTTGGTTGCCATTGGCAGCAGTGAGGATAATTATGGACGTGCTGGAATTATGCGCGCCACGATCAACATCTCAGTTCTGACAGATCACAAAATAGAACATACAACACAAAATAGAAAATAGAACCAATATAACAGAAGACTGGACAGATCCCGCAGCTGCGCCCAGTGCCTTTCACATTCAATCAACGGCTTTAAAATGACATCTCCAAAGCAAATCAGGACCCCCCGCCGACACGTGAAGCGCCGCCTATCTCAGATGGGTATCTTAGATTTGAGCAGGTATACTGGGCACTCCATACTGGAGACACTGGTGGGCGGACCTCAGATGTGGATGCCTGAAGATAATCATGCATATTTTATTCATCTGGTGAGAAAGAAAATGTCTAAAATAAGATTGGAGCTGGTTCCAATAATCACCCTCTGTTCAGATATCCGTCTCCTCACATCAGGCAGATCTTGGCTCGGCGCAACACATTCAAATCCGTCTCTCAAGATTGATCGGCCGTGAGCGTGGAGCGGCCAAGATTATTCGTGTGGGCTGCAAACATCTCACACTCCACAATGAGCATGTTGAGGGCCATCATTCTCACTTCCATTCGCATCCTCCGTGCATGGCAGGAGGCCAAACTGTGCCAAGAGCGTACAGATGGGCATCTCCTGCTGACGGTGACTGACGGAATGAAAAGGCTTCTGAAATCCGGATGGCTAATCAGCCAAAATCAGATCATAAAGCTGAAAATGTGAAAATAAGGTGCAGCGACAAGTGAAATCTGCGGAATGTTAATAAAATCATAGGATATACCGTCAAAGAAAGGAAACATGAAATGAATTCATCATTTGTGTGAAAGGGTTTTTTGTGAGTGTGCGTTTATGTATTTCTGTCACCAACATGAAAGAAAATCATCCGCGGTAGTTAAATTAAGAAGGTGCAGGCACCTCCACGAGCTCTGCCAGAAAGTGCCTTAATGTATTTAAGGCTACAAATCTGCTCCCTGGAGCTTTTAAATCTCTCCTGGATCTTTCTAATCGAAGTCTTCAGGATTTAGCTGTGGTGCAGTGCTTCATGCAACACCGTTCCAAGCTCCTACACCCCTGAGATTACCTGATTAATACCTGATTAATACTGTTGAATGTTCCCACTCGCATCTGATGGCGTGAAAACACCAAAAACCTGCTCGGGTGTGGGTATAGTCCTGTTCTCCTTTTTCTCTTTCCACCCTCCCCTAATTCCTCTGCTCCTCGTTTACCCAGCCGGAGGGTCCTCCCTCACGACCCTGGTCCTGCTCAAGGTTTCTGCCTGTGAAAGAGAGATTGACTGTAACAGATGCTATATAAATAAAGTTGAATTCAAACTGAATGCGCCAAATGATAAACTGCTGCCTTTTAGCTGTCATTTTGTTCTTTCAGGACTACATTCTCATGTTCCAGGAGCTTCCTTCAAGGCCTGGGGCTGCAGAATACCCCTAAAGATGGAGGATAACGTCTTCCCCCTGCAGTGTTTGCGCCGGTCTGACATCAGAGAACTCTAAATTAGAAGAGAGCAGCGCTTTCTTTTTGTTGGCAGATCAGTTATTTGATTTCGTGCTATTCATTATCAGACTATCTTTTAAAACTGTGAAGCTAATTATACCCCACTGAACAAGAGATAATCACAGACCTGCCATCTCCAGGTTGATGTCTGTTTCCAATCAGGAGTGTGTTTACCGATGCGCTGACCTTCTGTCGCATCAATTACTGCGAATCAGAATCAAAAGTCTTCTGATAAACCGTGTCTGCACCAGCCAGTCAGAAAGAACATCAGCAGAACACTAATTGAGTCCAAAAAATGAGAAGTATGTGCAGGTTCCCCCCTCAGGGGTAAACACTCAAAGTCTACATCCCACACACAGACTAATTCACATGTAATTGATTTTTTTTTTTTTAGAATGCACTTTCATACTTTGTTTGCTGCCAAATGAAAACTTAGTTAAACTGTTTGGAGGCTAATATCAAATGAAGAAAAACATCACCTGCAGATGTGTGTCCTTTAAAATTTTGGAACCATTAGCAAGGGTTTTATTTTGAGGTAAACATGCCGAGTTTGGCGCAGGAGCTGCACAACTTGATATCAACAGGCGTTTGTCACAATTCCTGGATTCATTTGCATTTATTACTGACAGCGGGGATGTGATGGCCAAAAACCTTTTGATAAAATAACAATGAGTGTGACAAGAATGACAGAAAAAAAAAAACATGAGAAATACTTTTGGAACACTGCGCCGACACATTTTCAACGCAGGCAAGCTTGAACGGTTTGCGTCGGAAAGCAAAAAAGAGAGCAGGGATAGATTTTGCTTCGTGAATCCATCCTCTCTGATGCAGCAGAGTCACGACTTTAGCACAAACTATTAAAACACAGAAGCTTCATTCTGGCATGATTCAGCCGGCAACATTTAGCTGCTTTCAGCTCTTCCCTCTGGGGTTTATACCTCAGAAACCACCAACAAAAATACTAATATATGTACAAATATACAGCTCCAGTACAATGTTCCAGCCATTCATGAAGACAACAAATGAAATACAGTTAACAGGTTAAAAAGCTGGCTGATTTAACTCTAACATTAAGATTATTGTTCTCATCATTTCCACCCTTCTGATCCATTAGTGTCAAGATGCTTTTAAAAATATAAATAAGGCAAACAAACAACAATAAATAACAAAATATGCGATCTGGACATTGCTGCTGAACGATGCTCTGGGAGGCACCGTTTCACAAGAAAATGTGTTTTTTAAGAACTCAGTGCAGCGTCACAAGTCAACTGTGGTTTCCTTTTCATGATATGTGACACGATGAGCAGAACCTTCGCCTTGGCTGAATCAAGTACCGCCGTTTGAAAGGAAATCCAAATAAAAACCTGAGTGGGGAGTGCAAACAAAGCCAAACACTCCCTTATGAAATTTCACATGGTGTCAACCAAATTATGATGCATGCAATGAGGAGGGATGCAAATAGCAGCTCTGGTGAGGTCAACTCGCCGCGGCACGGCGTTACCCGTCGCCTGTAAACAAACCGTGCGGGAGATGATAAGTTCACTTTACAGCTTTGGTTCCTGATCCGGATCCTTTGGAGCCACATTACTGGTTGCTGTTTGCCCTACCAGGAAGTTAATTGTGTTCATCAGGTGTAAAATTATTCCACCATCAAGACAGCTGAAACGAAAATCGGCGGTGCTGCAGGTCCCGACGCCCCCCTGGGCTCAAAGCCTCTGTGTCTGTGACCGAAACCCTGCGTGACAGCGCCAGGCTGAGGGCAAGAAGCGGGTCTGGGTTGAATCAAGGGAGATAACAGGCTGAATGAGAGGAGAGGGACACTGGCTAAAGAGCGTGCAAGTGAGCAAAGGGAGAAGAAAAAGAAAAAAGGAATGCGAGGAGAGGCAATAAAAGCACAGGAGCTGCGTAATGACGCTCGCCATCTCGCAGGCGCGTTTCGCCACTTCCCTTCAGCCAGGTGCCTTTTAGAGACCGACAAGGTCAGACGCCGGCAGCTGTGGAGCTCAGCGGCTCTCTTCCATCACCCGTTAACATTAAAAGATTTGTTTAAAGCCTACAGGGAAATAAAGAGCTTTGCGCCAATCTAGTCCAGCCCCGGCAAAAATAAATATATTCAACAGCCGCTGACTAAAGCGGCTGGGATGCGGCCCGCTCGTTCACACGTAAAAACAGAGAGCTTTGTTGCTTCTTATACTGTGACACGTTTAGTTTCTGGAGTTCAGTTCGGCTTGTGTGGGTGTAAATGTCACACTACCAGTTTGTGTCCAACTGTCGAAAAACAACACGAGGGCCGAGCTCAATCGACCAAAACGCAGCTGGAAAGAGCAGCAGTTCATCGATTTCATTGATAACACATTAAAGATTAAACAGATCAGGTCAAGGACTGGGTATCAATAAAAACAAAAACAAAAAAAAAAAAACACAGCTGATGCTTTTTTTATTTATTTTTTTTCTTAGCTTGGAAAAGCCTGTGTGTAATATTTACTCCGCAATTGTTCTAATCCCATTTTCCCTTTTGAATCCCAACAATGAATATTGACACTGTCATTTAGCAAAGCACCAGTAAGTTTCACAGTTCAATACCCAGCCCTTAAGAGGATTTGAAGAGCTTTATTCCAGAACAAGATATGTTTTTTTTCCTCCATTTTTTGGGAACACACACACACACACACACACACACAATGCTGTCATCATTGCCAAATCTAAAGCTTCCATTCAGTCTCATTTTTCTGATGAGACTGTGATTTTGTTTGCATTGGGGTTCAGAAGTAGCGCTCATTTTGACGTCATCGCAATGTTATATTGGTCTTTAACTGCCAGATGTCTCAATTTTGGAATGAAATACTTCAGTACAGCTTCTGTCGCGTTTGAAACCTTGAGTTACACATCAACAGAGTCTTTGCGCTGTAATGTCATATGTCTAAGATGTCAAAAGTTGCCTCTCTACCAAACAGATGTTTAGTTTATTATGCTTCAAATACAACTACTGGTGGAGATGTGGGCAGGTGGACACGCTTCTCTCAAACCTCATCTCTGCAGGACCACCAGCTTGTTGCTGGAAAAAGGGGACAATGGGTATTCTTTAATAAATCTCAAAAGGCATGCAGCAGAAAGGGTCGTGATGTTGATGTCCATCAGTCTGTCGACATTTCAAAGAACGCTGGGATGTTTGGCAAGGACAGGAAATCTTCATACCAGTGAAAATGTCAGCTGGTCCCATAGTTCCTCTTAATCAAATCATGATCAAATGGAAAAATGCTCAAATAAACTGATTTTAAGAAAGAAAATCAATTGCCAACAAGGCCCCCTCATTTCTTTGTTCAGTTGTGATGGAAGCAGAGTGCACTGCTCTAGCGGCCATGTAGGTCTTTGTGTTTGCGTGCGTGCGTGTGTGTGTGTGTGAGAGAGAAAGAGACTAACTGTATGTGTCTGTCTATGAGCGTTTGAGGTTGAGTCTGCACTTGTGTGTCTGTAGGCGTAAGCACATCGACACTGTCAGCATGACACAGTGTGGGAGTTCTGACAGACGAGTGCCTTTTCCACACACAGTCTGACGTGTGTGTGTGTGTATGCGTGTGCGCGCGCGTGTGTGTGTGTATTCAAACAAACTGTCAGCAAGAGGTTCGTCAGGATATTAAAAAGTGGGATTACAACCACGTATGGTCGAAGATTTAGGAGAGAAAGAGCTGCGGTTTGTATGTAAACTAGCAGACTGAGCCAACATGGCTGCCTGTGCTCGAGAGGACGTTAGTATTTCAGCTCCCCTCAACTGTCTCGCTGTGTCAGAGCGAGAAGCTCAGACGTGTGCAGGGAATGTTGGAGGAAGACATTTTTACGACTGTAGCTATGCAGGGACAGAGGTCCTCGGGGCGGCTGTCCTAATCGACCAGGAAATATGGAGGATGAGGAGGAGGAAGAGGAGGCTGGGGAAGGTGTGAGAGGTGGAGGGGAGGCCTGGACAGATGATGAGACACTCAGCGAGGGGCTCCCTCTACTCGCCATGCTGTGGAGACTTGAGGAAGAGCCGGTGCCGACTGCGCGAGGGATATGGCTGGGGAGGTGATGCTCACCCGCTGCTCTCCTCACCCCACCTGACAAACTCATTCCACCTCCCCCTGCTTGAGTTAAGGACTCCGAGGAAGATGACACCCCCTCTGGCTGCCTGGAGGACAGGGATGGAGTAGCAGTGTGATTAGCAGCACTTGAAGTGACCGGACATTGATTTGACATTTGAAACCGGGCTGAAGTTGCAGATGAGGCTTGAGCGGGAGAAGTGAGAGAGGGCTGGTTGGAGGAGGCGGGAGCCAGATTTGGAGCGGGGCAGTGGGCCACAGACTGTGCCAAGGCCCCCTCTCTGGCAGCGTGTCGTTCAGGGGCAGGGTGGCGGCCGTGCAGAGGCAGATAGTGGTAGGGGTGCTGCTGGTTAGAGAGGTCCCCTCCGAGTGCCGTTCCCACGCCCCGCGCCCCCCTTCGCTCCCTTGGAGCAAGGCTGCTGCTGCTGCCTGGTCCTGACGACCTGCCTGGATGATTGGTCTTAGAGAGAGACACAAAGAAAACAGGGGAAAAAAGAGAGAGACATTAAAGAGTATTCATCACTTATCATTAGAGCGTGTGAGACAGACACAAAAACAGCCAGACAAATGGAGCAGAAGTCAGCAGGAGCGAGAACCAGCACTGCTGTTTGCAGTATGGATTGTTAATAGGGTGACATTTGGAAAACCAACTCTCTGAGCTCCTGCAGCTTGTTCTAATTGTTTCTAAACCAACCGGAACCCTGCTCACTAAAGAAAACACAAGCGCGCACACATGCACACACACACACACACATACACGCACATACCCACAGACAACAATTTAACATGTGCATGTATGGATGTGTGCTCATGCACAAATCCCCACTCCCCAAGCAATATGATCTCAATGACACACACGCACTCACACACACACACACACACACACACACACACACACACACACACACACACGCACAATAGGGAAGATGGCACATAAAGCTAGATGGCAGAAACTGGAGCCACCTGTTCTCTTTCACACTCCAGTGCACCTCCTTATGCAACCTTTTTCATGACTGTCCCCCTTCTCTTTCGCTTTCACTCACACACACATACACACACAAGCACGCACACACACACACACACACACACACACACACACACACACACATAAAACTGCACAGGAACCAACGGTGCAATATTTGTTAAAGTGCCACAATCTCTTCCGACAGAGAACCTCATGGGAAAGGAAGCCATGTGAAAAAGCCAAGATGACATTCGCCAAAACAATGGATATGGGCACTTCCTCATCATGTGGGATTATATACATGATGTGTGTGTTTCTTTTGTGTTTGCATTAATGTGGGTGTGAATCTTATCTTGTGTGTTTGAGCATGCAAATTAACATTGAGGGTAATTATTGCGGCGAGGCTGTTAGCGGAAGTTCGGTGTGAGCTGCAGATATGTAATTAGGCAGAATGCTGCTAACTGGGTAAGTACAGTAGAACAGTCGCAATGCTAATTCAAAAACATTTTCTGCTCATGATCTAATATTGTCACCTGAAATGAAATTACAGGCGATAAGAGATAAAGTAAATGGGAAGATCACAGAGACACTTGAATTAAAAAGGATGGTTATTAAAGTATTGTGAGCTAAGATGTAAGATAAGGCCGAATTCTCTCGAGGCTTAAGCACGGGAACACACACACACACAAACACACATCCAGATACTTCTATCCTTGTAAGGATTTTTATAGGCATATTGTATTAAGCAGCCCCTCACCCTAACATCCCAGCATGTAGCCCCCCCCGACCCGAACCTAAACCCAATTCTAACCCAAACCTTCAAACAGGCCTTTAAAGTTGTGAGGACCACCCAAAATGTCCTCACTTCCCAAAAGTGTACACATTTGGCCGGTACAATGACTATTTTAGTACTCAATATGCAGCAAGTACAAGACACACACACAGAGCACTCAAATGTCGTTCCAATGGGGATCAATATGGACCCCTACTTGTTTGAATTTCCTGTTTCTAAAGGCCAACAAACATTGGCCGGGAGCCTATTTCCCTCGCCTGGTCACCATGTACCACTGTCCCATTTCCAATGTCGACATGCATCAACACCCCAGAAAATCAACCATTTTACTGCCTTCACTCAGTGAATTGGCCCTGATGCTACTGTGTGGTGTACTTTATCTGCCACCACGACAGAGAGAGTGGTACATTGAGATCGTGCGTGTCGCTCCTTTTAGTGTCACCTCTGTTTTTGCTTCCTGCAGCTGACTGAGTTCAGTTCCAGCTCTGCTGGAATTTACATGCTACACTGGCTTTACCTGGTACATTAACAAAATACAAATACAAAATTTCGATGTGACTTTGTAGAAAATGCTAAAGCTTATTTTGCATTTATTATTTCATTTTCAGTGCAATGCTTTGTACACCTGCAGACCCTGAACACAACCAGACATTTCATATGAATTCTGTCTCCTCTCAAATTCTAATAAGGATTCTACGACGATTTGTCAGTGAAAGTGCCCTAATTTTGTGAGGATTAAATATATGATTAAAATATACAACAATTGCAGGCCATTCATTCAATAACTGTTATTAGAAAAGACTGATGCGTCTGCCAATAAAACCTGTCATTGTCGTGTTCAAATAATTCTCAATCTGCAGCAACAGTAATAGGTAAGTAAAGTTTTTTTTTTTCTTAAAAATTGAATTACAGCCAAACAATCTGCACTTTCAGTCCTTTTATGTTCAACAGAAAAAAAACCCAAATAGGCACTCTACCAAAACATCAAACAGTGTGCCGCTGTCTATACAGCTTACTGAAGGAGCCCAGGGCTCGTGACTGTGCTCTCTAATGGGCCCTAATGGCTGGGTAAACACTACAAGGCTCCACACAGATTCCTTGATCTAATTAAGACTAGTAAGAATTTCCATTACAGCCAAAATCTGCACATGGTGTGTTGTGAGAACACATGAGGGAACTGCTAGTATGCTGAAAACCCACTACCAGCACAAAGGTTTACACGGCATAGCTTAATTAGGGCTAAATCACTTAGTTTCCAAAAAACAATCCGTGGTCCAACCTTTGAGAAAGCACCAGACGGCAAGGTACAACACTAGGATAAAGATGATCAGACTCTAAAAGATCTGATAGCCAGGCTCACCATCAAGATGACCATAGTTACAGGAAACATGTGTTTTGTGGCAAAATCAGGACATAAAAAAGGGTCAAACACGAAGTGAGATGAAACAGATTTTTTTTTTAAAATTGCTGAAATAAAGCAACAGTGAGGCATTCAGGGTGGTGCAGAGAGGAGAGAGCGGTAATGATGTACAAACTCAGGTGTCCTTTGTCGAACATGCCCTGCGCCAAGCTGCCTCCTCGCCAGCAACAGAACAGCCTTTGTGTGTGTACTGTATGACCCAACACTCTGGAGACGTACACAGTCCTATAAATACACACACATGCAAGGATACAAGTAAAAAAGGAAGTAATCAGAGCAAGTGGAGGGGCATCCTCCTACTTTTTTTATTGGATTGTGCAGAATAAGGCAATGTGCTAATGGTCAAGTATGCACACGAGCTTCCTGTGAACCTTACAGCGCTGTCCTTTAATGCTGCTGGCTGGTTTTGTTGTTATTATACAAGAAGAAAGTGATGAGAAATGAAGGTTCCGAGCTAAAAAGTAGTTCAAGAGGACTTGTAATGCATCATCTCGTCTGCTGAACAGAACTGGACCATATTAGGCAGGTAAAAGTTTGTAAAGAGGAAGTTCTTCCACACCAACACACTCAGTCAACAGTGAACAAAGCAATTATTTGGTTTGTTAAAAGTGTGAAAAGCCGGGGCGTTCACACACAAAAACAGTGCAGAGCACCCACACAGACGGCGCTCTAAATCCTGTTTAGACCATGACCAAATGCATTTCCATTCTTGTTGTGTGTGCCTAAATCATCCCACTTTATAACATTCACCTGTCTGCCTCAACACTGTCATTTATAGCCATTTAAAACAAGGTGAAAGAAGACTGAGCAAGTGGCATAAAAACGTCAGACCGAGAGTGTAAAATAAACCGTATATTCGATCTCTGGACTAAAATCTATACTGCCGATACTGTTTTTAAAAAGAAAAACTGTTCTTTCAGCTTATGTGGGGCACAATATTTTCACAAATATAGTCAGTGGATGAGATAAATCCTCTTGCTCACAATCTACACTCACAGCAGAAACACTAACAAATGTCTCAGATGAGAGGACTGCCAGAAAAAAAGGAGAAAAATCTGATTCTTATTTCACATTTTAGCTTAATCTAGCTCTCAATGCCTGTAAACAAAAACTAACACGACAGCATCTGCATTTTTGAGAAAATATCCAGAGCCGGGAGGCTGACTAATGATTAGTGTTGTGGTATGTTTGTGGAGGACGGAGACAAACGGACTGATTCTCCTGCCCAGAAAGTATAATCCAGTATTCACAGAGAAAACACGTAGAATTCTGGCACAGTAATCTGCGAAAAACACTCCATCAGATGGTGAAACTGTAGATTGAGCCTGCTGCATACCTTTAGTTTAATTTATTGGTCTGGTTAATACAGACCCCGGGTGAACCTGACTTAAAGTTTATTTTGTTTCTTTTTCTTTGCAAGAGTCGCAGAGACATTGATGGAAACGCTGTCAAGTAGGAGAACAATGATGAATAAAGCAGCCTGTGGTCAGGAGCAAAATAAAAATAATATAAAATGCTTTTTCTTTCTTTTTTTTTTTTTTAGTATTATTGACTCAGTCAATTGCACGTCACCTAGCAACAGTAAATGGCTGAGAGCGAATCAGAGTTCTCTATGATTTGGGGACATCGAGTGTGATCAGTGTCTAAAGGTGCAGAGAAAGATGATGAGAGAAAGCTCAAGTAAACTGACTCTACTTTGATGCTACAGGACATAAACTATTCAGGAGAAAATAATGTGTCAATAACACCAGTAGCAAAACACAGCTTCATTTTCCTATGAGAAAGACTTTAAAGCGTCTGTTTTTTTGTTTTTTTTTTTAACCTCAAATATGCGGAAGCCAAATTTCACTGGCACTAGTTTCTTTGAAATTCCAAGGTACAAACTGAGGATTTTCAAGGTTGCCATGGCAGTGTAGCATAATCTTGTTCCTTAGTTGGGGTGACTTGGAAACTCTGGTGGTGTTAATCATTTGTCTGTCGAAGGCACCCCTATGATCAGTCAAAGATTAATCTACCTCTAACGCTAATGCACGCTGGGAGACCATCCAACTCCCTGAAACCCTGAACAAATGTAGTTGTGGGAACAAAGAGAAGACTTTATCAGTTCCGATGCAGACCAAATCTCTACAGCCACTTGGTTTTTTTTTAAATACATTCTTCTACTGCACTCTAACTATGGCTGGATTGATTGCTATGCCAGGCTGCTTCCCCAGGTGTCAATATGGCCCCCTCTGGTGCCGTCTAATAACTGCAAACACTGTGATATATACATAGCATTGCTCCCTGCTAAGCGTATCCCTGTCGTCTGTCACCACTCCTCAGGTTGCATACAGCTATCCTCCTGCTTCTCCATGAGTACTGCTGTCCCAACAGGATGTCGATAATCTAATTTCTGAATTACTGACTATGTTCTATTAAAACATTATAGGACTATTACACTGAAAAAAAAAACTACTTAAAGAAAATAACAATTCCACGAATGGCCGACAAGGTTATCACTGCGGCACACACAGACACTCAGACACTTTCTGTGTAAGAGCTGAAATGATCCACATATCTGAAAGAACTCGCCACTGGAGAAAACACACATTGGGAGTGAAGTGAGAGGTCTCAGGAGATTCACCATTAGACGTCCTTAAGGCCTGATAATAATGATGCAGCTGCCACCTGTAAGATCACACTGAGAAGCCACCGAGAGCCCTGAAACATCTACACTTCACTAAAGATGACAGGGGGAGTTCTGCTGTGATAGCCCCGAGCAACATGATTGATGTAGGCTGCTCTGATGGACCCACTTGATGTCTGATGTTACCTCTATGCCAAAAAGTTCAAAGCAAAGAAAAATATGTAATAAATATATCATGATTTAATTGAATAACAATTGTTTATAGACATCCCACTGAGTGGCGCACTGCTGATGCTGCGATTTTTCTTCACGTTAATATTAAATGCAGTCAACTGAAACAAATTCAGCATCTCAGTGACGACCCCTCAGGTGAAATTGGCTTGGACTGTTCTCATTACTGCATCTGTCATTGAGCCGTGACCATAAACATGGTAAAATGAGAGGTTCATTTGACTGGATGCTAGCTATGCCGGCTGCCAACGAAGCTACAATTAATTCCTCCCGTTTTCACCCGGTTCCTACTGTACCTGCACCACCGCTGCGTTATTAGCTGCCTTATGAAGCCGATGTGACGCTGCTCAGGTCACGACTGAAGGGTTTGATGGCAGACTTCCTCTTGAGACAGATGGCAGGTTCAATTATCTTAGTTTGATCCTGAACTGTATAGATGTCTGTATTTGATTATTATCCATTGCTTAAACCTCTGGAGATGAAACAATTCAGCAACACTAATGACTTCAGTATTTCTGTGTGTTTTCTCTTAGAACTATAAGTTATAAAAGTGATTCTTTAAGGTTAACACAGTCGGCAGTAAAGTAGGCTGTAGGTGGATGCTCATTACTGTCTAGATTTTAGATTAAATGTGAAATAATATGCTATTTTCAGCTTGGCCTGTGAAGCCAAAATCATGCAAATATCATGTACATCCTTGATAGACTTACACACAAGTGTCAAAATTCCCCACTGCACCATTTCAGACAGCACTGCAGGCTTCAGCAATGAGAAAAGGTGTGAAGGAACAGCAGGGTTGGAGTCTTGAGTGTCGTTTTACACTAGCAGCTCACTGAAACTGAAAAAAAAAAAGCAGCTTGATAAGGAGAGCAACGTCTTTAAAGTTGTACATGTTTCCAGCTGCTGCTGCTCTCCACTGCCATGTGCACTGACTCCATGAATACGCCATGGAAACTCATCAAGCTAATTCACGATTACCAAACGCTCCCTTTTAGCACAAATGAATGTCCCCAAAGCATCTGTTCTTACAATTGCTGAAAAGTAAGCGAGATCTGAAGCTGTCCTCACTGGCTGCTGTTTGTTCAGAGGGTGCCCGACCAGGAAGGACATCTCAACACGCTAAAGAAGTTACATGGTCCCACCATCTTTAAGTTCAAGGAGGAGAAGACGATTATCGGCGTTGGAGAGCTGCACAGACCCTCAGGGCTCCATAACTATAACCATAACGCAAATGTGCACATACACAAGCTGACTTGTCCGTGACTCTTCAAATTGTATGAGACAGATGGTCTGAAGCTGCACACTCTATAAGTGTGGGGCAGTACTGAGAGAACAGCACATCTACAATAAATCCTGAAATAGTTCGTCTTTCCTGACAGATTTCCATGAATATAGACTGTATTTACAGTCAGCTTTTACCACTTTTGGCCGCTTATGCAGGGGCCTGTGATGGAACCAAAGACCTTTGTACCATTTTACCAGCTCAACTACATCCTATAACAAACTAGGATCGGCTGAAGAACTGCTGCTACACGAGTCTTGGAATAAATCCAGTGTGCAAGCATTTTTCTAAATGAGACACATTTTCCGAATGAGGTTGGACACGGAAAATGAGTTTGTGGAAGTTATTTAGTTCTAATTATGTTTTAATGAACTATTTTTGTTCTGAATAATTGAATCTTTTCCCATATAAAAGTCATGGAGATCATTAGCCTACATTCTACATTGGTCTCGTCATTGTTTCAGCACTGCGTCCCATTTTTGGGCCTGTTATCACCAGATACACAAAAATGTTTCTTGCTTAAATGACGCTCTCCCTTCTGTAGCAGTTGGATAGCCACGCACCAACAACCCTCTCCGGGAAGATTATCTGCAGAAAACCTCAGCACAAGGGCTACAAGTAATCTGGGCAAACCATAAGCAGAGGCGTTCTCCACCGCTTGAAAAAGGCAAAACTATGTTCTATTCACCTCAATGTGAAATTGGGAGAACAGAAAACAAATTTATAGATCTATTTTTTTAAGTAGACAACTGGATTTGAAGTGTTTCGGTGTAAATATGAGCAGAACGGAGAGAATGTCCTTCACAGCGGACAATATCACTGCTGATATGCATACTGCAGCGGTTAAGGTGTTTGTTCATGTGGGCATGTGTTACGCTGTATAAGACTTGGCTGTTATCAGCAAGTGCAGGTGCACGCACTGGAAAGTGTCACGTTTAATATCTGTGAGTGCCTGAACAGCATATTATCTGTCCGTCTGTTTATTCTTCATCACACAAGGTAGAGCAGCATTAAAAAGAGCACGGGAAGAGGGAGGAGGATGACATAAAAGGATGGAAAATGAAAGAAAGGGGACATACTGCACACACCACAAAATAAAGGCAAGAAATGGAATGAAAAATGGAAACACTTGTGATTAATTATCCGCATTGAAATGAGGGAAGGCGACTACATACACTGATTTATGTACATAGTATGTACGCATATTTTAAACTTTTTTAAAATTTTTGCATTTTGTGTGCATGGGAGAACATGCACACAAAATGCAGGTCTGAACTCCCAGGCTGACCATACACACACACGTTTGGTGTATTTCCCCGAAACAAATTACACCTAGATTTGATTTGTAAATAGTCAGAAAGTTAGCACGTGAAAAAAAAAAACATCCCCTAGCACAGAAAGACAATTTTCCACACTCAAGCACAGAAAAATACATCTCATAATTTCTGTTTCAATGAAAGGCTAATGTGGTTTGCCTGGCAACCTGAACATGACAAGACTCCAGGCGGTCAGACTCCTCCAAAAATAAATAAACAAAATAAAAACGCTTGGTTGAATAGCCTACAATAGAGAGAGAAGCCATGTGCCTGTGTCCCTGTTGCAAAATGGAAAAAAAATATATGATCTATAAACCAGAAGGTAAGATTATTCCATTAAATAATACAAGAAAGGTCAAATTCAAATGAACTTAAACCGGAATGGAGCAAAGGCCTCTTCTGTTTTTTAATTGCTGCTTCAAAGTAACCGCCCACACATGAACACACACATCTGGCTGTGTACCGAGCAACTTTCCCCTTAGCCCGTGAAATCAACGCAAAGAAGCAGACATATCGCCAGGAGCGTGCATGTGCCTTTCAGTGGACCACTTTCCCCTGCACAGAGGGGGTTTCTGAGACCGACCCCGACCATTGCAGAATTCCATCACTGAATATTCATCCGCAATATTTGCTGGTGAAATATTGTGGCTCTGAGTGTGCATGTGTCTTACTATTCTGCCCGTAGGCCATCCGGAATGGGAAGATTCCAAAAGAATGACTCATCAATATTCATGTGATTTTATGCTTTCATTAATGTTGCAGGAAATTGTTTCAGATCAAGTATCTGTGTGTGTGTGTGTGTGTGTGTGTGTGTGTGTGTGTTTGTGTTTGTGTGTGTCAGAGGGGGCTAGAGATGGAGAGAACAAAGTGATGATTAGAATGGCTAGAGATGGCCTTATGTCTCGGGCAGATGAAAAGGAAACTGGGGAAAGGAAAGTGATCATACATATGATGAGAGAGGGTGAAGAGAAAAAGAAGAGGTCAAAGAGAGAGAAGAGAGTGAGAAGGTAGGACAAGAGAAAAAGAGGAGAGAGCTGTTCTGAAGGTATCTGTCCTACTTTGGTCTGACTAATGAAGCCAAAGTGTCCTGAATCTGTCCTGCATCACCGGAGGCTCAGTCAGACCACCCTGCTCTCAGAGTGTGTGCATCTGTCCTGCCTCCGCCCAAGCCTGACACATTCTGTAAGGTGTCGTCTGAGAGTTATGCTGCATGCGTGCTTGATGTAACATTCTCTCAACTGTATACTAATGCTCTCTGCGTGTGTCTGTTTGTTCTCGCTGTCCCGTGTGTTGTTAAAGAATCAGACTCACTTCCAGTGATCTGACATAAGCAAGTGAACAAGAAATGCATGTGTTGTTAGACCAGATCTACAACATACAGAGGACTGGGGAGGCATATGCACTAGAAATAGCCGGATTACCTCGTGCCTGGGGGGAAAGGGGGATGGGGGGGAGAGTGACAGAAACCATACAGACATGTGTTCAGATCCCAAAACCCAAAAAAGGCTCTCGTTTGAGCAAACATGCCCACTAAAGTTTTAGGTCAAAATCTCTTATCACTGTTGGTGCACCGCATCGCTTTAATGCACAATCCCCAGTGACTCAACACGCTTCTGCACGGGTGTCTTCATGCTTCCTAATCTCTATCCTCTTGGCACTCCATACATGATTAACCATGTTCAAAGAGGGTAGCTATGAGTTAATGAGAGTCGTGTAATTGGCTCTCATGTGTTGGTTGTAGATATGCAGCTCCGAGAGAGATCGGACTAATGCATGTATGAAACAAAATCTGCGAGTCAGCACGAGAAACTGGTGTTATTGGCCTGGTTTTCAAAGACTACATGATGAATAAAATCACAAAAATAGAGATAGATTGTAAAAATATGATGGTGTGGATTTCAGCTCTTTCTGCTGCAACATGGACACACCTGTTTTCAATATCTGCTGGCTTTGTTTCTCTAAGCACGAAGCAGGCCGACCGGGATGATTTGTATAAATGGTTTATTTTCATATAAACATATAAAGGAAATATTTTATCTTTTATCTCCTTGTCTTTACTCCCCTGCCTGTGCTAATGCGCCCATCTCGTGAGGTTTTTCTCAGTTTCATAGACGAAGCTCAAACTAATTGCTTTTTTTAATAGTTGGGAGCATGCTTTATTGTGTGTTAGTGTGTCCCCATGTGCGCAATATTTGACTGCGTGTGTGTCTGCGCATGGGCAAATGTACAGTAATAGGTTGGTACTTGTGTAGAAGCTGTTGAATGTCCTCCCATTATGCATTTATCTATCATCACGTGATTCAATGTTCCTCTAAAGCCACATCATAGTTTATTTAGCTGCTTATAAGGCAAAGTATTATACTAAGGGGGGTATACTGAGGGTTTTTTTTTTTATGTTTTTATTACCAAATATAACTCCTGGGGATGTCTGTGATACACTAATGCAGACAGTAAAAATCTAAACAGGGATTCTACTTTCAAGAAATCTACCTTGTAATTAATAAATGTTCAGCATGTGGCAGGGCTAATCGTCATTCTCTGGTGTTATGAAAAGAAACACCTAAAATACCCGTGTACTTTATGTGTGAAATGTACTGACTAAACGTGAAATGTAGTAGACATACCACAATATACATTACTGCATTAATCAAACAAGGACTGGCAAAAAAGGAGAGTCCTGGGAGGGCTGATTTAAAGCCCACATCTTAATCCAATTGAGGTGCTGTGGGGTGATGTGAAGCAGACTGGAAATGCAAAAAACCTCAGACGTCTCAGCTGAAGGACTACTGCTACATACATATCTATATCTACTATCTATATGTAGACTCAGGCTTATTTGTCATTCCGCAATTCACATCATCTACTACCATATATACCAGCTTGGATCGTGGATCATTAGCTGGATTTCCTGTTTTACCTATGAGCTTCTGAACACATTCTCTGAATTCTGTTAATAATTAGTCTCTGCAACAGCGAATGAAAAGAGGACCTAACCTGACAAACACAGACCAGAAAAATCAAACATCTTTGCACTGATGAGTCAGGCTACAGTCTGTGATAATGTGGGATAAAAAAAGCTGTTCAGTAAAGATCAGGGTGAGGGAAACTATGTCACCATGAAAAAGGATTAAAATAAAAGTATGAATTGAACAAATCCAAGTTTCCAAAATCTATTTTTAAAAAGGAAAAACTGGGACTGGTTTCTGAGCAGTATCGAGCTCCGATTTGGGCCTCTCCTCAAAGGCGACTGGCCTGTTAGCTCAGCCTGCAGACGCTCGCGATCACTCATACACACACACACGATTCTTATATGCAGAGCCTATAAAAAGTGCTCATTCCCATAAGACTGTGTTTGAAAAAATGTTTGCAGTAAACCAGAAAAATCTAATTAGTCTATATTTGAGAGCCACACTTTCAAGAAAAACAATTATTTTGCGACAGAAAACAAATCTGTCTAAATTCACCTAAATGATAAACAGGGTAATGCAGCAGACCCATATATGCTGGCCGACTTAAGCCGATTCTTAAAAAGAAAATAAAGTGGTAATTTTCACATCCTTTTAAGTGCAACAGGAGAGTGAGTAAGAAGAACAAACTGTACATGCCCACACAGTAATTAGCTGCAGATGCAAAACTGTTTTTTGTAACACATACACACAAAGATATGCACATATATAGATGTACATTTAGATATCAATACAGCTTAAGATCTATCTATCTATCTATCTATCTATCTATCTCACAGTCAGTGTAATCAATGGATTCTTCTGTATCATAGATAGTAGTTCTTGTTCTATCCAAAAACTCTTGCTGAGGTAACTGACTAGGTTATGAACATCCTCTCTCCAGAATCTCAGGTCAATAGCACAAGCCCACAGTGGCGTTCACTGTTTGATAGCACGATTCAGCAAATCTCTTCATCATCCATGCGGTTCGGCTGAGGGAGATCAGTGATAAATATTTCTATCGATTTGCTGACTTGTGGAAAAGTTTATATCTCAAATCATATTTGCAGTTGGCTCATTAAACTCAATGTTTCCACCAGTGAGCAGACCAGTATAACGCGGTGGATCCAACTGGACTGGGCTCTCTGGCGCTCTCCATGGTGCTGAATTTTCCCAAAAGCCTCAACCGCCTCAATCTGGTGGAAGAGTTTGCGGGTTGCTCATCCTAGAGAATTTAAAAGCATTCTAGGATTTTAACAATGGGACTCCCAACCTAAAATTGTCTCATTATCAAACAAAGAATGTAAATATTAAATGCTGAAATAAGAAGTTCATGGACTGCAAACAGCCATATGAGATTGGATGATGCCTTGATGATGGTGGTTCAGCTGCTAAATCATAAATCATAAATAAATAATAAATACATAAATAAAAAGTTGTAAAACTATTCGAGTCGTTCCAACTCAGCTGTTGACTAAAATCTTTTAAATAATACATTTGACATTTTCTAAACTAATTTTAACTAAATATCCACGGTAACAATTAAACATGGTTTATTCATCAAATGGAGCACTGTCAGCAGGATGAGGAACTGGGAGAAGTTCTGCTGCTTTGATCCTACTGGAATCAGCAAAACTCAAATATTTCATTTAATTCAGAACTCGTAAAACTAAAGGCTTGTAGGGGAAAAAAGAATCTAATTTAGTAGAGTTCACTATCCCCAGTTGAGCCCCAACAAATCAAAAAGTATATATGAAGCTCAGGAGTAGGTGGGAACATTGATCCTTGAAATGAACATGGATCAAGATAGCAGGCACTAACTTCTTTTGAACGCGTAGATTTCAAAGTGTTTTTTTGTTTTTTTTTTACCAGTAACATCAGTCTGGATCAGACCTTTTTGAATAGTTTTCCATCCATTATCAAAGAATAAAAAAACTCATTAAGCTCTTGAAGCACATTTTCTAGAGAGTTAAATGAACTTTGCAGCCTTCTCAGGAGTATACTGTGTTGAAAGCAGAAAGAAACAAACCAAACTGAATAGTCTGAAATAATAATTTTTAAAAAAGAATAGCAGGGGTTAATCCTTAGAAAGAGTTTTGTGTGTGTATTACACCTGTTGTGGTCTATATTGCCTTCAGACTGGTGAGTGAGCAGTAACAGCATTACAAGCGAGCCAGTCTCAACATTTGCTGCACGCTGCTGTTTTTTCACTGTAATTTCACTGTAAAGATCAACATGGTGCAATAATGACAAACTTGAAGATGCAATAGCAGATTCCCAACGTGCACAGAACTATACTGTAACCAACGTGTTGTCCTTCTTCTAAAACTATTTTTATAAATCATATTTTGTGACTCCATCATCTGAGCTTCAATTTCAGTTATTGTCATGGCCCCCGCTGTATGTGGACGTGGGTATTGCATATTTGGTCTATTTAGCTTGCACACAGTTGCACCAGCTATAAAAAGTTAATAAACCCACCCACCTCAAGCTTCCTCCCTCTTCAGTACAAACAGAAGTAAGAGAGAATCACTAAGAAGTTCACATAACACCCAACAGTTCAAGGGAGGCAAGAGTACTTTTAAATTTGGGTTTTTAACCCAGAACAACTAATATCTGGTTTCACTTCTCATCTCTGACTCTTGCAGGTTGTGTCACCAGTCGCAACCGCAGTCGCATCGTGTGTGTGTCGCAGTCTTTCACATTTCACAATCTTTCATATTCAGGGTTGCCAATGCACTGAATTCATTTTATCTCAGACAGATGTGTCTGCGTGTTGCTTTGAAAATACTCATTCATCAACATTTTAGGACCTTGACTGTGTGAAATGATGAGGGTGAAAAGAGGAAGAGATCTTTGAACTGGACTGAGGCGTGAAGTTCGACACCTGCAGTGTGTACCAGGGTCACTCAAAGTGGAAAAGTCAACTGATAAAGAGCGTCTAATGGCTGACTGTCGCTTTTTGACCTTTTCTTCTTATTCTCTACCTGACACTAATACAGCCTTCCTCCTCTTTCGCTGTATGCTAATTAAGACTTTTTGCTTCTCTACCTTTTCGTCACATATCCCTCTATCCATCCATCACTCCCGCTGACCTGCCCAGGTCATTAAATGCTGCAATGAAGGTTTTGTTGCTCTAATTAGACTAATTATGGTTGTCAGTTATAACCTGGCCGTCTGCAGGGAAGATTTAATCCTACAGTGACTCTATCTGACCTTGGCTACAGAGTGTGCACATGTCTGTGCGATACCTCTGAGCCCACCCCTGACCTCGACATGGTCCTATTTGACTCTTCTCGTTCTTTGGTGAAAACTAAAAGTCTGGCGCTTTACAAGTCGACATAAATAGATTTGCTTGGTATTAAAGTAAAAAGTTATTTAGTCGATTTTCTTTCTGCATTACAGCCTGGTCTTGCATATGCAGCCTAGAAACACTAAGCATGGCAAAGCTTCATGGTCACCTTCAGTTAAATTATGCACAGTCAACACAAGGTCACTGCAGCATGACCACAGGAACATCTCTTACTCAGAGAACATCCAACTGGTCTGGTCATTTGGTCTTCTGCCAGTTAATGCTTTGCACCATTAACTGTACATAAAGATGGATGACATGAGTGTTCCCTAAAACTGAAGTCAAAGCATCTTCATCACCTCCTGCTGGTGGGCAGTACATGGGTCATAAATCCCATCCACTGTGGTCGTCAGATAGGACAAACTGGAAAACTCACAAGTGTTTGTGTATGTTGTGATTTCACATTACACTGAAAAGTGTAGCGCTGGAGGGGGAAAATATCAGGCAATTAAATATTATATAATAGATGTAACGCTATTATCATACTAGTAGTAATTGTAGACTATTACTAGTAGAGTATTGTGTTCTGGAACAATACACAAGCATTTTATCATCCTGAAATGAACAATTTCCTTCCTGCAGCTGTAAAAGAAGCAATTAATGTGGCAGGCTGAGAGGACAACAAACTCATCTTTGCCTACACTTCATTCTGACTCTTGGGATATGATAAACAGGGTTCTGTATCCTCTGTATTAGAATAAAAATAACACATACCCACATTGCCCTTGCAGACTGAAAGCATTGGCTATGGTTGTTATGTTCAATTGTGTTCAGACAGATCAGCCTGATGATGAAAAGTGCTTTTATTTAACATATAATGTACAATGTTTTGCACATTTATTTCTTCCAGGCTGTAAATTCAACTCTGAATTCTAATTTTTCCAGACAAGTTCACACCGGTCTTCCATTTTATTCTGTCTATTAGCTGACAGTTTTCCTCTAATCCTTCACGCTACATTCAATAATTATGATTAATGAAATGGTTTAAATCTTCATTCTGGCTCGCTGCAGTGTGTATTTGCGAGGGAGCTTTTTATGATGATTTATGTGATGTATATGTGATTTGTACATGGAACTGCATGAGTCCAAGAACAGGGCCACCTTCCTCCATTGTATTAATCTTTATGAAAAGACTCTTGTCGGATTGTCTGCCATCTCTTTCTTTAATTTATATTTACTCTTTTCCATTAACCTGCCTAATTCTTCCTGCAACCATTCAACATGTGTATCTCGCTGCATGTACCCAGCCTTGTTCGTGAAACATATGTCGATATATTATTAAAGACCTGCTCTGCCACAGTAATGAAGGAAGATCACAAATGCACAAAACTGAGGGTGGTGGGTATAAAGAAATTATGTTGCGTTACCAACCAGAACACATAACAAGTCATTTTTTTCCTCCCGAGACAGCAACACCAGGATTGCAGGGATGTTAGCTAGATTAAAAATAAATAAATGAATAAATAAAAAATAGCTGCATTTTCTGAATATTTTAATACTTCATTCTATATACACATGGTGGGTATTGTTGATATTTTTATTTTTATTTTTTTTTTTCATGCTGCTGCTGGACTACCCTAAAAGAGAATTCCTGTCTTTAGCTTAAATACATAAACTAGGGAAGATCAAAACTGACCAGAAACATTCAATAATTTAACTATAAGAATGCTTTGGTGTAACAAAAACAAAACAAAACTGCACCCTGCCTCAAAACAGGTTGTGTATGAACAGCGCTACAGTTCTTTAAGGAATGTCAGAAGCTTGTAGAAAACATTTGACCCAGCATAACCCATCCACAGGAAATAGGTGCGGTGCTGTTCGGTATAAAGCTATATTTCCATTGAGCAATAGAGTCTGTTTTTGTACTCTCTTGGTGCTTTTTCTTAAAGTTAAACTCTCCCCTGTGTTGCTTTCCCACCACAGGTAGTGTAAGGCCTAAAAATATTAGCTGCCTCAGCTAGTTCACAGGCTTTACATGGTATCAGAGTAACCGACGTACCTCGACATTTCTTCTGATAACGCTGTTTCTCCTTCCTGGGCAGTTGAGGTGGGAGCTGAAGTGTGCTGTAGCTAAAGGAAACTTTTGTTTATTATTAAGGAGTCTGTAATTAGCTTGTTGTAAAGCAAGACTCTTGTTCCACCTTTTCTGCATCACATGCCAGATTTCATTCCAGGCTTACCAACATTAGACTTTCAACCCTTTAACTAAGCAGTTGTCAGAGCTGATGAATGTTGCTCTGCCATACACATATATTAACTGATACACTCACATACAAGCACAATTTTCAATCACTGCCAGGCATCTGTTTAGAACTTCAGCTGAAGCCCACTAGTAACAACTGATGAAATTCCTGCAATACATTTTTTAATTTATAATGCACTCTATAGTTGTACTGGAAAGTATGAGCAGGTGGAGTTTTGGTGAGAAAAAGGAAGAAAAGGGTTAAGAAAGAGGGTTTTGAAGGCTTCTTCAGCTGATGGTGAACTCATACTGTCCTTAACAGTCATGTGTCTTCATGAGTGCTTTTGAATAAAGTGACCTTCAGTATGGAAACTCACAGCCATATGTGTCCAGACTAAAGTCACCTGCCCTTTACAGTAAGAAAAAAAAAAAAAAAAACACTTGCAACGAGACCTGTTTTGCTAACACCTTTGCTGACTGAGCCCAGACAGCTGCTATCAACCTCATTTCCTTTTCCCATATCCCGGTAAATTTGCCACAGATTCGGTTCTTGACGGGATAAAATGGATAGTTTTGAGTCACTTGCTGTAATGTCATTTACATTAATCCACTCTTCCACTCTAATTCACATTAGTCCATTCTTATTCTACAGGAAATTACAAGTTGGCATATATGGTTATGTGACCAGCTGTGGGGTTTGCTAAACTGCCAGAAAAACGGTGCTGTTCAAACAGCAGTGTTTCTGTTGCATTACAGAGCTAATATGCCTGGCCTGAATCACAGGACTTTTTTGGCACAGGGTTTGGGGGTACCTCAGGGGCTCTGTTTAAAGCAGTATCCGCTAGTGATATTTGTTTTGCAGCTAGATGCTCATCAGTGCACTGCATTTGTTTTCACCATGTGGATATGGAAGCCCTCTCTCTGACTCATACTGGACCTGACAAACCTACAATAGAAGAGGTTTACCTGCTCTGTGGGGGCATGAATTTAATAACGATACCACTGGATTGTCTAGGGAACATATGTAACATTTACCTTCTCTTATCTGAAGCACAGAAATGAAGACACACTGGGTTGGGCTGGATAAAATCATTGCCTCTTTAATATTTTGGCAATTTGTTTTGGATTTTCTATTATTTCCATTGCAATGATTCCACGCTCCTGTGGGTGCTGCTGCTGACTCACATCGCATGTGGGTCCCATTCGGCTAAACTACACAGCTTTATCATTTTCTTTTAATGCTGAAAGGAACACAAAGCACTAAAATTTAATGAAAGAAGGAAAAAACTGACAACTATCCTGTGTCGGGTTCGTCATACATCATTTAAATGTCACCCATATTATCCATGCACAATGTAAACGTCTTATCTTATCAACCCCTTTTTCCCCTTTAGGTCTCAGTTTTTTCCTGTTTCCTCATATGCTGAGCTGACAGTCCAGACAAGATTTGATTTACTTCACTGAGGGATCCGGAGGTGGGATGAGAGAGTTGCTTTAAATCAGAAATACCCACATAAAATCAGAATAATCAGAAACACACCCGTGAGGTTGCAATCACCATAGTGACAGTAAATCTACTGTTCATTTGGTTGATTTAAAGATGGTCTGAGCGATGATTAGTTGAAAATGTCAATGACCAACACATGCAACATAGCTAGCCCAGCTATAATTTCATGGTACAGTATGTATGCAATAAAGGCTACTGTATTCTAAAATCAGTCTGCATAAATTCAATAATGTAATGATGTAACACAGCAGGGAGAGATTGTGCAATGATTAGTCAAACAAGCAAGAAAATATAAATTAAATCCCAGTTTGCAGTTTTGTTCCAATCATGCCAACCCACCTCATTCACTTCTTCATACCATGGTGGTTACTGCTTCCGCACAAATGAGGGTAGATGTGTGCAGATGAAAAACATGAGGAGACACAAGAGAGATGGCAAATGAGTGAGGTGGAATAGACGTCAACAGACAAATGAAAACAAGCATATCAAGGAACACAGATGGGAAGCATGGAGAAGGGATGGAAATAGAGTTGCACATCTACAAAACCACAAGAGCCTGCACACAGACCGACTGTTTCTACATAACCAAAAGCTGCACACACTCCAGTATTACAGATATAACCTCAGCACAGCCTCACACAGCAGTGAGACACAGCGAGCCCCGTCGGTCTCACTGTACGAGGCTTGCTCAGAGGAGCGGTGAGGGGACAAACATGCATTTCAACTTGTTTATGACACGCAGAGCCGATGCCATTAAGAGATTAGAGCATAAAAACAAATAAAAGTCACATAAGAAATATCTGGAATTACTCGGATTACTTGAGTATATATACCCAATAAATGCAGAATATGTAGTAGCCAAAGAAATTGACAATGCCACAGAGGAGATTTATGAAAAACAACACATTAAGGAGAAGGTTTAAGGTTTAGACTATTGCAACTCATTACTGTCAGGATGTCCAAATTATTCTAAATTATGCTGTTCTCTTCTTTAAAACAACCTGCCTATGCTGTATTATGTATATATGTATATTATGTTTGCTGTTTGTGTATTTGTTTTTCTCTCTGTCTCTCTTTTATTCTCTCTGTCCTGTCTCCCTCTTCTCCTCCTTTACCCAGCCAGCTTTCAGCAGGATGGTTCCTCCTTGTAAGCTGGGTCCTGCTCAAGAATTCTTCCTGTTAAAAGGGAGTTTTTCCTTGCCACTATGCTTACCTGGGGGTTCAGGTTCTAGGTTTGTGCCTCTCTAAAGCACCTAGACACAATTTTATTGCAAAAGGGGCTATATAAATAAAATGAATTGAAATCAAGATCAGCTGTACACAAAGAAATCCACTGCATTAGGATGTGTCAAATCCTTAAAATATTATAAAACATGGTGATTAAAGAAAAACACCCGAGATGGTAATTAAGAAAAAATGGCAACCTAAATGAGAATGATCAGAGGCAAGAAAAAGGAGTAGTGAAGACAGGGGGAAACAGCAGAGAAAGCAGCATTTGGAAAGGATGCCAGGACAGTAGGAGGTCTGGAAAGGGGACAGAGGAGGAGAATGATGGCAGATGAGAAGATGATCAAAGACCAGGATGACAGGATAAAGACTGGAGATGCCAGTTTTATTTGAATTTGCCTGAAAGTTCTTTAGTAGAGCAATTCAGATATATATTGTTAATGTAAATATTACTATGCCAAATAGCACATTCTACCATTTATCAGCTTCAGACAAACAGCTGACCAATAATAAAAAAGTACAGTAGATGATGCAGAATAGTATGCATACAGAACATACTGCAGGAAGAACCTGCAGCCAATCAAACATCAGCCACCAGCTTTAATAATTCAGCTGCCAAGCTTTAATATATTTTCAAAGCATTATTCAACTTTGAAGGCAGAATTCCAGTACTTAAACCACAGGTTTGAAGAGGCTGAGATTGCATCCTAGAATATGAAAGTACTTCTCATTCCAAGGCCCATTTTTCTGTCTTCCTGGTTGGAGAAAAATGTCGCTGCTGCATCCAGAAAAAAGTTTGTTTGCGCTGTCATTTAAGATTAAACAGCATTTGAATCTGTTTACATTGTTTTTCCATCTACGATGTAATATTTTGTGCCAAGAGCGAGTGAGAAAAGAGGGTAGTGGCAGCTGCTTCTTTTGACTCCCCAGCTGAAATGTTAATCTGGTCTTGACCTTTTGGAAGACATCTAAAGAGACCGTAAGCCAACCAATGCATGCAAAAACATGAAATTTTGGAAAAACACCACTCCAATAAATTAATGTCTGGGGCAGCCTAAAGGGCACTTTCATCCAAGAAAATGAAGAGCTGGATGGAGAAGACGTGGAAAGATGGCGGTAAAGAGGGAATGGACAATGATGATTTAAAAAAAAGGGTGATGCTCTAAACTGTCTTTGACCTTTACCTTCATGGTTCCATGTCTGTATGAGTTGTCTGTCTGTTGTGTTTGCCTGTATTTGAAACCCTCTCTTTTCTTCATGGTTCTGTATCCTTCACCTCTCTTTCAGTCATTTTCCTGAAGGGGCTCGTTTCCATTTGCTGTTTTTACTTCAGCTCGACATTGCTTCTGATTGACCCTGTCTGATCCTCCGCATGTAACACTAGAAGGCTGTGAATGTATCAGAACTTTCTCCCTTTCAAGCCCTCTCCTCAACTTATCAGTTTCCTCTTATCCGCCCTCCCAATCTCCTTGTCTCCTCATGTCCTCCTGTCTCGCCTCGTGCTACAGAATGTCATTGTCCTGATAATTATTTATTAATGTGTTCATGCCACCACCGTCCTTGTCTGTTGCGGCCATCTGTGCCCAGTTAGGTGCCCGCCTCCCTGTGCCATTCTGCCCTGCCTGTGGGGGGGGGAGCCATACAGGAATGCAAGTGGCTCCCACACAAACTGAACGCAGACTCTGTTCAGACTTCTCTGAAACAAATCCAAACTTAAACACCTTCTGCTGACAGGCCTTCTCTCCCTGGTGCTGCCCTGGGGCGAGGTGGGAGTTGGCCAGGGTGAGAGGCACACAGCAGTAGCCCCGCGTTCCCTTCTGTGCTGTCCTGCTCCGATTGCTCTGTTCTTTTCTGTCAGCCCTAAGGAGGTGTAAAAAGAGTGGTGTCATCTTGATAAAGTTATTTAGAGGACGGTGGAAGGAAGAACATTTCAGCAGTAATTATAGATTACCCAGTGTTTCATCAAGCTTTAGGGGCCTAATAAGACAAGATAAAGAATGCATTGTGCTGTACACAGCCACTGTCTCTCCTTTGGAAAGAAAAAATATTATAAAATATTTATTGTGCTTACATTAAAATAAAACAAGTATTTCCTTTGACCTAGCTGTTAAGTAATTATAATGTTGAAAAGTGACATACCAGTTGGTCAATTAGCATCTAACTATAATTTATATATTTATTATATATTTATGAAGTGCAATATATGGCAATATCATGCAAATGCAAGCTTAGTGTGACACAATCCCGTAGGATTTCAACTTGTGTTTAAGATCTGGGCTCTATTCAAACGACTGACAAAAAGGTTTGCATCCAAAATGTTCATTAAAATACACATTTTATTTTAATTTAGTTAAATTTAGGGACATTTGAAGTCTGTGAATGGGTATACGTTTTAAGAATTTTAATATTACAGAGATGGCCTAAGCCTCTTTTCATTACAATACAGAACAAGATGGAAGGAAAACAGCTGAAGAAGAGTAATACGCTGCAGAGGGGGAGCAGACAGAGCCTGTGGGACTGCAGCAGGATTGTGATCGTGTATCCTGGATCTCAGTAAGTAAACAGAACAAATGTTCTCCATCTCTCCTCCTCCTCTGCTATCTTCACAAGCCATTCCAAGTCCCATGCTGTCCATTCCCTCACCATGATCTCCATCTCTTGGCTTCTTTACTTCTTGGCAGTCCGTCTCTCTCTCTCATCTCCTTTGCTCCCCATGGCAGTCCTATTTTATCCCCTCCCCTTTTTTGCTCGAGTGCTATCTGCATTTCTGAAGTTCGAACACATGCCTCCATGAAAACTTTTCCCCGATTAGATTCCTCTCATTTCTACTTGCCATGCTGCCTCTCATACATGTGTGCATGAATTGCATTCTTGCTCTGAGTGGAACATTATTATGTTGCAGTTTAGTGAGTGGTCTTGGGATCTTTCTGTAGGAGAGTGCCTCTATTATGGTGGATGGTACAGAGGAGAGCATGTATATGTCATTCTGAATTGCTCTAATTAGGAGTCACAGGGAGTAATATTGTGGATCAGAGTTAGATATGCACTGGCAACAGTCCAGCATTGGAACCAGCCTCATGAATACACATAAGGCCTCCAGGGATAGTTCAGTGGCTGGACACAATGGCAGAAGGGTGTGTATTGGCTTCTGCCGCTTCCAAAATGTACCACCAGCAGATGGCAGGGGCCAGTTGGATGTATCTATTATCCCCTGGACAATATCCTTCCTTTGCTGTAAACTTCTTCCAAAAATGCATAAACCCCAAAACCTCTCCTCTCTGGTGCCCATCAAGGCAAAGAAAGGAGAAAAAGAACAAGAGGTTTGAAAAAAAAAAAAGGACCAAAGACTTAGGGCAGCCACATAATACACTGAAATTAGAAAAAAAGCTGAAATACTCAGAAAAATGGGAGTTGCCCTGATACAACCACAGAAGGGACACATATGTGTGCAAAACACAACACGCAACATTTCATGTGGCACGCAACCTCCACCTGAGATGAATTCTTTCATCTTCATGCAGCCACTGCAGTATGGATTTACCCACACGCACAAATACACAGACACACATACACACAACCACATCCATACCCCCACCACACACCTGCTTCCTCTTGGACCTCCACCATCTCGCCACAATCACAAAAAAGCATGAACACCTGTACTGACTTATGCAGCCATGCTGTCTTGTCCACCAACAAAATCACTAAATGGCATAACTTTGACGTGTTTTTGAGTATGAAAACTGTTGCTCAATTTGCATGTCGTCCCTGTATCTGCACTGGTTTTCTCCAGGAATTTTGCTTTCCTTTGGTAGTTTAGGGTGAAGAGAAAAAATTTAATGTTACAGTTAAAACCCTAAGTTGTCAAAGCTTCATCAGCTTATAATTTAGGCCGTGTGTGCGTAATGATAAAATTCTAGCTTGCTCACAACTCCTATGTGACTGCTTATATGATTAGTGTATGACCCCCACGTGTACTTATATCCACTGTGTTCATTATAACTGCGTAAGCATGTGCTAGTGTGCTTTGCTTAAACATAATCTTTAATTAAGTCATCGCCAAAACAGCTGACAACTTACTGAATCATTATAAACAGGTGACAACTCCTGTTAAATGTGTGCGTCATGCAGCCAACAGATAGGCAGTGGGTCTGGTCCATTCTGTTCTGAGATTTCCTAGCAGGTCAGCTGGACCTCCTCACGTCATCTGGGGCCTCTGTGCCCCGTGTCCTTGAAGGATGTGAGAACAGGCACTGTTTGTTTGAAGCAAAGAGGTGACAAACCTGGCTGTAGATTTTGCATGACTGAGCACTTTCAGGAAGCACATAAGCAAACTGTTAGCTCCCGACGGCAGCAGAAGGCGTCATACCAAGTCCGGAGAGGTGTCTTAGTCTCGGCTGAACGTTTTGGGGACACCTCTGGAGACCGGAGGCGGGCGATGCCGACTTCTGCTCCAGTCGACTGACCTTTTTGGGTTTTGATTCACCACTATATTTTTGCCTTATGCCTTTTTATTCTTCTGATTCCATTTGGCTGATGTATTTTTCATCAATAAATTCTGGGTGACATTTTTTTGGAAAAAGACAACCTCTGGTGCTCTGGTCCCTTCTGTGGTTGCACTTTTTTGACATGAACGCGCAGGCAGGTGCCTTCTGATTCTCCACCGGACTGAAGCTGGAAAAATTCCTGCTACAAGGGGCTAAAAGAATCAAAAGGTTTGCAGAAGGAAACCGAACATGGATGGTATTGAATATTGGTTTGAATATTAATGTTGAAATGCTAAAACTGATTATAAAGCGGGGAGGTCTAGGCTTTTATGTCACATGTTTACTTTTTAATGAATTATGGAACATAAGCCCATATTTTCTTTTACAGAACTGTCTAAAGCACAGTACAGGGAGTGTATTCCTCTGCTTCAGTTTTGTAATTGTAATTTGGTGTCACCTTGTTGTCCCGGTATCTGTAGAGAGTAGAAATGGTTTATAAAGGTTATCAGGTAAGAGGTTTGAGAGTCAATAATTACCTCCGCCAAGGGAGGAGGTTATGTGACAGCCAGAGTTTGCTTATTTGTCTGCCTGTTAGCAAAATAACTCAACATTATGAACAGATTTTAATGAAACTTTCAGGAAATGACGACAGTGGGACAAGGAATAGCTCAATACACTTTGGTATTTCAGATTCTGAAGGTGCTTTGGCCTTTGATCATCCCAATGGATTTTAGTGAGCTTTGATCACAAAGCAACCTAGTATCTTATGTAACCTTGTATTACTACTACCTATACTACAGGCGTAAGTCACAAAATGTTAATACTGACGATGCTGCTGGGACAAGTCAATTTCCCATGTCTGGGATAAATAAAGTAGTTCTATTCTATTCTATTCTATATGTGGGGAAATGAGCTGCTTGGCAGAGGTCTGCATTCTCAAGTGCTTTTCTAGTTATTTAATTATTAGCCTACAACTGCCAAGCTTACTAAAAATGTTTAACAATGCACACACCCACACACACAAGGATGATCGGGACTTTGGATACACTGGCAGAGGTGCTCTTGCCCAAATGGAGCAAATAAATTAAGCTGTAATGGCTCTGAGAGTCTCTTCATATATTAACCTTCAAACCAAAGTGGTTCCTCTCCCTAAAGCAAATATGTGCAAGCATATGTGCAAGATTGGGAAAATTGTACAATAGCATGTTGAATGTCTCCTCCAAGGCAGGCACAAATGTCTGCATTTACAAAAATAACTGTTGGAAGTAACGGAATTGAGTGGAAGCTCGTCGCAGGTCAATAAAATCGAAAAGTGTGACAGGTCAGATTAAAGTTCAAAGTGCAGTGAAAGACAGGTTAAGTTCACATGAGAACAGAAAGAGGAAAGCTGGTACATTGCATTCACATGTCAGTGCTCTTGATCCTGAAGCATGCATGGAGTATATATGGGGAAAACAGGAACAGTTTCAGTTCTGAAAAATACCTGCAGGGTTTGTTTTTTTTCTGCGCTAAATCTGATATCACCCTTCCCTATTTCAGTAAAAATGAAAATCAGGCTCATGCCTGTGTGCCTTTGGAGCTGGCATTGAGCATTTCATACACTTTATCTACATAAGCAGAGAAAAGTAGGCTTTAAATCTGGGTATGACTACACGCAGCATAGTGTTAAGTTGATTAGTTCTTTGTATGCAAGTACATATAGCATCTTACAAAGAGGTAATTCATGAATACATTTTGGTCAGTTTGCAGTACGCTTGATTTGGTGTCTGAAGCACTTCCGTGCTGAGTTTAAAGAATTTTGCAGATTGGAGTGCAATTGACTCGCTCAATAGCTGAAATATAATTTGTCAAGGTGATCATCAAACACCACAAATAATCTGTGCCACTGAGTTAGATTTAAAAAGAAAAGCAACAATTTTCCCACTGCATTTTTGAAATGGAAAATATGAAACATTTTGTAACACTGACTCGCAGCAGCATCAGACAGCTGTTCCGTTATGTTGCGGGGCTCAGTTCCATTCACTTTGGGATAGAAGATGTGAATAGAAAGGGCTGCATTCCTCTCTACATTACAAGACAAGGCAGTGCAGGTCACATTCCTGAGTCCGAGGGTCTCCATACAAGGTTTGATTAAGGGTTTACATTAACCTAAATGCGATAGTTGTGCAGGTGGCATAATTAGCAAAGTGATGAACATAGCTTTGCTTCTACTTAAACTACTGTGGATTATAATTTTTAAAAAACAATTAAAACAAATGAGCTCATCATTTAGCCGTTGAATACATGTTGAATAATCAAGCCTTAGTACAAAGACCCCCGCTGTTCTATCTAACACAGTACATCATGGGAGACCACTACAAGACAGCCACGTCCAGGTGAACACAGACACTCACTCAGTAGTCTCCTTGATGACAAAGAGGCGCTCCCATGCGCCTTGATGCCCTGGAAACATAAGACAAGTTGACACAAAGTGTGACCATCAAAAAAAAAAAAAAAAAAAAATGGAGACAAAGAAGGAATTGTTGTTAGAGCAGAGGAGAAAGCAATATTTTCTCTGGGAGCTGCACTTCACAGCAATCACACATCAGCCTCCAACACTGCACGCCCCATAAAGTGCATCCATCAGAAAAGCAGAGCAGTATTCCTCATTAAGTGTAAACAATGAAGAACGGCTTTTTCAAAATCAACATCGGCAATGTAAATTGCACACAGAGCCGTCAATCGATTGAACAATCACTCAGCTGATAGTTCGTTAAGCTCCAGGTTTCAAAGTTCAGTGTCAACAATTGACATGAAGTATCAGAGGGCCGGGCAGCATTCAATGGCAACCTAATGAAAAAGGCTGTACTTGTACCCTTTTTGTGTGAGATTTAATGAACAGGTACCAAAAAAGAAGCTGGTGGGTGATGACACAGATAGGCTTTATCAACACTGGTTGTTGGTTCTTTGTGTTCCCACACATTGATGTCCTCGCCAGACAGCAAAGAGGCTCTAAAACAATCGGCTTTAGTTAAGAGACAAAGACGCAGTCATTAATTAAATAATATATTACAGAAAACAATGTTGGTGGTTGCGCTTGTGGATTTAAAAGAACATTTGGTACCCAGCTCCAGAGATATTAATGTCTTTCCAAGAATCAAATAAGGCTTCTGTGTTTTGCTGACAGCATGTTATTGGGTCAGCGGTTAGGGGTGTCTTTGTGGAAATGGCACAAGTCTATCCAGGAGCACCAATGGTTGCACATTTATTTTCCAAGTTATTTTTTAAAAAATGCTTTAAGGTCAGTGGTAGATTATGCAGATTATGCTGCAGAATACAGAACAGCTGTTTAAATGTGAAACAATGCAGATCTGCCAGTACCAGATCTAGGCTTTCCAAAAGGTCATCTAGCAGTCCTTGCCAAGGTTATGGCGTCTTAATTCGATGATGGTTATTAAGGATGTCAAAGTTACACTGACTTATGAAATTGGCTGCAATCAGCCAAGAAACAGTCCAGGTTCCAGGCATGTAGCCTTCTGAATTGCAGTGAAATTCAGAAAACAAACTACTGATGGTGAAAATGGGTAGTAGTTTTTGTTTTTTTTTTCCCACTTCACAAAGCAGTGAAACACAAGATGGTAGCGGGTTAAGATGTGTTGGACACAGGACATCGCCCAGGAGGTACAAGGCAGAGGGAAAAAGAGCAGTGGTAATAAAAGAGATGAGAAAGAGAAGGGAGCCAAAGTAATGGAGGCGTGTACAGGTGAAAGGGCGACCATAAAGATGAGACCATCGCAGGGTGGATGGAAACGATATGCAGGTGATGGACAGAAAGAGAAAGATGAGAAATGAAAGACAAAGCAACTGCTTGAAAAGGACATGCCATCAGAAGATTGACGAAGAAGTGATGTGTAGGAAGTGATAGAGACCTGAGGGGAAAGTGCAGGAGGAGACAAAGAGAGGAGCAGTAAATTGGCAGACAATGCTGATACAAAGATAAATCAAAGGGATTTTTTTTTTTTAACTTATAGATTAAAAAAAAAAGCTAAATGTATGACAATTCTAAGTGGGGCAGAAAGCCACTTCCTATGCCATCACTCCTCTGCTTTCTTCCCAATCTTTCCATCCTTGGCAATGGTATTACTCAGTCCAGTCGTAAAAATGATGTGATGGAGACAGGCTCCCCCAACCTCCTGCTTAATGTGGCACAGATGAGGACAGCACTGAGAACTAATATTAGCCATGTCACCGTATAGATTCAAGGCTCCATGGGTCAACAGAGAGCTGCAGCACCAACCGGTTGCATCTTTTGAGGGTATTCTTGGTATTCTTTGACCAGGAAGAGGAGTCAATTCCACATTCCCAGGAACTTTTGTGGCCAGGAACTGGTGGAAATGTCCTGACATATTTCAAACTCATGGCTAAATGCTAAAGGTTCCTGTGGTGAAAAAAGGGGCTTATGTCACCACTCTGCACAGCAATGTTAGGTTCAAAAGTCAAGCAACCCAAAGTTATTTCCCCCCATGGCCTTTTGTAAGGATTATGTGTGGATGAAAAGCTTTACCAAGTGCAGACCTGACTGGAGATTGCCTAATGAGAAAAAAACTGACTGGAAGGATACGAAGAATTACCAAAAGACAGTTCTTTGAAGTGAAAAATGAGCAGCTGTATTTTAACAGATGTTGAGCACATTCTTTATTTTAGACTTGGAGGGATTTTTTTTTTTTTTTTTTTTTGCCTTGATAACTTTATAGTCTTGTCCTCTATGGCAAATAGGACAACCGGAGTGAATATGTCCTTTGCTCATGATGTATGTAGGGTCACTCAAGGACATGCTCTGCTACATTTTTCCTGTCATAGCAACAAATGGACACAGTCCCACTTTGGGTTATCAAGCGAACCTGATGTGAAACCTGGAATATCCAGATGACATTTCTATTTTTTTCTGCTGGAAAAACAACATCTAATAATGGTGATAAGAAATAAAATGTTATTTCTGACCAAACAAATGATTTTATGATTTTTGCCATCTGTTCTGAAACTTTTTTGAATACACGTAAACATTGCTTGCTTCTTACAAACTGCACATGGTGATAATCAAAAGCATATCACAGTTCCTTAATCTTTGTTAATTTATTAATACGATGCCTGTTTTGAATCCAAGACTATAGTTATAATGAATAAGTAAAGACTGGTGTGTGGAAATGTGGACTTTGTCCTACATTTTCCTCCCCACAATGACAAAATCACTCTATACTATTATAAAGAAAGGAAAATAGAAAGATTTTACAGGACAATGGGCAATGAAATTAGCTAAAGTACTTACTTTACCTAACTTACTGCTTAAAAAATTCTATTCAAATGTAACAGCGTACAAATTAAAAAAAGATGAACCTTCCCATCGCCTGCTCCTTCTTTTTAAGAACTACAAAAGGAGAAAGGAGATAGCTGTGAAATTGGGAAAACTCAAGAGCAGAAAAAGTAAAGTTGCATAAATCTGTGGTGAATAGAAAATGACAGAGTGAGGAAGGGAACAAAGGTGAGCTAAACATCAAGCGCTTTTGATTTCCACCATAAAAAAAGTCCCTTTCTGGAAAGCCCATGAAATTAGCTGGCTGAAAGTAAGCAAATGTCAGTCAATTCGGTCTCCAACAGAGAAAAGATAAAAAAAAAAAAACAACTTAACGCTCTTCAAGTCTCGGTGGGACATAAAATAAGTTTGCTTATTCCTCCCACACCCCTCCACTTCCCCTCTTTTCATACTCTTCATTTTCACCCCATCTGTCATCTTTATATTTGCACACTGACAGATAAGAGTTGTTTAATGCCGAATTTTACAGTAATGGTCACTGTGCACATTTCAATTTCTCTTTGGCTCTCACACTACACCATCACTTATCAGCTTCCTGATTTTGGCTGAGTAGCACTTCTGCTCCACAGAGAAGCCTTCCTCTGTTTGCATGGAATTATTCTGTCACCTTTGTGTGGTCTGAATCTTTACCGTGCAGCTGTAGCATCTACATCTGGGCTTATACATCGGTGTTGCTTACTTTTTAAAAGTAACGTAATCTGCCATGAACTCAGGTTACAAGGAAGCCCTATTTTGGTAGAAGGGGAGCTGGCCAAAAGACATGTGGGACAGAGGACAGAGGGCTTGGAGCTGTCCATGGGACAGTGGAGAAACCAGGGCAGAAAACTCCCCAGTGGCTGCTTGGAGGCCTGGAAACCTGGCTAGGTAGGGAGAAACTTCTCAAAACTAACTTCTGCACTTGCAGTGTTTAACAAAAAAAAAAATAGTGGGAAACAATAGTGTAAGGGAAAGTAGGAGGATGTTCCAGAAAAGAAGGAGAGTAAGGTATAGAGAGAAGATCTGTAAGATGGTGACCTTGTGAAGTGGCAGAAACAGTAGAAATAGCTGCCCCACTTGTAGACACACTTTCTGCTGCTTGCTGACTGTCCTCGATGCACATGGGTGGCTAACCTATATAGGTCTGCCTCTTGCTGCAGCATCTCCCACTCACTGTCTAACACGTATTCAGTCCCCCTTCTCTGTCTTTCATACACACCGTCATGCACACAAGAGTGGGGAGGGAGAAGAGGCAAAAACCAGGCCGCACATGCTGCAGCTACTGCTGAGTTAAGTCACCTGTGTTGCTAGCCTAGCTTGCTAGCGGGCAGCCAGCTGCTCCTCTAATTAACAGCCCATCCACTCAAACGAGCCTGAGCATATGGAGGACTCTACAGCACAGTACTTTAAAAAAAAGGTATCAGTGCCACATGGAGAACTGGTTGGACTTTCCCAAGTCGGACACAGTTTGCAAGGAAGACATTTTCGAACAATAAAGCTCACATTCAGCACGCTGAGGCATAAGCCTTTGAGTATTGGCCTACTTAACTGTCAACACTCCAATTCAGTTCAGCCTAATATGATGATGACTTTTTCTACCTGCAGAGATGAGGCACGCTATGAATTCAGATGATGATCCATTAATTAATCAAATCACTACACCTCAAAGAGATGGACTAATTGAGTGAATCTTCCAAGCATAAATTTGTATTTACTGCAGAACCAAAGATACCTCCTGAGGAGGTAAATCATGTCCTGGACAGCTCTATTTTACTTCACTGATTGCTGTTACACTGTCAGCCTTGTTTAAAGTTAAGTTTTGAAACATCCAAACATTGACTAAAGTGTTATTATTCTGCTTTCATTCCATTTCTTTAGACAGGGTATAAAAAAAAAAAAAATCATGGAATCAATTTATGAAACAAAATGTTAAATTGTGATATAATTTGCCATGTTTTGATAAAATAGAAATGACCATTATCCTTGTTATTGTTACTATTGTTCTTATTCTTATCTTTATTGTTTCAATTAAAATGAATAAAAATCAATCAAAAAAAATTTCAACAAACTTTTTTTCATCTTCAGACTTTTTGACGTCTGGATAAACTATACTAATCAACTAGACAAATAAATGGGTTGGTGAATGTTTGCATAATGGCATCAGTGCACTAATGTGCAATTTATGCATTACGAGACATTACTGTACATATACAGACAACGAAGCCTGTGATTTAAAATGTCTGGCGTGAAGGCAAGCTTTTTTACTAAGATAACTTTTACTCTTTCTCAAACTTTATAGATTAAGCCGTCTGATGCCAGACTAATGGCTATTTCACAAACAGGTAGATGATTCCCGGTCACATATACACAAGTGTGAAGACTGCACTACACAAATAAAGCCACATCGCCAACTGCCTCACACTTGAGTGCCATCATACAATTATGGGAGGCCATTATGAGAAATGCATTAGTTTGTAATTGCAAATGGAGCCCAGAGCAGAAATACTGCACATTAATGTGTCAGCAGAAAGTGATAGAAAGAATTTTAAAGGAAAAAGATGACTGAATGGCATCAGCTCCAGTAAAATGATAAAAAGATCCAGCTGAACTTAGTTTTGCAGAGACTTTTGGGTGATTTTTCAGGCCAGTGCTTCTTCTGTCTCTCTTAGAGACAGTTTAACACCACATAAGATTCTCTACGTCATCGTGACTCAACCAAACAACAACCACACAGTGCGTGTGACTCACTGTGTGCCGTTGTTTTAGGCTGTTCGGTAATTTGCCTTCGCATCAGCAACATTGTTCCCTGCCTAAGCGCACCAGCGTACTGTATATCCATGTAGCTGCTTTGCCATGCATGAACTATAATAAAGCAGCAACTGCTGGCTGGTGGTGTGAATGTTTCTGATACACCAGCTAGGGCTGTCTCAGTGAATTACTTCTGCTTTTACCAGTCAGCTCAGAGGATAACAAAGACCTCCTCTGTATTTAGAACTGCAGCGGCCCACTCTGAGCATGAGTGTTCACGTATGCTGCTGGATGGAAGGAAGAAAGGAAGGAAGAAGGAATTCATCTCTGCTCCTGTTACTTTAACAGGAAGCCATTTTTAGACAGTCATTCATTAACTCTGCTGTGTTCTCATACTGTCAACTCCTGCAAAACACAATGAGGCCATGTAAACTCAGAATATTAGGTAGGTTAGATGCAGCTCAGCATCCTTCCTATACATGGAGAAATTTAGGAAGGACCTGGTTGTAAAATGTAACATGAAAGTGCACAGATTAAGGCTTTGGTATAATGTGAAGAATGCTTGTAAACTGGTGGGAAATATATATCAATAGCTGTGGTTGAGTGTAAAATGTGTTCCCAGGACTGTTTAAGGAAGTAAGGACATACCGTAGAGAAAGAATTGTCTTTAAATAACAGTTTTATTATACCCGAGCTCTGTTGGGTAATGCGTAACGTCATTTATTCAGGCACTCTTTCAGAAAGTATTTGTGTGCGATGCCCTTTTGTATTTCTAACAGAGCGAGAAAGGTGTCTGTGTTCTCTTTGTGTCTTACCTCTGGTCCCATGTGTTCTGTCTGCGTGGTGCGGTCAGTCATTTGGCAGTCTTTCATGTTCAGGGTAGCTTTGGCACTCTCCTGCATACAAAACACACACCCACCGCATCAGCCGTGTCCAAAATCCGATAAAGAAAAAAAACAGCACATCAAAGAGTAATAAATCAGAACAACTAAATGCTCTCCTGGAAGATACGAGGGGTTTGCCTCTGTGAACACTACCACAGACAGTAAGCATGCTCTGGTTTTTCTCCTGCTTCTCCTGGAACACAGAGAGGCCATAAATGTGGTTTGAAATGCAGTAAAATCTTGAGAGCCAAATACTGGACCAGAAATTACCAGCAGAGACGAAATTATAAAAAGTGACAGCTAGAACTGGCCAGCTTGCTAGCAAAGTGCTTGTAGGACATAATTAATTGGTTTCCACTGGCAGAATTATAGCCGGGGATGTGGTGGAAACAGCACTGACTACATCCTTTAAAGGACTGCAATTTCCTTTTCATGACCAAGAATCTAGTGGCTCGTGTGTTGCCTGAATGTTATTATTTTTGAAAAGGCAGACTGTAAGAAGGCAGCTCTATTTCCACTGGGAGCAATATGTGACAAAGGCACTAATCACCCCGACATGCTCAACCTTCTCTGCTAATGGGCGGGAGAACAGGTGGAAAGTTGCAGTGGCGATGAAATATTGAGGATTTAAGTCACCTTGATTAAAATTAATGAAGCAAATTAAGTCAAGTTATAAGAACGGGTTAATTTTGGGGAGAATTCTAGGAAGTTAATTTAATTGCCATAGCCCGCAGCCCAAACTGTCCTGCTCAAACCTGGTAGAAGAGAACTGACACTGAGAATCAGATTTCATTAGTCATGGACATGCCTACATGAGGAGCAAAACGAAGCAGTTGGAGCACAAGACTGCTACAAAAAAACGCACCAGCAGAGAGAAGGGTTGCCTCATAAAACATGACAGCAAGTGATGGCCAGTCAGATAGGAGGGTCTGCTGGGAGATAATTAATAGGTTTTCACTGGCAGATTTACAGGTGAGTGTGGACAGATTTGACTATCAGGTGCCCTCTCCTTGTTTTTTTGCACTTGACTGAGCCGTGGGCATTCATTTTAGACTCTTAAACAGAGAAACAATGTCACTTTCAATAAACGCTGGGTCCTTATCTGCCAAACTTTCTGAATATACAGCGGTGGCTGAAGAATTTTTCTGCGACCAAGCATAAAATGTTCAGAAAAACTGAAGTTGGATTATGACTGAGGCAAAAACCACCCCTAAACACCCAATACATACAGGAATCTAGAGGAGTGCTAAACAGATAACAAAAAAAAAACCCTACAATCACACACAAGCCATCTGTGTAGTTTCGAAGGTCCACAAGCAATTACATGTCCTAAAGGCTGATGAATCCATGTGTGATGTGCGGGGAAACGGTGTCATCACCATGTTACCATATGGTAGAAAGACGGAGAAGAAGAAGCAAAAAGTGTGGTTGACAGGGAAAGAGAATTGTCAGCCTATTCCTGTACAGAAAATAATCAATCCATAGCAGGAGCGAGCATTTCTATAGGTGAGAGAAAAATGACAGCCTTCCATCGCCTGCAGTATCTGCTCACGCTCCTTCTGCGTCTGCACCAAGTTTATGAATCAGACCTCTTCAGAAATTCAAAAAGGTCTTGGACTGTTTTGGATGTGTGCAGTGGGACACTGGAAAAATGATGGGCACCTCCAGACATTTTTTTTCTCATTATTATTCACAGTGACAACATAATGTTCTTCATTCATGATCAATTCAAGGTTTCTTGTGCCAGAAACAACAAAACGGATCAACGACAACCGTAGGATTGCTGCAGATGTGTTTCAAATTTGTCACGGGCAAACACAAGTCAGGCGCTGCTTGTGAGTAATGGTGCTTTCCTTGGGTGATGCCCCAGACACCCACAACATTGAGGAGTCATTAAAAGAGAAAAAAAATTCCTTGAAACATCAGTTCTTGATGAGCTCAGCTCAACAGCAATCATCTTTGTAGGGGATTTGATTTTTCTGTTGACCTTCCAGAGGATTTTACTTTTCAAGCTCTTTCTAATCTAACAAATTAGCAGAGTGTGGAGAACAAAGTCATTTTATAACAGATGATGCAAAAAATTGTCTTCCTTTATATTTTTGCAGAAAGCTTTGTAGGACTTTATTATTAATCTTTTGCTACAGAAAAGTATAGAACTTCAGTTCTTTGCTGTGCATAAAGTTTTTCTCCCTGACCATGCATACAACTACACTATACATTTTTAGCTTTTATACTTTATCAAGAGAAACGTATCTATTTCAATGCAGGAAATCTTCCAACAATGGACAATTCCAAACATACGCATGCTTTTGTTCTTTTAAATCTTAAAACCGTTTCACGTTTGCACAGTAAACTAAGAAGAAGAATGAAAAGTAATCTGATTGTAAACATAGCCTGTCATTGTTTCCTAGCATGTTCCTAGCAGTTCCTAGCATGTTCCTAGCATGTTTCCTAGCAGAAAAAAGAAGGTTAGGTGCTGTTGGCAGGAAGGCACAGAACATTCACAATCAAAAGAGAACAAGCCACAAATGAAGTGAGAAGAAGAAAAAATAAAAACAATCAAACGGCAGAGCCAAGAAAGGATCAAACAATGTCAAACCAAATAAGAATGGAGTCAGTGTGCTGGACTGGAATCTCTCTCTGGCACATGAGCCTGTGGAAGCCTGGCTCATCGTCCGCGTTACGGTGCTTTGGTAAAAGAGGTAACCAATTACATAATTGACAGGGGATGAAAAACTACACTGCAAGGAAGATTTTCCCACATTATTCTGCAGCTGATTCCAAGCTTGCAAACAAGCTTCCAAATGGGTGAAAAAACAAATGAGCATATCTATGCATTTTACACATAATTAACACAAATGTATGGATTTGTTTGCTCCTTAAGACTAAGGATATCAACAATGTCAACCCATCCAGATCTATGAGGCCAGACTCTCTCAAATCAACTGAGTCTAGTCATTTTCACATTAATTCCCTCTACTTGTCCCTTCAGCCACTGGTGTTCTGCAGAAACAAAACCGCAGTACTAATTATCCAACAAAAGGAAATCTTTCCCTTCCTGAAATGTTTTAAACTTTTTCAAAGCAGTGAACAGTTCTTAAAAGGGAATGGAAGTGCGCTTCAACGACAATTAGACTTAAATTAAACCCATAAAACAAATAATTTAAAACGATTCAAACTGTTTAAATTATTCATTTCAAAGTTTAGAGAAACTAAAGAAAGAAACAGAGAATTTAATGAAGACACACGAACCCTGCAACCCTCATAGTCAGGGGATGAATGTGGAGCACTTGCTGCCTGCTAACATGGTGGACGTTTGAAGGGAAGGGAAACGTTAGGGAAATTCAAAGGCCAGCCTGCCTCTTCTGCAGATGTGTTGATTGAATGATCTTACCAGTTCATTCTGGAGTCTTAAAATCAGTTCATCTTTTTCTTTCAGTTGTTGCAGCAGCACCTCTTCTCTGCTGGGATCCTAAAAAGAAAAAGAGACAGTGTTGAGGACAACACTTTTGCAGACAGATTTATCTGTGGGACCATATTACTGCCAAAGCAGTCATCCAGCCTAAGAGGATGACAACACACAAAAACCTGGACTGGATGACTCCGCCTTGGTCGTTCCCATAAATGTTTATTTGTGTTTGTGATAAAGTGTTTTATCCATATTTATGAGCGTTTCCTCTTGGTCCTTGTGTAATAAAGTTATCATGCACTGTCTCTTGTTCTCTGTGTCTTTGTGGTAAACTTTGCAAGCTCTGCTCTATAGTCTGAAGGCTCTTCAACATGAACTTGTGTTGTCAGGGGACATTAGAGGAGAGAAAAGGAAAGAAAAGAGATGGGAGAAAATGTCACTGACAAAAATAATACTCTTAATATTAACAGATACTGACAGTGAAGTTATATATCTATTTTTTTAACGCATATTGTGTTGTGTCACTTGTGTTACTAAGAGGAAAGAATAAACCAACCGAACTAACCAGATTTTCACTGTCAGGGATTTTTTTTTTAATGCTCAGACATCTTTACACCCTGATTGGACTGTCGAACAGCCAAGAAGGGAGCTGCCAAAGATCCTCAAGCGACACAGAAGCTCATGGGATGCTTGGAAAAAAAGATTTCTGAGATTTCTCCCAAAATGACATAAAATGTCATTTAAATACTGATACAATACTCATTTCTAAAACCAACAGTTATAGGACAATGACACACGATTAGCCCAAAAAAAAAAGAGTGAGTGAAAGATGAGTGAAAAGAGTCAGAGAACAAAATGACAAACAGAAGACAGACAGATGGCCATTACCTCTTCAAGGACATAAAAGCAACAACGCAAGAAAGGAAAAGAGGGGCAAGATAACAGGGAGAGAAATGTGGTGGGGGGATAGAGTGTGAGAGGGAGAATGAGAGTGAGAGCCTGAGGCAGAGCATGATGGTCGAAGACCGTGGGGAGCCATCTCGCTAAAGGACAGAAAGAGTCAGAAGGAGACCACGGGCACACTGTATCGCTGCAACGCCATCCTTTAAATGACCTCTCTGATGCAAACCTGACAGCCACAATCATGAAAACATGAAACTGAACTTTTAAGGGTATAAAAAGGTTGAACTACATATCCTTGACTACTATGGTACCTATTATTCCAAACATTCGTTAATGGTATATTGTTTACACAAACCTATAAAATAAAAATGAAAGTTTTAATAAATAAATCCAATCAAAATACACTATGGCTATGTAGACTGTAAAAACAGAACATAAACAACAACTACAAAGGCAGGAATATCCAAAATTAACAAATATCTTCAAAGATTTTTGATGGGATGTTTTCTGACTGCCTCATATTACAGCCTAAATAATGTCTGGGGAGGACATTGTGCTGTGAACAAAATGGTCAAGGAAGTGCATTATTCCATGGTAATAAAAACAATAAAATACCCTTACGGCCAGAAAACACAAAAATAATTACGGATATTGAATCAGATTGCTCTGTTTACCTTGGTGTACAGGGGAGACAGCAGCAGAGAGGAGAGAGGAGAAACACTAGTAGCTATCTGGATGAGACTGAAAAACATTAACATGCCCTGACAATTATGGCATTAGTCAGCCTCTAAATTAATCTCATCTGAATAGGACTGAAGGCTTTCTCTAAATATGCTGCCTGGCTACAAATGTCTGCCCTGCACTGTAAAGTGTGTTAGGTTTCTTGTACATGTTATGTAGGGAGGAAAAGAATGTGCTTTTCACTGACAAAGTTTGTCTGGACCTTACAATTTCAATGTTAGGGTTACGGTTAGGGTTAGACTTTTTGTTGTGATAGTTAGCGGAAGAGACCCTGGGGAATATATGTGCACCATGCATAAACATGCTTCATGTGCAGCACTGAAGAACTGCAACTTTCATTTTAATAAAAATTAAAAAAAAAAAAAAAATTCATGTTAACGCCATGGATTTTTTTTCGAGTTTTTCTGGATCCCGTAGAGGCTAGAGCAGAGGAAGGGTTTTGAAAAATCAGAAATAGCTAACTTTTATTCATTTCATGTCTGAGAAATGACAAGGGGATGGATATGCACATCTAACCTCAATGTTTTACCCTAAAGTTAAAAAAAAAAACAACACAGTACTGTCTTCAGTTTGCTGTCATATTTCTCAAAAAACTCTTGCTTTAGCTTTATTTTTTAACCAGAAACAAATAAATCCTTTTTCTTGTTGACTTTAAGAGGGGAAAGACTGCAGATGAAAAATAGGGAAGATATATTTGTTTCAAAAAAGACTGGGATGGGCTCAGAAGGGATAAAGCTGATCAAAATCACTCAAGTGTATCCACTCTTTTTTTGTAAACCCTCTACTTGAAATCTGCAGCAAGAAGTGCAAGAGGTGATGAATACGCTTTAGAGATTCCCCGTCCAACACACAACTAAGCAAATTTGTTTATCCATTATTTCAAGACTATTTTTATATTAATTTAATTGGCCTTCACTTCACAATGTATAACAACATAATTAAATATGTTGTATTTTAATTCATTCATTCATGAGAGATAGCAGGTCCTGTAACATGGTTTCACCACCTGAACATATCAACCAATCAGATGACAGCATAGGGGTAAAGGTTATACAAACAAGAGAAAAAAGATCCTGTATAAGCTGACACGGTCAACCAAGTCCAAAGAAATATCGCTACTGTAGCTCTTGGAACTTCTCTCTCACTTTTAATGAATTTTATTAATGAAGCCCCGCTAACAGCCCTCATTTCTTGATTAGAACATCTGAAAGAAATCCCGTTCTATCAGTGCTGCACTGATAGGACACAGAAATCACACAGAGCTTCATGTGGATTTGATCAGAATAATAAATTCAATTAAGCCCATTACTAATGAATAATGCAGGTCATTTTAACAGATATCAATATTAAAAAAAATCCTCCACTGCTGCATTTTCCTCAGTAGGTCTGTTCTTCAAGCTTGGGGCCTCTACCAGAGGTTCCTGCACAGTATCTTAGCTGTTCCACCTCCAAATGCTCCAGTCACCACAGGGATCATTAATGCCTTCACCCCTCACATCCTCTCCATCTGTATTCCTTCTTTCTAAGTTTGTTAACACTTGGGATTGCCAGATCTATCATCCCAGCCATCTTCTGCCCTTTGTCCAACACCTCAAGGTCCTCCTGTGGTCCTCAGGAAACACCACAGACAGCACAGCTGCAGATTTAACACACCTAAAAATCACAAGTTCTATTTAGTTTTTGTGTAAAATAACACAATTTTATTTAACATATTGAGATCTTTTTCTACTTTCAGTGTTTCCCCTCAGGGCCCCAGTGAATCAGTTCTCTCCATCTAACCCAATCCTCTGCTCCTTCAACAACTACTTTTGTGTCCTTTATCATGAGACCCATAAATCTCCTCTTTGGTCCTTCCCTGGGCCTCCTGTCCGCAGTTCCAATCATAGCACCCATCTACTGTCCGTCCTCAGCACATGTCCAAACCAAGGCCTCTCTGACTTTCTCCTAAACATCTGCCATGTGCTGTCCCTCTGATGTACTCATTCCTGCTCTTATCCACCTGCATCACTTCCAAAGAGAACCCCAACATTTCCATATCTGTGACTTCCATCTCTATTAACTGTCTTTTCCACAGTTCTACCGTCTCTTACCACAATGTTCTTTCTCAATTCTCAGTAAGATATAAAACTCTTAGTGAAAGGAGACACAATGTTATCAGTTTTCTGTTATGATCTGTATTGAACAGTGATTAGATACGGGATCTGCCTGTTCCATACGTCTACTGCAGATCTCTAAAATTGTCACATTCTATATTACAGAACTGTGTGATGTGATTTTGACTATTGTTAGTGTTGTGCTGTGTCTTAGAAATCTGCCTTCAGTCTAATCACACTCTAACTGGGACAGAATCTGGCTAAAATCGTGTCATATGCGCTGGGTCTAACTTAAACTAGGACACACACTATGACACTGCAGTCTCTCAGATGGCTATAGATTATTTTTACACCCGCAGAGTTGTCTTCTGGAATGCCCAGACAAATTCCCCTCATTTTCTTCTTTTCCTTCCTTTAGTCTCTAGCCACTCTACTTAGTCAACCCTGTTCCATCCGTTTTTCTCTCGCTTTTTCTCTTGCATGTTTTGGTGAATGGTTTAAAAGTACATATATATATATATATATCAAAGTATATAATTTGATATTGTAGGTGCTTCTACTAGAGCATCCAGATGTTTTTCTTCCAGCTTCCTCATTCCTTGCCCTTCAGTCTTGCAGTCAGTTCATACAACAATAATCTATCCTCAGCATTTAAAGTATTTCCTCATATTCAGCTCCTCCTCCTGCAAAATGATTCCTGCATTTTTATGTTGTTTTTCAGTGCCTAGAGCTCAGTCAAAAGGTTAGCCTTTACATCCCACGTCCTTGCTCATTCTTTTTTATATATGATCTATCTATACACACATATCATACCTACACTTTTCTTTACCTCTGTTTACTTCAGTGGGCAAAACTAACTTCTAAGGAGAGGCTCCTGCATCTCCTGATGTCCCTCTCTGTGGTGCTGCCTCCCTGCCTTTGACAGTCCATTCCTTATTTAGAATTTTCAGATATTTACAACTGAGGTTACCCTCTCTGATCACAAATTGTGATCACAAACTAAAAAGCACAGGAGCACGACCATTCTGAATTCCAGATTTACTTTCAGACACAAGTTCTCAACTCTGTCAAGTCTTCATGAAAGACCGAAGACCAACTGGAGCTTGTTCAATTTGGCATGCATTTTTTTTTTTTTTTTTTTTTTTTTTTGTTTAAACATTCACAGTTGTAGATAGATGTTTTGAACATGGTCCAATTTAGCTGAATATATCCAAAGACAAATGTATAGTGTGTATGTAGCCTTGTTACTGAGCTATAATTCAAGGGGAAAGTTCTGACCTGGTCTAATCACAGTTTTGCAGCTGCTGTCTTCATGCTGTGGCCCACCCAAATACATTTTTTATATTTTTCTTATCATCAACCTGCCAGGAATACACCATACAGGTCAATAAAGAGGGCACGCAGTCACACCAGCATTCCACTCACAAACAAATGCTTACCCCTTAACGCATGGCAATGGGGTTTAGCAACAGCGCCATTTTGTGTAGCCCTTTGGCTTTGCAAAATCAGCCAGGGGTGTACAGCCATGCTCTTTGTGGATACCGCATCAAACACTGTTATTCTGAACTGTGTTTGAAGTAAAGTAATAAATGGGAAATACTGAAGGCAACATTCAGTCCAATGCAGATCAATAAAACAGCCTTATTAGATTAATAAATCCCATATTCTGTTCTGCTGCTTCTCCTGCCACCAAACCAAATCCCAGGGAAAATCTTACCAAAAGCCCTAAACCCCATATGTGCATGCACAATAAAGCACACACCATCCCTTAGTAAAATCCAGTGCAACCAACAGCCTTCAGAAGTCACCGGGCGAGAAGAGCATTGATCAGAGAAGCAGCCAAGGGGGCCATAGTAACGCTGGAGGAGCTGCAGAGATCCAGAGCTCAGATGGGAGAGTATGTCTAGAAATTGCTATTCATGCACTCCTCATATTTGGCTTTCAGGGAACGTGTAGCATGAAGAAAGCCATTGTTGTAATCAGAAGTCCTGTAGAGGACACAGCTAAAGAAGGCGAAGAATGTGCCAGCATCACGCTGTGGGGATGTTTGTCTTCAGCATGGACAGTGAAGCTTGTTCCAGTTGATGGGAAGATGGAGGGAGCCATCAAAAACAAGAAAATCTGTTAGAGGCTGCAGGAGGCTTGAGACACGATCAGACGTTCACCTACCAGAAGCGCATTATATTGAAGGGGTATGAATACTTCTGCAAGGCACTGTAGAGGGGTATAGTGAAAGGCTGGTTGAATGAACAAAGGACGGAGAAATTAAGGTATAAATCAGAGCAGTTTTGAGATTTATCTTCTATCAAACATGTAATATACCAGTACATCAATTTAAAAGAAGCTCAGTGTTCAAACAGTAAGACAGGTGATGAAATTGTGCACACTGCAAACTGCTGACCAGATGACTACAAAGCAGGCATTCAATCTACTGAACAGTCGTTGTAAAACATCCAACTCAGAGTTTAAGATGTGTTCCTTGAAAGGTTTGATGCACAGGGATGAGAAACCAGAACTGGACTGAAAGTTTCTTCCTGCCATATCCTGCTATCAGACATGATTGTATTTAGTACTGTGCATATGCATAAAGCAACAAAATGGTTACCTTAAATGGAAGAGATTTTTCACTGCAAGGACTAATGGGTAGAGACTGCAGGCTGCTGGCAGGACTCGTCTCTCTGCTCTGCAAGGACGAAAACATAAAAAAAAAAAAAAATCAAAATGAGGTTTTAGCATGTGATGCATTTTTTTTTTTTAGAGTATCTGTAGGACAATATTACATTTTATGACTATGCCTGGTGCGAAGTAGCACAATTGTCATTACTATTTTCCAACTAAGGCAGTCGTTTTCACGGCTAGAAGCCACGATGTCTTCGTACATGCGTCCATCTGTACCCCTGTGGGTGTGTGGCTCTTCACCACACTGCTAAACGACTGTAACATGAAACCAAAAACAACATTTCTACAGTGGGTTTTTTATTCCACAGATATTAAAATGTGTTTACTTATTGCTCCATGTACATCTGCTGCTTTTTACATGAATATAAGGCCAGGTATAATTTTGAGGTGTATTTCCGCTATTCTAATAACATACTTAAGACATCCTTAATTTCTCTTTTAAGTAACCATGGGGGTTAAAGGACATATAAAACAACTGGTTTGAAGTGCTACATTAATTAAAATCAATGTTGTAAACTATTTTTCAGCACACTTATGAACAACACATAGTTTTACAAGAGCAGCTGTGGGTCTAAATATCACCTGAGAGGTCTTGAGAGAGGACAGATGGAAGAAAGGGAGAAATAAAGTCACGACTTCAGCCTGGGTTGCTGTTACTAACATAATAATTCATGGTAAGTACTGTACATGACACCAGACAAGGAATTAAAGCCATATTCTACACATTTAGTTTTCTAATAAGGCCTACTTTTTCCCACATGTGCCCTCTAAGACCGTTATTATAAAGTTGAGATGATCCCTAAAATCTTTTGCTGAAATCCTAAATATTTTATATGTTTGGCCAACAATCAAGGTTTTTGAAGGAAAACAGAGGCCTGAATCACAGCATTTACTTTATGGATTGTCGATCTGGCTGACCTTTGAAAGAAGAATCCATCCCTACCTAAATTATGGGTGCTATGGCTTTCAATGTGCCATCTGTGATCAATGCCTTTTCCAATGCAGAGAGACAGGTACACACTCACTGCTACCTAAACTCTCCTCGCTCTAACGCATACACATTGTTCTAAGGTCACCCCTGTCCTACAGGCTTAACACACAACTGTCCCTACAATTAGATGTGGTTCATAAAAAGCCTTTCAGATTTAAGGATGGCAAAGCTGCCTGGGAGCACTGGGGAGAATGGCATGAGCTGTGAAGAAGCTAAATGTATTAAGATGATGAATGGCCTTTGAAGAAAAAACACATTCTGTTTGATACTTCCCTTTAAGCTCATTCACGCATACGTTAAATGAAGCTGTGCCGATTCCCACTCATGTCTCTCACGTTTGGAATTTCATCTTCAGGTTTATGCATTCACATGTTTTCCTGTTAAAGATCTTTGAGTTATAAAGCTGGTTTTCAACTGTAGTACGAAAGCATAAAATGGAGCTAAAAGTGCAGAGGTAGACCATTTAGTTGTAAGGGCTGACCTTAACAACCGACGCTGACGGGCAGCATCGGTAAATGTCCAGCAGGTGGAGGCTGACAGATCAGCTGTTGCTGGAAGTCAAGCAGCTGTCAGGGCCCGAGAGTCAATAGGACGAAGAGAGAGTGGCAGCAGAGGCACCAGCTAAATGGGCCTTGCAGTGCATGTATGGATTTCTCAAAACTGTGCACATGAAGACTGAATAAATTCTGTAATGAATGGGACCATCACACTTGCTAGGCAACACCAGTGCAGTACCACATGCTGACAGAGAACGGTGATGGATGTAACCTCTAGATCCATCTAAAAATGCTAATTTGTCAAACATGATTTTTTTTTTTTTTAATGCATCAAGCTGTCTTCCTGTGTGATGTTTCCGCTGGCAAAGACAACATTTTATAAATGCTGTGTTCAGTCTAGCTTAAAGTGTAACAAACTTACCCTAATCAGCATACAATATACATACTCTCTGATCTTTCTACCATATTCAAGGTTTTTGCAAGCATGCTGTGGTACAAAACTAATGTTTGAAAGCACCTTAAATGTTTTCCAGGGTTGTTTCAACTGGTACAGACTAGCGGATACAGAAAATGTAAGCAGTAATAGGACAAACATGGGACCAATTTAAATAAAAACTATTAAAAAAAGATGTTAAGTAACAGCATGAATCATTTATTATAATGTTTACCTTTTCAGCTCTTCAGAGGATAACAGGGAGGAAAATGAGTTGTATTACCAGTAGTCTATTTGGCCACCGCCAGAAGCAAAATGAAGCTTGTGGTTATGGTAATGAACAAAAACAACAACAGATATTTGGATTATTTGTTTAACAAAAGGTCAAGCCAAGTCCTCTATCCCCGTCGCTACAAGAACAGAAAACAACCATCAGTGGAAGGTAACAAAATTTACAAGTTAATGATACGACAGAGTGAGAAAAGAAGGCAGAGCGTCCACTTGATCATATTCATTTGCCGCTGTCACGCAGCCTTCTCCCACACTGCCTTTAGACTGTCCATTATTGCTGTAGTTTATGTCTCCTCTAATTACCATTTCATCATACTCATGCCTAATGTCTCCTCTCATACTGGTGTTGGGTGGGAGAAAAGACAAATACACAGCAAAGAGAAAGGGAGCGAGATATTCAAATGCCTCTGTGAACTATAATTCATAGTTAGCTTTTATCTACAGGGACCACTGGCGATGTGTTGGAAAAGGTCTGAGCAGTCATTTGTGTTGTTATGAGTGTGGGTTTGTGCAGTGCTGCGGTTTCCATCTATGTACATTACAGGAAAACAGGCACCAGGTATTAAAAATAGATCCATCTTCAGGGTTTATATACTGTATGTTATCACCAGAATGCTAACGTTAAATAAACTCCTCTCAAGAGTTATTATCATTCTGGTTCGGTGCGGACTTCATGTAAAGGTGGAAACTATTCAGCAGTTGATTATACAGTTCTTCATAATGACAGGAATTACACCCCAAGTCAGGCACTCCACAATCTGCAATTAGCCTAAATAAAGCAGGCAATCACTCCTAATCACATCATGTTCTTCAGAAGTTTCAATAAATGCCACAATTAAAGGATTTTACAAGTTTAAAATCGACATACCTTCCACTGACTGACCAGATTGGTCGGTCTAGCCATTAAAAAGCTTGCAGGACTGATTTCCTTGAATTATCACGCCTAAACCTTGCAAACCATTTGTTCAAATTCTCATTTTTGTTTTGACGGTGAGGATGTAATTAAGAAAAGATGCCTCCCAGCTTGAGGCCAAAGTTTAGCTTTGAGAAACTCAAAGCATTTGAAGAACTAGCTCTTTAAAGGTTTGACCTAGACTACTGTGCTTTAACTGGTTTAAAATCATTTTGTTATATTTATAATATTTGATGCAACCATGGCTGGTTTTGTCTGACAGTTAGCTCATAACTTTATCAGTTAAACTGTCTGTATGTCCGCTAAAAACTCCAATGTGCTTGTGATTGAGGGGCCCGTCTCACCTCTTGCAGTGTCCGTCGCAGCCTTAACAGCAGGGTTTTGACAGCGGTGCAGTCCTGCTGCATCAGTCTAAGTGGAATGGCATCCAACCCCGGGGGTATGGGCTCATCATCCCTTCCTGGACTGAGCCCACAGCTCCAGTCAGCAGGCAGCAAGCTGGTTGGACGGCTGGGCTCCCTGGAGGAAAAGGAGGAGTGAAAGAAAGTGAGAGCAATAAAGAGCTTTCATGTTAGCCTGAGTCAATGGGAAAACTAATAACTTTCTCCTTCTGCCGACTGGTCTCCACAGGGAAGCAGTGATCATTAATAATGGTGTAGATTATGTTCTACACGGCAATATATAGACATTAGCCTCAGCTCGTCCCAGTTGATTCCACAGTCTCGTACAATATGTGAAACACTAGACGCAAGAGAAACATAAAAAATGTTGTCTCCTTAAGAAATGAAATACAGATCCCCCACACAAATGTGACTCTTCTTGTTGGATTAGTTCAGATACTCGTGAGCATAGACAGCATCAACCTCAGCGCTGCTTTAATTAACCGTCCCATTTGAGATGCATTTAATGGGTTCTGGAACAATGGTACTTCTTGGCTTGTGTCTGTGGTGTACGGCCTCCCTTCTTTGTCTAAAAGTCAACAGCAATTTATCACAGCCAAGGAAAGATACAGCCGAGAGGTTTCAACAGAAGTCTGGATCCGGGAGAATGCACTCCGGGTCTTTTATTTCAGGTTTAATTCGGTTGGGAGTTTGCAAAACAGTATATCAGTATCACTTCAGCGTCATCACTAAATCAACTGCTCAAATCTAAAATACAATATAAATGTAACAAATGGCCCTATTTCAGGCATCAATCATTAAAAAAAAAACCTCTCTGTCACTCAGAGGTTCCCTCACTGCAGATATGAAAGAATTGCAAAGGCACAGAGGAAACAGAAGTTTTCTTTATATTAACAAGACTTCATTAAACGGTTCCCAATCCAACCCAGCCATCTTCATGCTTTTAGACAAGTTGTTTGCGCCAAACACAGAGAAATTGCCTCCAATGGTTTCCTGAGAGGAAGGAACAAAAACAAACAGAATGCATCTGGCTGGGCCTGTTGCTGATATGAATGCACAAAAAGCACCTACGCTCGGCAGAAAACACAAGCTTTAAATGTTCGTTTCCCACTGACAACAATTTAAAAGCATTTAAAGCTTTCAATCAATAAAAACATGGAGGTGAACCTTACGTGGCCAAAAGGTATTTCTCTCAAATGCCAAAAGCAGGGACAGAAGAAACATTCTGACACTACAGCATCGTGATCGGGCTGCTCTAAAAGGCCAACAACGGTGTTAACATTAAAGAGACCAATTCATTTTCTCTCATCACTGAAGTCTGAATTTATGTTATGACTTGTTGTAAAACCTTCTGTAAAGAACTCTTCAGAATTTAAATTTTAAGTGACTCTTATAGCAGTTAACAATGAGGAAAATGTAAATAAGCTTGCAGGTAGAGGACTTTATTTTCATAAAACAGTGCAATTTATACATCCCTCCACCAAGTTGTAATGTTCTGACAGAAGCACAGAAATTGCGACTGTGCATCTCACCTTCTTTGTGACATTTTAAAAAGGTGAGCGGAGAAATACCAGCCACCTCTCTACAAGCCAAACAAGCGGAGAGTTCACAGTCTGCACAGGAAGCCAGCAGAGGTGGTCAGTCTTTATTGCCATAAGAGCTTGTTCAAGTGCCATTTAGAGAGAAGTTCCGAGAATATTAGATGCCTTTTGTCCTATTCTCACTAAAAAGTCATCAGGAAAACACTGATGGGCAGCATGAAGTTACACAGTTAAATTAAAACACATTAAAACATACTCACACTTCTAGAATACAGAATCTTGCGCAAAATAGTTCAACCCTCCAATCAACCATAGTTTCATATCATTTATTTTTTTCCACCTTGGAAAACTTTCAATGTCTTTGATATATTTTTTTTTTCCTTTTTACTGCCTGGGATTTAAAAGTAAATGTAAAATCTGTTTGTTTCTACGCAGCTCCATTCAGCCATCCAAATGAGGTGAGCTGAACCAAACGTAACCAAATGACAAATAATCAATCATGCTCTGTTTGTTCACCCCGTGGCTTGTGTCACATGGCACAGGAGCAGTGCCGCCCCAAAGATTCGTGTGCATGTATCTCCTTTTCAGCGGGGACCAAGTTTCTATCTCACCTCAGAGGTGCACATCAGATCGACAGGCAGGCTAACGTGTAGGAGAGGGGTTCAAAAACCACTCGCATTCCCGGAAACAATAACCATAGAGATGCCCTTGTGCAAGGCTTTTGCTGCTGTCAGACGCAGGAGAGTGAAATATTTTTGGTGGAACAGCAAGGGTGTAAACCCTCTACTACTACTGTAGGCAACATTTCTTCTGCAGCAGGTTTTAAAAGCTGAAATGTCAATTTTCTTCATATTTATACAAAATCGAGCAATTTATAACCTGATAATAACATCAATATATTACTACCAGAAGACTGTGACATGCCCTTGAAATATTTAGTGGGAATGTGAGTATTAGACTGGGAACCGAGGGGAATGGATGGGTGTGCTAAATCTTTGGCTTTGACAGGAGACACCATGGCTCGTGTCCCACCTCATTCTGCACCGCTGTCACGTTCTGCATCAGGAAGCCTCGGCAAAAAGGGCTGGACCAAGGGAGGATGAATTGTGTGTTTATATGTTTTGAGATGAGATAACGCCGAATCTGGATTCTGAACATACGCTCGTGTACTGCAGAAGATAAAGAAATGTACACGTCTGAATGAAGCACAAGTTTGATAAGCGTCCTGAAACATTCCTACAGCTATAACACCAGAGTGGGACATCTTCTGAGCATAGGACATCTGTGAACGTATATCGTTGACCAGTGTTGTATTTAGCAGTTCCTTCTGCACGTAACTGCTGCACACGTGTAAAAGCAGGAGCACATGCATCAGAATGTCCATGGCACAGTGAAAGACAAATCTGTGGAGGAATGATAGACGTTACTGAGGCAGAGAGGCCTTTCCTCGGCTCAGGGTCATCAGTCTTTCACTGTCATGATAGCCCAACTGCTTTAGCTCATCTAGGGGTGTTTCATTTCACATCCTGTGTTTCCTTAGACACACTCACACACACACACTATTATTTTGGTGTATCCTCATTATTAATCATTGCTTTTCATTTTATCTGACATGTATTTTGCTTTTTCCTTTTTCTCCTCAACGTGGACATTTTTTGGCATTAATCCTTTCTTCTGACTCGCTCTCTTTTCTCAGACCTTCTCTTCAACAACAGTGATCCATTCAGTATTAACCGTTTAAAAGAAAGCTTTTTATTCACTTAAAATGAAGATATTTATAGAAAACACTGGCACAGTCCCCCTCCACAGATGCAAGAATGTACAGCAGCCTGGAACGCACATACACTCGTATCCAACATTCTGCGGCGTAAAAATCGAAATCATGCTGAACATGTATATAATGCACACACCGTATGTGTATGACGTGCAGTGCAGATTGTTGACTGTGTTGTGATGCACTTGAGTGCATGGGAAAGCAACAGCTATTGGTGAGCGATTGGCATCATTTGTCATCCTCTTCCCATCCCGCAGACACCGTGCACTCATCTGCATTCAGCACCTGCAGCTGACGATGCTTAATGTTGCCATTAAACTCATCGCCGGCATAAAACGCATCTGTGCTCTGAAAGTGTGCGCAAACCACGTTCAAGGCAGCGAGTCTAATGCTGAAGTTGTGTCTTCAGAGACAGAGGAAGGAAGAAACGGTAAAAAGAAATGTGGCAGGATGCGGGATCACTCGACAGCGCTTTAAACCTTCCGCTTTCTTATGCAACATATACACATTTAGAAAGGTGACAGTTTTGTTCACAGCTCTACTCCTGCACCTTTAGATAATCTCTTTTTCAGTCAGTGCAGCATGTGCTAGTGTCCATGTCACTGCCATTTACGCGATACTTTGAGTATCAAAATGTAAATCTCTGTTTTTGAGGGGCTTGGGGGGATTTTTAGTGGATAGCAAATCAAGCATCCAGTTGCCTGGAGAGAAATATTTAAAAATGGCTTCATGTGTCACGTTGCATTTTCTTACTTCAGAGTACACACCAAGTCACAATGCCAGAAATGTTACTCCTCCTTAAAGCCTTGGAGCCATATGTCTCCAAATAAGAGGAGACAAAGCTCACTTTCACAACGGACTGCATCTGGAAAGCCTCCCAAATCTGGATGCTAAGTTGATACTTATGCAAACAAAATGCTGCTTGTTCCGTGATTTAAGAGATTACAGGGTGTATTTGTAATCCCCTATAATGATCTTGACTCACCAGCATGACTGCCAGAGGCGACGGCACATCAGAAAAGCAACCCCTGGTTGACTGAGACAGATTATCTTTATTTACTAGCTGTGGCAACAAATCCATGTTAAAAATGCTAATTTGCCACCCAAAGGGCGACAGGGTTTGGAGTGCATCTTTTCTCTTCATTACCCAAGGACACAATCATTTTACACTAGTTATTCTAACACCATTATAATAAAAGAGCAGCATATCCTCACGAAAATATGTGGCGGCGTTTATTCAACGAAACCAAGGTCTCATTGTAATTTACCTGAGCCGACAGCAACGAGAACTTAAAAGTGTAGAAGCCCAAAGGAAATTTGCAAATGAAAAATTACAGCAACATTTACAAAATAGACACGAAATGCATTCTTTTGGTGATTGTGCTGTTGATCCAACAGCACAACACCAGCTCTCATTATGATAAGCTGAATCAAGAAATGTAGCTGTTCGTTAGAGGAATGCATGGGTCCCATAATATTAAGAATAAAAGTTCACTCACTTCATCTTGTTAAACAAATCAGTTTTCAACTGAAAATAAAACTCTACTTTTACTTACTTTTTTAAGCAAACTAAGCTGCTAGCTGAACATAATGTTGATATAAGCAGCTGATAAAACCATTTTCTGATCTAATTTTATTCACAAACAGAAGCACATATGAGACCATTAAATGATGGGAGTGATAAGCAAATAACACAAATAAGCATCAGCATCACATAAATTATGTGACACCAACATGTTCTGGATGGTTTTCTATAAGAAGTAAGATTATTTCTTATCACCTTTAAAAATTTGATTTCAAACCATTTTCGAAAGTATGAAAGAAAAATGTCTGTGTCCTCTAAACATCAGTCATGAGCTGCAAAATTCCATTAAACTTTAGCAAAACACACTCTCTCTTTGAATCTCTTAATAAAGGAACCCAATTAAATGCCATTTAATTTCTAAAACAAGTCATGCGGAAAAAAATGAAAACAAAACAACAAATGAAAACAAAACAATGGTTTTATTGCCAATCTGATGTATTTTTCCCTCATTGCAAATCAGAAACATGAGACCTCGTGTAAAAAATGGAAGCAATTAGTAATTAGTGACCCTGTTGATGAGCATGTCACAAACAACTCAGAGTAATGAAAAGCAGAACCTACAACATGAGAATAGTATTTCATTCTTTTCAGCCCATTAGACCAAGAAAATTAAGCAAAAAACGTAGAGATTTTCTTCTGAGACATCCGAGGCTTGCTAGATTACAATCTGTGGGCACAAACTGTGAGGAAGGCAAATCCAGTTTCTTAAAAATGAACACAGGTCCACAGTTAACAGGGTCTCCAGACTGACGCGGAGTAAAGGAAATCAACTTCTTCTGCATGCTGTGTGTTGTGTCTGAAAGTGATGCTGGAGTGCATTTTATCTGTCCCCAGCACCACTACAACACTCAGCTGGATTCTTCATGCTTGTTTTTCTTGGGGATGAATGTTTGCAAGCAGAGAGCTTTTTCTTTCTATGCCTGGTGTGTGTGTGTGTGTGTGTGTGTGTGGGTGTGTGTGTGAGTGAGAGAGAGAGTGAGAGTTTGCTATGCCAGGTGGGATTAGACAACACAGCTCAAATTTTCTGAAATACATTCTAAATAATCATGGATTACTCACCTCATCTATATGAAAGATTGCAAGAGCAAAAGTGGGTCAGGCCCCCATTTTCGGTGGGTCGCTGTCCCAGAACCAGAAATATATAGAAAAAAAAATACACAGAACCACATATATATATAAATATATATATATATAAATATATAGTGTGAGTGTCATCTTTCTACTCCTTAACAGTAGATGGCGATAATGCCGTGTAATGCTAACTGACACCCGTCATTTCACAGACGTGCAAAGTTAATTTTCATATACTTACTAAGGATTAGGAAAGTTTTGTGGATAAACCGGCTACTAAAGAAACTGCCTGAGCAGTGCTGGTTGTTATGGAATCTCTTAGTAGTTGGACAAGTTTATTTCGTCTTAGTTACTAAAATGTTATGTATGTTCTAACTGCTCCTGGTTTATTACCATTAAACCTGTTTACTGAAGATGCACATTTTGATTAAAATGCAGTTATTAAAGTGTAAAACATAACATTTACCACTCTTGTACTGTCATCTGCCGGGTATCTTGGTCTATCCTTAAGCTTGTAGTATCTCAGGTTTAAACTGCACCATCTTTTCTTTAAAGAAATGTTAGTTGGCAATTTTAAATCATTGATCTTATCTTGACAACTGACCAGATTCTCCAGACTGATAACATATGACATGTGGCAGACCTCGGGGAAAACGACCACAGTAAATAGGAGACTGCTGGAACTCTGTCAGTTTACACACTATTCATGACAAAAAAATTAAATCGCAGAGATTTATTACACACTGACAAATGCAGACATCTCTATACTTTCCCATCCTTTCTTCTGACTACCTGTGCTCTGAATAATTGACACCAATGAAAATAGAAAACGAAAATAAATAAATAACATAAGGGAAGTGCAATACTCAACGGGCACCCTGTTACCATAGAAACAGGCAAGCCATATCCCAGCTGTCAAAATTTAATTTCCTCTGTCCTTTTCCTATAGGAGACACGAGGGAGAAGTCAATATCTTAACACAAAACAAGCAATGTGATACATCATGCATAAATATTCAGTATTAGCTAGCTTAATACACCTTCCTCCCTCCTTTCCTACCAACCACAAGGCACCAAGGAACTTTCATTATTAGGTTATTGTGAAATACAGAAGGTGGCCAATATTAGCTTAAAATATTGCACTTGGCAGAAGGGCTTTACACACCAAAGAGAGCTTATCTAAAGGACCGCAGTAGTCAAGGTATAGCCCTGTTTACCTGCAAGAGTTTGCTGCTTTTAACGTTGAAACCAGAACGCAAAGATGCTCATTTAGCAGGATCCCTGCTGTATTTTCCTCACTGTGACTGTTAATGATACCAACACATAGCTAAATCAGACATCAGACAGACAAAGCTATGGCACAACTGATGTCCTCTTGTCCTCTCTGGACATGCTGACTGAAAAGTGAGCGTGCATGTGTGTTTTCTTATGAGCACGAACACAAGGGAGCATGTTTTGCCTTCCGCGAATCGATGTCCCCTTGAGGAAATGTGGAACCTGTGACAATGAACAGGAGAGGCTGAGAGTGAAAGAGCGAGCTCTGGGCAAACAGATTTGACTACCCAACCCAACCCAACCCCTCAACACACACACACACACACACACACACACACACACACACACACACACACACACACACACACACACACACACACACAGATACACAATCTCAGCTTCTTCATTCAAATCTTTTAAAGCGTTTCAGTGAAAGCCAAGGAGGCAGCAGTGTCAAAATACCACAGCGGAACTTTCCTGCCAGCATTTACCTAATTGCATAAATATGCAGATACTAAAATGCAAACATGCTGATTCTTTAATGAAGTCTTCAGCAGGTATAACGCACTCTCTCGGCTTCTTTAACCTACAAATGTACCACAGAAGTCTATCTTGGGCCAATTTGCTGGAACAAAATGACAATCTTTTGAAAGATATTTCATCTGGTCCAAAATGTTGTCTTATGTTCCAAAATCAGCATCATTATAAATAATCAATTAGCCACTGTAAAGTAAACGAATAGGTGCATTTCACACGGCAATTACCTTTGAGACCCTTCAGCTACGAGGTAGAACTCGAGAGTTTCACTTTGGTCAAAAGTGAAACAGTGCATGTCAACCGATTCCTTCTTCCAGACACTGTGATGAAGCTGACTGTTAGACAGCCGTCTGTGGGTGTGACTGCTTGGCTAATCAGAGTCCTCTGAAAATATCTGACCCCAATGCATCCATAATTGAACCCAAGCTCTGCCATTTCTACGGTCTCTCTTCGCCTGACACCTGAAATGTGACAGCCGTTATTTTCTTTATTCTGTCACACCGTAGGCCCCCTACATTATTAAACCTGCAGCTGCGTACTTTTATTTTCAGTTTTATGTATTATATATTTATTTTACAAGCTAAGTTACAACGTAAAATTTGAAGTATAATACACACAAAAATGCTTTAAATATGGTGGAGGAAAATCTCTGCATCGCCAGCGCTGTATGTCAATAAATGTATTACATTTTGCATACATTTTGTTTAATCTTATTTTGATGACATCTGTCATGTCTCAAAGGCCTCACACAGCAACACCGTTTGTCATAGAAGCGTAGCCTTAACCGAGCAAACAGGGAGGAGCACGCGATGCGTTACAATAATACTTATCTGTGTATAGGACTGGTCTTTCGGTGAAGTCACCTTAAGAGCCAATGAACCACCTGACACAAACCAGGGCTGGTTTTAAAGGTTGACTCCCAGCTCACGTTTCACCGATACTCTCAAGACAAAGAAAATGTCTGAAAGTGTCACTGTGTGCAGTGATAAACATCCTTCTCTACGTGCGATCTCTCAGCACCAAAATGTTAATCCTCCAACCTCTGCTTCAAATCCACCCACAGAAGTAGACCCTAGTAGTCTGCAAACAAGGATCATTGTCAGTTTGTTCAGGGCAACACACGGATAGACTGGAAACCAAATCAAATACAACCAACCCGCTTTGGATTCCTGGGTGTAAAGAAAATACGAAAAGCCAAATGAAGTCAGACAGCGTGCAGATCCCTCCCTGGCAGTGGCGCTCACAGGTACAGTCAGGGACTCTAAGAGTTCCGCTTAAGCGCTCGGCCACTGAGAGACAGAGGCGATCAGAAATACAGCTCTAATATTCTTTCAAAGAGAACTTAGCTATTCATTTACCCCCAGCCATTCAGTGCTCAAGCCTTGTTCTGTGTCTCAGGGATATAAAATATGTTAAGCATTCACAGGGGAGACTCCAGCTCGGCAATTCCTAGAAGAGGAAGCTAACGGTGACCTTCTGCCTCCTTCTCTATGTTAATCAGTCTCATTTAAGAGCTGCTCAAAACGCATGAAACAGAATCCTGTTACACCAAAATCGCACCATGTTGAGTGCTTTTGTATTTCTATCACGTCTCAACACCACTTTTTCAAGTCAAGCTTCCAAAAAGTTATTTAGCCTCGACTGTGGACTGTATCGCATGATGCTCGTGCTTACCTCTGATTGCTGTCTTTGCCTGGGATGCGGTCTCCTGTTGGGTCCATCGGGGACGGGAGAAGGTTGAGACATGAGGTCAAGGACTGGCTGGAGTCTTCTCTGGACACTGGACACACCGGTGAACAATAAGCAGTCAAATCACAAAAAATGTTGATATATTTCAGTGACTGGCTTAAATAATGATGCCTTTTTGTTTCAATCACCTGGCACGCCCGAGAGCTGCATGGAAGCAGAGTTAGCAAAGACTTGACATTTGCTGATGCCTTTGTAAAGGTCCTGTTGTTCCTCTTTTTTTTTCCCCCATTTAATTGTGAAGGTCATGAGTCACAGCTGTTGTAGTAGCACAAAGCGCCATAACCTGCAAGCTTTCAACGAGCCACTTGAACAGTTTCGGTGAAAGGTTGCATTCCTTGCCTCACCACATGTGGAGTTTGCATCCACACAACACAATGCAACTTACTTAACTTACTTGAAGTCTCATTACCTTTAATTTCATGCTAGAGTCTGCAAACAATTGGAGTCGTTCTATTAGTTTTATTTTGTATAATAATTTGTTTACCTCCTTCACCTCTCTGACAGACCGCTAATAAATTCATGTGCACGCATGCACGCTGGGCTTAAACCTGCTTGCTCTCCCAAAACACTCCAAACGCTATATACACAGGAGACTGGGCTGTTATTCAGACCAAAGCTCCTGTTGTCGCTGCGTCAGTCCTTCTGAGCCTTCTACTCTGCCCAACTACAGCTGTGATATTCTGATAGTCCATCTGGGGCTCGGAAATTGCTGGAGGAATAACATCTAAACTCACTTTTATCTGTGATGTGATTCTAAGTTCCGGCACACACCAGAAAAGTTAGCCTGAGTGTAAACTGTTCTGTGTAGAGTCTTGAAGTGCAAAAAATCTGAAATACATTATTGTCATATTTTGCTGGCTTGATCGTTTGTCTTTGATGTGTATGAAAAAAGGGTTGCCATTGTTCCCAAATCATGGGAAATAAATCAAAGCTGAGGGACTGATTTAAAAATACTGTCACGCAGATGCAATTAATCTACACTTCTCCGTGTTCTTTCATAAACTTCAGTGAAAAGTTGCTTTAAAATATTTAATGATGTCAAGAAATGCTGTTTAAGTATGTATTTCACATAAGTGAAGGTTACTGTGTCAAAGACTCCTTTGTGAACGAGATCACGAGCACCAACTCTCCCCCGACAGTCATGTTTCAGCTGCGACAGTGTCAGGAGCAGCACGGCTGCAGTGCCAAAATAAAACAGATAGAAAAGATGAAAAAGATAGAAAAGATAAATTGCTATAATTGTGGCAGGGAGTGCTGGTTTCTTTGAAATAGACAGAATACAGGTGCTAATGAGGAGAAGAAACAAAGGGAATTGAAAACAGAGAGAATTTAACTGACTTCTACAGACATGCCAGCTTCTCTTGTAAGAAAAAAGGAGCAAAATAGATCTTGGATATGATTTGGAATTAACTCAAACTTCGAAATAAGACATCCACTAAACGTACAATTTCGCTCTTCTACTGCACAAGCGCTGAAGTACATGGTTCAGGTTCATTTCCTCTGTCATCCACAACTTTATTTGACAGCGACGGAGAGGGAGAAGAGCTGTTCCACACCTCTGTGAGCGTAGTGTTTCACTGGAGCTCTGGGTACCATAAGACAATTCCCTCAACCAAAAAAATACAATACAAGGTTAATTTCTAGCCAGTACCCTTGACCTGAATTTAGTTATTGCTAACTCGTTTTAGCAACATAAAGGAAACTGATGAGAATCAGGAAACATGCGCAATTTTAGATAGAATCAGAAAAAAAATGTAAAATTTCAACAAAATATCAGACTGCATTGTATAATGCATTGTATAATGCAGTCTGATCAGAACATGGAGAAATTACCGTGACGATGTCGCTGATCATCAGAGAGGTCCATGTCCAACATAAGATCGTCTTCATCCAACTCTGAGGAACCAAGGTTGTTCAAAACATCCTGCAGAGACAACAACAACAAAACACCCGGAAACCGATGAATATGATCAACAGCAGCCAAAAGACATTCAATTAACAAGTTCAAGAACTTGATGAAGTAGATTTAATTTACAAATACATGAGAAAACATGTAATTCATGTCAGGACAGTTTCCTAAAAACCAGTTTAATGACATAATGGGTAAATCTATTATTATATAATCTAAGTAAAAAAAAACAAAAAAAAAACACTTGAGCCACATCTTAGTAACATGTGCAATTTGTATACAACTATATGAAAGAGAGCTGGTTTGTTTCTTTATTAGCAACGAGATAAAAGAGATGACATGAAACAAACATGAATTTCCTTTAGGCTCGGTTCAAAGTTCAATACTGCCACCTGATGGTTACTACAGGAAATGCTGTTTAAAAAAAATCCAGCAGAATCTTTAACAGTAATATTGGAATTTGTCCCACCTCTGAATATGTTGTATCCTCTTGTGCATGCTGCAGCAGAACTGTATATTGGCAAAAATCCTGATATAAAACACACAGGCTAAGTAGGTATAAATATAAGATTACAAAAATCCCAGTTGAAAAATTTCCTTTTCTGTCCAATTTATTTTACATTACCTTCCCCCAACAAGATCCAAAACTGTAGCTCTCCATTTTTTAATAAAATCTGAACAGAAAATTAAAATCTGTCCATCAGATGAACAGTACTGTACTTCACAGCTGCAATATGTGTCCATCTCCTCACTCAGGGTATTAAAAAGAGCTTGACATTATTGACAGTCCCCAACACTCAACCATATTTATTTGCAAGACAGTATTTCCCAGTAGTTTAAGGTATGTTCTTCTGCTCTTCTATCAGAAACTTATCCACAATGCATTTCACTTTGTTATAGCTGAACAGGACATAATTTTAATGAATAATTCTAAAGGGTATTGATAAAGAAAATAAGACATACAAGTGTGCAAGACTTATCTAGGGACCACATTTAAAGATAAATTACATTTCTATGTGTGCACGGAACTGTGTTAATATGATTTTATTACCATGAAATGTCACTCCTTTTAATATGCTTATATGATCTGAGTATTATCCTTGTGTTCATAGATATAATATCAGTTTTACTTCTCATTTAGGCTGACACCATCTGAAACCAGAAGGGATAAAAAGGAAGGCATTCTTTAATTCCATCAAAAGCCACTCGTTTCTGTTCCCAAGCTGTGGAAATCACATATAAAGTCCATCAAAATTGCATTTATTCAGTGCTTTAGGGTGGTAAATGTATCAGGATCAGGGTAGAGAGATTTGGCGTTGGGCGGGGTATTATAGCTTCCAGCTAAAGCAAACATACAGACTTACAAATTGCTTTCATTTGAGTCGGAAAGACATTTCGCAGCCAGTTGTGGTTACAATGTGCCTGAGAGAATGAGGGATTGAATGTCCAGTCGGACTGGAAAGCGAGTAAAAACAACCTGATTCTTTACCTATACCACCTGCCTCGCATCACCAGGCACCGCAAATAACACCTGCACATCCCATTACAAAGAAAATACCATTTGAAGATTAAAAAGAGAAACACTCTTTATAAAATGGTGCATCCCAGTTGTAGATTATTGACTGTGAGCAGAATCAATGTTACTAGCAGTCATACATTTTCAGGAGCATATTTAATTTCAGGCTAGACGAGGGGCTTCCACATCACCTGTGTTTAAAGCTGCTATAAAAAAACGTTGTGCCGCCCAAAATATGATAGCATAGAGAGTGATGGCATTTATTCATAGTAATTATTGTCTAAAAAAAGAGAATCTATGTAAAATTGTACATTTATGGAAGCATTTGCTTGAGTAATAAGCCATTACCAGCTGACATTTTGATCTGTATTAACTCCAGCAGTATAATTAATAACAAGAAGATGTTTACGTGTTGAATATTTATGCGCCTGACACTGATTAAGTTGCAGTCTGACTTCTAGTAAATTACAATAAAAAGAGTCTGAATACTTGTGAGCACCAGCAAAGTCATAAAGTTGCAGCAATCATTAATCCATAGATGGAAATTTGGGTAGAAGGAAGATTCCATAATCACCCCTGTACAGCAGAGGGGTCCATTAAATCCTCCTGTGTTGGACTCGTTACAGGCTGATTTGTCTTGGATAGCTAATGAGGCTCTAATGGGCAATCGTCTCCTTTCTTTCTGGGTGCATTTGTCACTGTATGATCTTCATCACCAAGATTCTGAACAGGATATTATCATGAGCAAATTACCATGAAATGTTTAAATGAACAAACTGAAGGCAGTTCAAAATGAAACTAGAAGGAGCCCATATGTTAAAAAGATGTAGGTTAAGTCCAGTAATATCCATATAAACGCGGCAGATGGTTTTTAAACCTCAGTAATGGACTCAGGTCATGAGGAATCACACAATAAGGGAATTATTACTGTATCCAGCATTGGCAGCAATCAAATGTGAAATATTAAACGTGTTCTTGCAAATATCTTCTCAGAAACTGAAGAATCATGGCTAGTGATCCTTTGTCTTTGCTCTGCAGCGATCAAACTGAAGGATATAACCACAGGAGACTTCACAGGCTGCAACCCTGTTCACACACAAATGTTACAGTGGACATCAATCGCTCAAATTAGCCGTTTAGCTGTATATGTCGCGCTGCAAGTGTGTGTGTGTGTGTGTGTGTGTGTGTGTGTGTGTGTCTGAGACGGCTCAGAAGGGAATGAGTGACATTACGAAGACATTCTCTGTCAGTCTGCTTGAATCTTATCTCAGCTGTAACCGACAAACCTTCATCCAACACTACATACGTTGGTAAAAAGAAATAAATAACCATATCCCCAAAGGGATATTAAAGGGATTGGAGTGAGATTAAGGAACAGCTGAAGCGAACATAGCCTTGCCTCACTTCCCAACAGGACCTCACCGTTTATCGAAATTCAGCAAATTAGTCATTTGTCTGTCCCAACTATGGCTTTATTTGCATTTAAGATCATTATTTCCTGTCTGAGCTGTAATGACAGCAACAATAAAGTGCAGCTATCCAACTTGCTGCACTTTAGTCTGGCGCTGTTTTATTGTGCACAGGTGCCAGGACCCGTGGGCCTCCGAAAAACATTCCCATCAGTCAGCCACACCGTATGGGCGCATAAAAAAATTAGCATCTATTCGCTCCTTTTTATCTGCCTCGCCATCGTTAACTCTGGATTTACGTAAAAGACGTTATGATTTGTAAAAAAATGGCAATTTGTTTGGCAGCCAAACCCCTCTCTGAACCTTTAGAGAAATGCTGCTGAAACATGTGGCGGAGCTTTATCTGATACACGTAACAGGACTCCTGCAGCTCTGCAACACTGCACAAAAGTTGCAAATAAGGAGGAGAAAAAAAAAAAAGATGACTCAATGTTTGATGTAGTGCTTCTCAAGAAGCGGATGACGGATGACTTACGTGCACAGCAACGTGCTCTGTTTATCCCTGAGCTTTTTAATCCCCTGGCAAAAGCCAACAGTCCCTGATATTTTAAATTGGCTTACAGGCTTCCACCCCTGAATTTGACCCCGAGTGCTCCGAGAAAATCAGCGGCTGTGAAAGATGTGTGCACAGTTCCCCTACGGACTAGCAGACGAGAGCGAACAGCACAAAAGTGTTAAAGCAGAAACAGTTTTAAGTACTTGTGAAACACCTATTCACGCAAGTACTGAAATTAATTTAGGGATTTGTCTAGTCCATATTTGTTTCTATTCCATTAAAGACCTTATGGGTAGGGTCACTACCCTCTGGAAACCTGGTGCACACTACAGAGGAAAGCTTGATATGTGCTAAATTTCAGCAGGTTTTCACAGATGTACTCTTAACAATCAACTGCATAATCGAGTCATCAAAGTAATGACTGAGTTTTTATTTTATTTATGACCTCTTTTTTCTATCTACTGGGTTCATTTCCTCCCATCTGTATCCACTTAACTGGTTGTAGCCTTGGCACCACTGTAGCCCAATGGGTCCTTGGTACATTACACTTTGGGAAACTTGACTGGGGCAAAAGATCCCAGCACCATAGCTCCAAGGGTCATACGAGGCTCAACCCTAAACTGGAAACTGGATTGTTGAACTATTGAGGAGCTAAAGTGTAGCATCGCGACATTTGTTGCAGAGAACTGTGTTACAAAAATGTGGCTCCATTACTCCATACGCACAAAGCTGGAATGTTTTTGGTTTTTTTGTGTTTTGGGATCTGGAGAGCTCACTTAACTCACTCAAATTAAAGGCAAAGCAAGGCTAAGATGAGACTCAAAGACAAGACTGTTAACATAAGTAATTTGCAACTCAGTAAATCATTTTCCATTTAGACAGTGATTACTTGATCTGCCTTACACTTCTGTGAGCCAAAAGCTGTCGCAGAGAAATTATGGTCAGTATTAAAGAGCAAACACTGACTGCTTACCAGCTTGATGATTTAGATTAAAGCACTGTTTTAAATTATAGAGCAGAAGTTACTGATAAATGATAGAGAGTGCTGTTGAGAAGAAACAGAGAGAACTGATCCAAGGCCTCTGTGTAATGTGAATATAGAAACACAAATATATATATATTTCAAGTGTGTTTGATTATTCAGCACGTCCGGCTGTTTGTACAACAATCTTTGTTTTACGTTTGAAGGGAAGAAGAAAAGACACACTTTACCACTCACCAGACTTCCGAGTTTCGATGATGAAGAGTTGTTTCTGTGTTTGAGCAGACCACATCCCTCCATGCCAGTGGCATCTCTATGGTTTCCATGGATACGAGGCCCACCAGCACCCTCAGACGATGAGCGCAGACGCCTTTCCATCCTCATCACTTCATGATAGGGGCTGGCGCTGGTGCACAGAGAGGCTGCAACGAGGCATTGAGCAAAGAGGAAGAAGGAATTCAAAATATTTTACTTTAACCTGCCATGAAACGCTTCGAAAAATCCACATAATACAAATTAGAATCATTTCTTGTGTGTGCTACATAGTGAGAACCAACAAATTAATTTAATGAGTTAGAATGTTTTGAGGGTTCAGATTTAGTTGAAGGCTTCTAGTTTAGGTTAGGTTGTGGTGATTAGGGTTAGGGTAATGAGCTGGGGAATGCATTATCACCGTGCGTGTGTGTGTGTGTGTGTGTGTGTGTGTTTCAGGAGGTCTGTCCTACCTGCATGCGGTTTTCTCAAGTGAGTGGACCTCGGTTCGTGACAGCCGCAGAAGCTTCCTCTCTCTTGAGCAGACAGTGTGTTTCTTGTCCTCCTTTCCGACTGTTCCGGGTTAGAGTGACAACCCTCGCTGCGCACCGCGCACGCATCGCTCTCACTTGTGGTCTCCGTGTGGTAACCTGTCTTCGCATGCCCCACTGACTTCTTCCTCTCATCTGCTGCCATCTCTTCCCCGGTTTCCTTTGCCTCCTCCTCTCTCTCCTCCAGCGATTGCTGCTGCAGAGGTACGCAGGGCACAGCTGTCTCAGGCTCTGAGAGAGAAACGGCCGTCTCGTAATCTGTGTAGTTGGTCGCGCTGGTGTCGAGGAGCAGGGGTTTTTCAGTGTTGGAATGGGATGGAGTGAAGAACACCTAAAACCGAACCAAGTATGAGTAAAACTAGTGCAACAAAATGTTACAAATGCAACCGTGAACTCAATTAGCTCCGTTTTTATGATTTGCTGAGGGGGAAAATGTACTTCAGCACTCATTAATTAGGCGTAGGTGTCCTGAGGCAGGAGCCTATTCAGAACAGTCAAACAACATTTACGTTTCAGTGCTCTATATAAACAGCTCTTTTGTCCCTGTATCTAATACAAAGAGGGGTTTTTATCACAGGTAAATCTAAACAGAATAAATTGTTTGAGTGGGAGAAAACATCTGAGCACAGAGGTGTGACGCGCAAGCGTTCACAGACATGCAAATTTATTTTCTTTTTTATGTCAGCTCCTCTGACTGAAAGGACATTTCATGCCCACTGCTTCGATTTAAGCAATATTTTACACATTTCACAAAGTGGTCATAAATATTCCTCTTTTATGGTTTTGGCTGCTGACATTCAAGGACACTGTGGAGGTATTATTTGCTCCTCATCCATTACCAGCCTTGCAGCAATAACTTTATGCAAGCCAATTTATTGTACTGATGTTTGAATGCACTTGTCAGAACAATATATGTCTATACTGAATGTTAATGCCTTTGACTCAACAGCTTGACTGAAAGCCCATACCTGTGAGGTAGAGACAGCCACAGTGAAGGTTTCTGGAGTGGCTGGGCTGTCTTCAGGGGGCGTGTCAGTAGCCAGCCCAGGAACTGGAGCAGGTACTGGGTCTAGGCTGGATCCTGGGCTCGGGGCTGGCAGGGCATCCACCTCTGAGATGGAATCCTCTGTGATGGGGACGAACTCCGAAGGGGTGATGGCTGTGGTTCGATCCTCCGACACCATAGGCGACTGGAGGGAGCTCTCGCCGGGAGCACCGAGCAGCTCTCCGGGCCACGAACCCGGCGTGAGTCCTCCAGTCCCGGGAGCGAGTGTGGTCGTACTTGGTGGTTCCAGGTTGACTTCGGGCGGCCTGTTGTGATCAGAGGTCCGAGAGAAGCGGTGGTGGGCCGAGAAAGATTTTGGCAGCAGCTGTTTCTTGTGGCGTGAGGAGCGTTTGTTGCTGCGGCTGCCTCCGCTGTAGTCGTCAAGGAACCCAGAGTCATCGCCCTCGTTCCCTCCTGAGCTGCTGATGCAGTTGATAAACACATTTCGATTGGCTGTGGAGGAGGAGGACCCTTTATCAAACTCCTCTGTCTGCGAACGTGTGATCTTCTTCTTGTGGCCTCCGAATCCAAAAGAATGGCGCAACCTGGGCCGCCCGCAACCGTCACTGAAACCGATCGAAGACGTCGTCGTCAGCGTCTCCTGATTGTTTCCATTCGTGTCGGTGCTCTGCGTCAGCTGAGATGCATGGTTCAGGTTTGTGGGCTGGTCGGAAGGATCGCTGTTCCTTTTGGCTGTGAAACTTAGAGACGGAGCGCGGAAAAGGCTCCGGCGCTTCCCAGTGCTGCCAGAGCTGGAGTTGGTGCTGGATGGGGAAGAGCTGTGGACACCATTTCCCACTCCCCCTGAAGAGGGAGAGGAGGGCAGAGACTCCTGCCTCTTGCTGTTACTTCGGCGGAAAATTGGCAGACGGGAGACAAGAGTGGACCGACGCGAGCCTGATTCACCCATCTAGACGGTGAGGTAGAGGTAGAGGGAACCTCTGCCCTGAGGGCAGAAAAAAAACACATTTAGAGCCAATGTCTCAAAACCGAGAGGTCATATTCAAGTATATAACACCCAAAAGTAGTGACTGAAACCGCTGATTGTGTCCAAAATATGATCAATATGTCACACTTTAAAGAATAGCAAATTAAAATGAATATTGAGGTCAATAAATGCACACTATTAACATTGTTTTTAGGAATCAATTAGCCAAAACACAGAATAGGCAGTCCTTGAAATGTTGACAGAGGTGCTTTACAAGAACACACACAGCCTTTTGTTTTTGATCTCAGCGTAATAAGCTTACATTAACACCCTTTTACTAAAGTAGCACGAGAGTGTGTTGCCTCCTTCAAAGTAAATTTGATCACATTCTAAACACAGTGTGATGAAGTGCCTGTTTTCATGCCGAGTTGCTCCCGAAAGGTCAATTTATATTGTGAGAGACGGAGGAAGCAAACATTTTTTGTCGACATGATAACCAAACAGGTGATAGACAGAGAAAACGTGAGCATAATCTGTCTCTCCAGGATCACTTGTTCTATGAACACGTCAGTGCACGCTGGAAAGTAGGCAGCATTCATGTCACATTTTAGACATTTCTATTGTCACCAGAAGAAGCTCCTGATCACCACCACACAAACTTGGTTGCACCAGGTCATGGCACTGGACCATAACACTTATCCATAATCGAGCTAATGAGATCAGATTAAAACATCTTAGAAACACTTTAGGAACCAACTGTAATTACAAAAGGATTCATCTTCACCTATGATGTACCACAGGGACTTCATGATGCTATTTGCTAAAATTCATGATCACACATTCACAATGCTTCGTGCTGGACCAGCCGATGGGCGAGAGGTGGGGTATACCCTGGAGAGACTGAACCAGTGACCTTTGTATCACCACTCTAACATCTGGACCATGGCTGACCCAGTATCAAACTGGTCAGATTTCCACCAATCTAAGGGTATCTTAGGGGTTTGCAGAGAACATCAAACTGAATGTAATGATGAAACTGAATGTACAGAAACAGAAGTCCTGCTGCCTGTTTACTTCCTCACGGCGCAAGAAGTGAGATTAACTATTGCAGAAGCAGAACTCCACTTCAGTTCCTTTCCACTTAGAGTTACAGTTCCGTTATCAAGATAAACACGTTTTACCAGAAAGTAAAGGATCAACAAGCACCGAGAGAGTTCATGATTATATTTTTCATCATTTTGAGTAATTTTTACAATTCACCAAACAAAAAATACAGACTTTTGATCATGAAATTAAATACCAGACTGAGAGAATTATAGGTGTGTTTGCACCTAAATAACTCGGTGTTTTCCATTAAATTTTCCTCAACAATAGCCACTATGTGAAAAACACTGATTGTTTTAGAACAAACATACATGCATATTTTACACAATGTGGAAATGTAATTCATATTATTTGGAGAAAAAGACAGAAGTAAACAGTCTGCATTTGAATGGCGAATGGTGAAAGACGCTGCTGCAATTTGGAAAAACGAGCAGTATCTGTACTAAAATGATCTGTGTCGAGACAAGACACTGTATTTATTTTTACCAATCTTTGTGGAATTTCTAAGCATCTTGAGTTTAGATAATTATCAAATATTTACGGTGGCTGCAGATACAGAAGCACCCTATTTACAGAGACTGCCTCAACAGCACATCAATGGGCCTCAGCAGAATCCCGAGGTAAAACGAAACCATCATAAACTACCCTGGTTGATATTCACACTGCTTAATAATTAGCTAAAGCCAGATACCAGATAACACCGTTCACAGGCGATGATTTGCAGCCATAAGGAGCTCAGCGGGACGCCAACAACTGGCCAAACGAAACGTCAACAGCGATCTGACGGGTATTTGACCTCAGCTCCGCACTAGCAAGCCGAGCCAGTTCACCTCAACGATCGCGATTAAACAAAGGCTAATGTTCGTTGTGACAATATATAATGACAACGCAATGTGCAGCTTTCTTTGAGCTCCAACGGTCAATGGCTTTTAGAGTAAATTCTGTCGCGGGCACAGACGCGCAGTTCAGCCGGCTTGGCTAGCTGTCAGCGGACAAACACGGGTACGTACCGTCAGCTACCACCAGCGTATTCCCGGCGTCTCCACCGAGGCCGCTCAGTCCAGAAGCAGCCGGATATATCTTTGTTTTGTGGTCATGCGTGTAGTTTCAGAACTACACGAGTATTTCTGAGGTCTTAGCGGCGCTGTACAGAAGTAACACCGTGTAACGCACTGACGCCGACTTACACCTCGGTGACGCGAAGATTCCCCTTCCGCGTTAGCGGCAGGCCGCAAGCGGTACGTAACCAGCGTGACGTAGGGCCGTCCTCCTCCCGTCATCCCCTCGGGCATGACCGCATCCTGCCGCAAGTGGCTGATGGAGGAACGCCCCCTGGTAAAGTCACATCCAGAGGGGGGCCAAGGGTGTGTAATTTAAATATGCATCTACTTCATGGCTTTACTTAATGATTGATTCATAAATTCATCCTAAAATATTTTTTAAAACATTCCAATTATAGGTAAATGTCAGCAGACTGCAGCTGTTAAACTACAAAACATTAGAACCAACATTGGTTTAATAATGCAAGTTTTATTTGATAAAATCCTCACAGCAATTTAAAGTGTAGCATTTTCAGGATTCAGAAAACAGAACAATTTTATACATACAGCACACACTGAAACCCTGCACTTACACCACTACACATAGTGACATATGCACTGTTATTAATTTAGAGCTTTTGAAAAAAAAAAAAAAAAAGTTTAAAATTCTTTGTATAAAGAAAAATAAAAAACTAAATTATTAACAGTGCAAATCTAGGATCCTTCTGCCTATTCTACAGCCAGTTTCATAATATTGCACACACACACACACAATACCTATAACACACCTGCAGAGCCAAACTGTCGCCAACATGCTACAGATTTTTAAAGTGCTAGCTTGGAACAGGATTGAGAGCCAGCCTGAAAGATGTTTGGTTCTAAATACATAACTAGAATTTGATTCAAAATCAGATGTGTATGTTGACTGGTATTGTGACCCTCAAGTGGAACTAATCAGACATGTCAAGAACAAGAAGAACATTCAGCCGTTTGTTCTGTAATTATGAGAATACATTCTGTGACAAAGAACCCTCAGAACTGCCCTGTCAATATATTAGACAGGTTTTGAAGTCCTCCAAGTTTAGGACAAAATAATCTGCGTCACAGAAATTAAATTCTTAATGTTACACAAAACAGTAAAAGTGAATTTATTAAATTGCTTTGACACCGACTAAAACACTGAAACGAATAAAACCAGCACCTAAAAGAGGAAGAAAGGTTGATAGTACCATTTGAAAAGCTCTCCAAAGGCAGCTGAACAATGTAGCTTGTGTTTACAGGAATAAGTGATACACATCTCTTTAAAGTCCACAAGTGAAGACTAAACACTAAGATTTTATATGGAGTCCATAAATGTTGGATTAATATGTACATAAAAGTTGAACCATGGTTTTTAAGAGAAGGCTGTAATGTTGAAATCGACCGTCATGGGTCACTGCAAATGAAACCGTTTTGTTACTGTGAGGAAAAGTGGCTGTTAAGGTTTCCCAGGTGTTACAGTTGGAGGTAGATTCCACTGGGTCCGAAGAAGGGCCAGAAATCCAAGAAAATGCACGCATGCACCCGTCACTATAACCCCTAAAAAGCTAAAAACTAGAACGTAAAATAAAACCTACATGTAGGCATGTTTACAGTGTATTTCTACAAAAAAGAAACAAGAAATGGTGGAAAAGATCAGTAAACGTAAAGTTGACTCAGAGCCCATGATAGACGAACATACCGCACGTCTGTGCTGCAAGTTGTTTCACAATAGCACTTTTGATGGAAGAACCTGAACGAGTGCTTACAAGCCTTTAAAATACAGACAGATGTGTACAGCAAGTAACAGGAGAACCAGCACGCTTTGGCCATTTCGAGACCACAGCAGTTAACCCGATGTTGAAGGTGTTCTGGTATCTGGCTGATTTTACGGTGTTAAGTCACATTCGGTGCTGCATAAACAACAAAGGGCTCAATACGGTTACTCCAAAATTCCACCTGTGTGTCAAAGAATTGTTGAAAGTCATCAAGGTGCACGTTTTTTTTTAGTGAAGAGGTTAATGAAGTCATGAGGAGAATGGTGTGTGATGGTGTGTACAAGGCTTTGTTAACGATGTGCAAAAACAGCTAAATAAAAACCGTGACAGAGACGGAGAGTAGTGTTTCATGGGATAAAGTCAAGCATAAATAGGAAACAAGTCACCATAATACCAGAAACTAACAGTTTAACTTTACACCAATGTGACCCCACTCCACCCACTGTAAAACCCTCATCATCAAGGTTCAAGTAGTGATGCCGACATGTTAGAACTCCCTATAATAAAAAAAAAAAAAAAAAAAAAAAAAGGCACAGCGGCACTAGCTTTATGGTAGCTACGGGGCTGTCAGAGGTCCAGCGATTACATCCACACCTATGCAGCTACGTGTAGACAGACTGCAACGGAATATGACTGACGATCACCCTGAAATGAACACAGGAAAAACTATCACCATGAATGTGGCAGAAGAGGTGTAGCGCCAAGGTCTTCCGTAATAAAAGTAATATAGGTCGCTGCAGAGGAACCTCTGCTGATTTAACAGCTGGTGACAGTAGACATTTTAAACCCAGACTGAGACAATTAGATACAGAGACTTTGGCAATAAAGGGGATCAATCTGATATCATCGCATCACCTTCCAGCCTCGGGAAACCTCTGACCATGGATGCCACCTGATTCCTGACCTCTCAGGCTGTCCTCATTTACATTTAGTAGCAAAGATCACATCCTCCTTATCTGACACACAGTAAAGCAGCCTCCTCGGGCCTCCACACACTGTCCTTCCTCAGAAAGCCAGCCTCTTGGCGGTGATAAACTCCTCCAGCTGAATTTTGCCGCTCCCCATGAGACCAAACGCTGGATACATGGTTCCAGAACAATCCACCTGCCTCTCATAAAGGCATCGCATGGTGTCAGCGTCATAAAAGTACACCCGGCAGGCGTCGTAATCCAGGCATACGCCCAAGCGCTGGGGCATGGGCAGCACGCGGTTTCCAGGGTCGCTGGTTGTGGGTGCGGTTGCTGAGGAAATTGAGGAGGATGAAGAAGCTTTGGGGATGAGAAGCTTGCCCATACCCACAGTGAGAAGGGTGAAGGGCTGGCAGAGCTCGTAGCAGGTGTCCTCGCTGCCGCTGTCATGGCCGCTGTCGTGGTCGTACCTGGAAAAAATGAGGATGGCCGGGTCACTTTTTAAATAAAGGCCACGTGACATCACCGTTACTTTAACTAATATCATTTATTCATTCATTCACCCCCACCCCAAAACATTTTTGTTGTTAGTAGTTAATCTTGAATACACTGGCTGATCAATGCCTGGTGTTTTTTACCTTGTACACATTATGTAATTATCATAGAATTCAGAGGTATTTGCATTAATTATGGCTCCTTTACTAACTTTTCTATGTTTTGCTCTGCTGAGAAAGGCACGTTTTGTCTGCAAGTAAGCTCTTTAGGAGTTCACACCAGTTCTTACATCAGAGGATTATGTACGACTCAAACACTTATTACTGTACGGAGACTGTGTCTGGTGTTCCCGGAGCGTAAAAACGTAAAGACAAACAAAATGTTTACAGCGTGGCTGCATGTTGGCATGAACAAGTGTAACTGATGGCGACACAAACCTCGGACTGCTCGTATCTCTGGGATTGTGAAACCATTCGAGCAGCTTAGAATCAGAAGCCACTCCCACTTTGACCATGTAGGAGTGCGGTTCCACCTTGAAGGCCCAGTAGTGTCTACAGCACAAACACAGGCACTTTTAACTTGCACTTCAGTCAGGAAAATAACCATTAAATAACCTCAAAAATTCCCATCCCTTTATGCACACCTTACGTCACTGATTAATAAAATATCTGAGACTAATGAAAGTTTAATAAATCTGCCACCTTATGATCAAAAACAAAAAAAAAAGTTCCACCTCTGCTTCCTGTCTCTTAAATATTTTAAAGCAAGCCAGTCTGAGATATTGGTATGCTAACGGCCTCCTCATGCTGAGGAAAGTGAGAACGGTCTGTGTCACTCCTTGGCGTACCTGCCCTGAGAGATGCCCGTGTCCCCAATTATGTAGTCTAGATTGATGTAGCTGCCTGTCTGCACACGGTCGGCTGCAAGGAGGAAGGCCATGCCCGCCACATTCTCCACAGCGTCTCGCCGTTTGCTCAGAATGAGGCGCTCCGTACTGAAGCCGCACTTGTCGCTAAACAGGAAACCAAAAGCTGTAGAGGAAGAGTAGGCAGTCAGAAAGATGACAAGAATAAAGGACATAAAGCTCAAAAAGATGAAATAACAGAAGTGTAATGTAGATATTAATAGCTGCAGTTACACAAGTCTGTTTACAGGTTTAAACGACGGCACTATTGCGTTAGGTATCAGATCTGACACACGAGGGCGCTACAGCCCAGACAAAGACCCAAGTTTCAGCTTCCCCTCATCGTCACGTCAAGATGAGGAGCAAATGCCACATCATTACTGTACAACTGCCCTGTATTTTCCTCATTTAAACAGAGTTACATTCATTCTATAAATAAAACAGTTTACAGGCCAAAGACCACGGCGTCTATAATCCAGGATTCATTCAATCTCCTGTAATTACGCCCGTTTGCTCAACCATTCCGTGCAATCACAGATCTGCACTGGCGAAGACCAAACAAATTTGCATGCGTCTTGAGATACTCTTCCAACTAGGTCATGATCATTAGAACAGCATAATGATCAGACAATGCTGCTGATGTGCAGCAGAGGTGCACTGATACAACATCTGGCATCACTAAAACCCCTGCCGGATAGTGTCATTACACAGCTGGTCTTCAAAGGAAACAGTGGGATTTTACAATTTTTTAGCTTGATGGCACATCATAAATATCCAGTCTGTTTAAATATCTATTGGCTTGAGATGAAAAGGAGCTCTGGAAAGTCCTGAGTGTGGTTTCACTGATGTTTGATGCATAAAAAGGAAATTTGCATCCTCCAGTGACATTAGCAGCAAGTCCAACAGCTTTTCGGGACTCAGCAGTGTGATGTGTCATATATTCATGTGGGCAACAGATTCAGAGTCCTGCCAGTGGAAGAGAAAGTCATAAGCTAGTGCAAAAAGAACTAAATAAATAAAACTACTGTAGCTCAACTAAAAAACTAAACTGAACTAAACTACAGTTAACAATATATACATACATACGTCAACTAAGCTAAACTGCCAGCAACAAATCTAAGTGCAGCCTTCTTTTCTAGGCTCTGTATCGCAATATACTCCCACTCACTTCCCGCATAAGCCCAGCAGGAGCGACAAATTCAATCTCAGTGTGGCATTATAACACCCACTGTATGTAGCACAACATTAAAAAGGTTTGCAGGCCTGAAATCAAACCAAACAGACGTGCTCTGACTAGCAAAAAGGACAGAGGAGCCTAGCTGTCGCCTTAGCCAAAAGGAGGCCCAATATCAGGGGCTGGGTCTCAAACCGCCAGCAGCATAAATCTGCGCCTAATCACAGACTATCATTTAATTATAGCGCTCAGCAACAATAGTGCTGTTCAGAAATGTGGTCTGATATTATTCTCCCTTTGTAATTCACACATCTGATTTCAGAGAATAAACCAGTACCATTCCGCTGTTATCCTCTGATGCTCTACCCTCTAAAGGTCAGAACAGACCCCTTATGGTGAGTATGAATGTCAGCTCACTGTCACACACTCACCAGGTGCAGGTGGTGTGTGGAAGGTGACCTCTGGGCTGTAGGGGCTGAACATGGAGTTCCTGCAGCTCCGAACTCTGAAGGCGTAAAGACTCTCAGGGTCCAGGTCACACACGACTGTGCTGGACCCGTGAACCCTCTCTGTAGCCCTCCAGCTCCGGCTGTCCTCCCCATCCTCCTGTGATGGGGACAGGTTGCTCCCCCCAAGTCTGGAAACAGATCACAATCGAATACTTTGATCTGTTCCAGAGAATGCAGGGTCTTGGTGTTTGCACCCACCTTCGATATTCAAGTATCTGGTGATCTGTAGGTTGGTGGTCTTCAGGCAACCTCCAACAGATTGAGGCCTCGTTGTAGACTTTGCTATTAGACATGTCGATAAGAGGAGGGTCTGGAACTAAAAAGAAGAGGCCAGTGAGTGAAGAGCAAGACAGTCCGCTAGTAAAATATGACAGATTTCATAAATTCTGCAAATATTAACAAGGTCCCAAATGTCCAGGACAACTTGTTAAATGGAGCCTGGTAAAAGGACATGGATTCACTTCCTGGAAACGCTCCATTTGTGCATTCCATGATGCTTCTGTCCTCTTGGTGAACATTATCCAACTCTAAATTTAGCTGTATACCAAGAGAACCTCTGCCCACGTCAACATCTGCTCTGTGACGCTAGCGTTCATGCCATCATTTGCTGAGCTCTCCTCTTTCTCCAGGGATGGAATCGCATTCCCGTAATCATGTAGGTCACGGGCTGTTCGCTCCGCTTCTCTACACAGCTCACTGATGTGAGGATTCACCCCCCCTCGTCTCCACTGTCGTACCTCTGGGTTCCTCCTCGTCACATTTCCTCAATCTCTCTCAAATAAAGGAATCTTCCCCAGAAACAGATGACGCTCCAACACCAATCAGTGCTGAGGTTTCAGGTCTCCAAAGTTACTCAGAAAATAATCAGTCAGCCAATTCTCCCCCCCGACTCCCCACCCCTCGGACTCATTCCTTAATAAGCTCATGTCTAGCCCTCCAGTTTCATCTGTACCTATTAAATCATTCTACAATGACAAACATGTTTTCTCTTGCCACGTCTGACCTTTGCAACGGTATTTTTTGTTCCGAAGGCGTTTGATATATGCAGGAGAAACAGGCGTTTAATCCTTCAGAGAGCTTCCATAGCGTATAAGGTCGTAGTCAAACAGGCTTTCACCGTGACATTTGTTTCTAGTGGTAACAGCGATGCTTCATCATATGTCCATTCTCATATCAGAGGGCTGAACTTTGAGCTCTGATCTCACTGACATTTTCAGGAAATTTCCAACTACTAGACTGGACAAGAGACGCTTTCACTGCCCCCTGAGAAACAGAGCATGGGGTCAAAACTCCCATCGGGGCCACGGATGGGTTAAGGAGGGGAAAATATGGGCAGAGCACTGGAGAACCATAGGAAATGATAAGAATCATCCTCCCAGATGAGGAAGGCCATCAGTGGTTTTCTGTGGTGAGTTTAACCAGATATTCTCGTATCTGTCAGTTTCCTGTAAAACAGCTCTGCAGTATAAGAGCCAAGAACACTACTTATTTGTTACAGGCTCACCGATACTTCACTTTAATTACTGCACTTCGTAAATGTCTCTGCAGGTTTCTGCTTCCTCTGTACTCAGACTAAGAGCATCATTAGCTTTCTCAGGGCACTCAGTTTAAGTATACGTTACTGCCAACCAGCTGCTGCCAGCACTGCTACTGTACATCCATAAAGAATAAGCCCATTATCTCCCGGCTGGAGATTACAGTATTATATATAGCACAATGTCATTTTAGTCGAGAAATAAAATCCTAAAATGACTCGGCAAATTCACTTGTTTTCAAAAAGAAACTGCACAGCTATAATACAGTATACAGAAGCAAGTATATTCATCTATGCTTTAAAATCCCTTACTAAAAATAGAGAATTTAAGTGTAAATGACAATTCAGGGGCAAAAAGACATCGGACCACTAACGACCTCTTCTCTTTAATGGAAATGAATGTGTAGCGCGTTCGTCAGGAAGGCTCCAGGGAGCCGACTATAGCCTCGAATAAATCACCCATCACTGATTCTGAACAAGCAGTCAGAACGGCTCTCCAGCAGAGCCACGAAAGCCCACGGCCACAAATACAAGTCACCGACAGCTTTGTCTGCCGGAGTCACGGAGACAACTGTCGCTTGTCTGGATGCATTCACTTCAGGGAAGACCACGTCCCCGATGGACTTTGGCTCGCTCCAGATTGTCCACAGCAGCATTGTAATCTTGCAGTGTTGACTTGCTCACACTTCCTCAGCCTAATTATCTGCTGACTTCTGGTCTTTGCTCTTAAAAAAATGATTTGGTGTCCAGCGCTGATCTTTTTAACCAGTAACCGATCGGTCCTTCGAGGTGATTCCAGAACCAGATCAAACGGTTTACTTTCCAACATTCTGGAACCAGAATCTACTCCCATGGAAGTTCCATCCCTGGGAAAACTTCTACCTGAGCAGACTTCACCGAGCAAACCTTTATAAACCGACAAAGCTGAATTAAGCTTCCCAGAGCAGTTAAACCCACTCTGGTTTATCTAATATAGATTCCCATAGGTGACCTCTGACCCTGTGGCACAACACAGGTCACATGGCTGCATCCACAGCTTATTCTAGCCTCTTTGTGCTAAATGCTTCATCTTCAGAGAGGGTTACAGAAAAAAAATGTCCACCCTCGAGCCAAGCATGAAACAGGAAGAGTACATGAGATGTCCACAGTGAAAGTTACTTTTGAAAGTCAAAGTTACTAAACATTTGAGGGTATTTATGTTTAGAATGACTGTGCGAAAACATATTGCTAAACATATTGAAATTATAGGATAATATGACTGGAATAGACTTCTTTTGGTAGTACCTCCACCAAAGCAAATCTCCTTCAGCAGAGTTTCTTCTCGGGACGTGTCTAAGACAAACTCGTCAAAGCAGGGGTCTGCTGAGGGATGGAAGGTCCTGAGAGACTCCGTGGCCTTCTGGATCCTGAAAATGGAGACAGGACCCAATGCAGACAAATTCTCACTTTTCTTTACTGTGATACATATTAATAATTCAGGAAAATGAGCTTCATGAGGCTGAAAGAGTAATGAAATGAGGCAAAAAAAAAAAAAAAAAAAATCCAAGTTCAAGTCGTGAAGCTCTGCATGGAGTTTCCCTGACATCCAAAGCTGCTCACGGAGATCAGCCGGCTTAGAGCAGAAGAAGCTCGGCTACAGAGACGTCAGCATTAGTGTGTCCTTAACTGCCTCTGATTTAGTGACCTTTGTACACGTGGCCGTGTGCCTTCCTGACACGCTCCAGTCACCTGCATGCATAATAAGATTAATGGCCCCAACGCTAACAACAGACACAGTCTGCCTGTGAGGGCTTTTTAAACAGAAAGGATCTGGTTGATCCAAACCCTCAGACTGTAGCACTCTGTACCAAAATAACGTGCCCTTCTTCTGAAATTAAAACAGTGGAGAAATCAACGTCACTCAGCTCTACCTGATGTGCAGCTGTTTTGCAGTCTGCACAAAACAGGACTGGTCCGTCTCTTTCAGCACCTCCTGCGCGTAACCCACGAGTCCGCTGTTCTCCAGCATGCCCTGGTACTCCTCCACCTGCAAGATATTGTCAAAATAAGACATTTGGAAGTAGATTATTAAAGCTACTCAAACACTGAATGAGGAGACACGTGTGAGCATTCTTTGTTTGGTCCTGGTCCATCATACCTGGGCCCTGAGTTGGTCCATGCGTCGGTTCCGTGACTGCTCAATGGACCGCAGCATCTCAGATTTCCTCCCCTGCAGAGTTTCGAACAGACGCTCAAAGTGCTCGGTGGCACGACGCTCAGCTAACTGGCCGTTTTCCTGCAGGGAGAAGATGAATTTGTGCAGTGCAAGTGTGGCTTTTGAAAGGTTTTTACTTAGGAGCAGCATCAAAACAGGAACCAGCTAAGAGGTCAAATGCAGACATGCAGGAAAGACGAGGAAAGAGTTTGCATAGTGTGGTTTGGAGAGAGGCGCACCTCATCTGCACTCAAACAGTGACAGATTGTTTCACAGCTTCGCGGGCTGGTTTTGTACAACTTCTAGTCAAAAGGTAGGTGCAGGAATTAGCACATTTTCCTTTTGAAAATAATTAAAAGCGTGAAAAACAAATTTAAAAGCACCTTTGGGAAAGGGAAGGGACTAGATGGAGTTGGAATAGTATTATAAATGGAAATAAAAATATGAACTCCAAATAAACACTGAACTGAATGTTTACTGGATGAGAGGTTTGGCTGTGCAACAGCCTGAGTCAGCTGTCTCACCTCGGTCTGACTGATGAGCTGCTCCAGACCTGTAATCTGAGTCCTGACCTGGTCCTCTTTGCTGATAAGGTAATGGATACTCTTGGCCAGCTTCTCCTGGTGAGAAAAAAAAAGATCAGCAGCACATGAAGCAAGCCTAGTTCATGTCCACCGGGTCCTTACCGGGTGAGCGCTAATGGCACATGCGTCATCACGCATGCAGAGGAGCATCATTTCAGAGCTGAAAGTCGGATTTATTCATTCACATTCAAGGCCTCTTGGATGTTACTGTGCAGTAAATACGTCCACCAGCAGCTGCCCCAAACCCCACTGACTGACTGTGCGTTACTGTCCAGGTTGGGTTTGGGTTAATGAAACCTGCAGCGCTTTGTCCAAAGATGTATCGGATGTCCTGAACACTCCCAGAAAGCTCTTCCAGAGACAAAGAGCAGAAAAACATCGGGGACAAATGGCCTCGTGAAATATTAAACACCACAGAATCAGCAGCAGATTGAATTTCTTTGGAGGCAGGCTGGACTTTGAGTCTGAACTACGCCGCTCCCGTCAACGCGATTCAATTACCAGTCGACATTTTACTCAGCTTTTTCTGATGTGAGCGCCTGTTGGCCCCTGGTACCGGAGCGATAACGATCTGGTCACCAGGTACTTTGTCATTTTAATGTCAGAACAGAGAATTAGAGGTTTAGGTTTGGAAAGATGACTGGTTAAATGAAATGAATAAAACTGAAATCAGCTGATGGACTAGTATCAATGAAATGTCACTATAAACACGCAGACTCTTCAGCGTCAGTGTTACCTTGAGGATCTTGTAGGCATTGCTCATGGAGGTGACTTTGTGGTTGGCGTGGGATCCTCCCAGTTTGCACAAGTGGCAAACTGGTCGTCTGCAAACCTCACAGTACATGTTCACCTTCTCCATCTCGTGCTCTGGGCACATGAGCACCTGCAGACAGTTGAATCAATGCACAGCAATCAAAAAGGCGGTGAAAATAAACAGGAAATGAGCTCAGCTTCAAATCATTTGGGCAACTCATCATTTCTGGAACTCGCCAGAAATAGAACCCATGTCAGCATTTTTCTATACTGACAAATCCTCATCAGCATTTCGAGAGCAGCGCTGCTGGGCTAATCAAAAATAGCAGAAAAAAAAGCTTGACAAAAGTCAAGTGAAGGCTTTGCGTCAAAACAGAAACTAGCCACATATGCAGCATTTAACGAATTAAACTCATTATTTGCAGAACAAGCAAGCACATTGTGTGAATACATCAGCGGCATGATTTAAGCTTAAGTCTTCAACAAAAAACACTGGCTCCACCTCTGACTATCATTAATGCATCTAATCAGTTAAAGACTACTTCAGGAAAAGCATACCCAAGTTTATTTTGAGACAGCTTGTCACATCACAGACATCTGAACTTTTTTTCCCACCCTTCACCGAGCGTCCGTACCTTGGGCCTAAAATTTGTGGTGGGCCCGACGTACTCGTGCTGGGCTTTGGGCGTGCCCCAGGGGTGGTTCAGCTTGAAGCACTCGTTGCAGTAGCTAGCCCTGCAGTCCATGCAGCTCTTGGTGGCCTCCTGCTGCTGTGGAGGCTTGCAGGCGTTGCACATGATGGCCACGGCGGCGCGAGCAGCCTGGCGGTAGCGCTCGACGATGCTCTCCAGGGTGAAGTTCCGAAACAGCATGCTGATGCCGCGTTCGCCGAGGTCGATGTCGTGCTGGCAGCCAGGGCACGGAATGGTGGTGACCCGCGGGGTCACCGACCCCCTGCGCCACCCTGGGGAGGAGATGGAACCTGGTAGGAGGGGGGAAGTGAAGTTAATGATCACATATACAAATGGATAGAGGAGCCACCATTATCTCCATCTTGGCTGAGGCACAAGTTTGCAGCAACGACGTCCTTTCATTTACAATGAAAGCGTCAAATATGGCCTTTCAAACCAGGCCTGTGCTCAACGGTTTTCGGGTCATTATATTCAGATTTACATCATCCACATGGCGTGCCAAGAAAGATCTTACGGCAAAAATGTCTCAGAGCTGATGTCGTCTTCACAAACGGGCCTCAGTGCGTCTCCCTTCATGCTTTATTTCCACAATGACCACTACTTCAGAAAGACACGCACGAGACGGAGCAGCTGTCACACGAGGAAATAAGGTCACGGAGAGAGACTTTCCAAGACTGTCGAGTCACGAAATATGGAACAGTCATGGGGAGAATGGCATCCTTTGATTTGCTATGGGATCTATGGTGTCAAGACACCCAGCTACTGGAGAGAGGAGCATTTAAGTGCTGATGATGAGCTGGACAAAAGAAAAATTCCCATAAAATGCAACAAACAAACAAAATCAAAGACACGATAAGCTGTCAGGTTTCGATCCAAGCAGTAACTTATACAGATGTAGGGTCAAACCGTCAATGGAAACGTGGTGATAGTTGCATGTCCAGTTCAATGCATTAACACTTAACAAAACACACCTCTTAAAGCGAGATTGCTTTTAAGAGTTTCTCACAGAATCGTGCTTGTTAGCGATGCAGCAGCATCGCAACAGTGCAGCAAATCTAATGACACAAACTGTTGCACAAATTCTCATCACAAGATGCAAGCAATGGGACAAAATGGCACAGACCACACCCAGCTGGGAAGCTGCAGTCACTACAGAGCAAAATAAAAGACAAAGAAAGTGCTTCACGTTTTTGGGGTACAGGGGAATCGAGGAGTGCTGGATTTATCTCGGTTCGCGAGCCAGAATTTCCGCTTCGTTTCCGAGGACCTGGAAATTAAATCAAACACTCCTCAGGTAGGTAAAGTACAGGAAGCTACTCCGACACAGCACAAAAGGGTGGAGCTCAGGGGAAAGCAGTGGAACAACAGCAAACACCTAAACCTTTGATACAGGATGCGCAGCCTTGTGCATGTCATGTGACACGAGCTAGAATGAAGACTGTGTATGCACGCTTGCTAAATGTGATGGCTAACTCAACAGCTAGACACCGTTCATCACAAATTGGATCTTCTACCTGCCCATTTTAAGGTGAATCTGACATTTTTCTGATTTTATGATGTGAAAATAATCCTGATGATGTTGATGACATGAACTGAAGCAGAAATTTCACACGTGAACGCATGAATGTCATTAAAAGACGATGAGCGACAAGAAAAAGTTTGTGTGTTCTTTTGTGTTGCTCGTATGCTTACTTGTGAAGGTGAACGCGGAGTTAACTGGGCTCTTTTCGTTCCAGCAAACAATAATCTGCAAAACGCTTCAGACCGAGCTCGTTTTTAAGCACACATCATCAACATTTGGAGCCAAATTCATTTTTAGCCAACGAAACTTCAGTCTGTAGTCAAACTAAAACGTTTCATCATGCTGATTCTCAAAAAAAAAAAAAAAAAAAAAAAAAATCTGGGTTGTGATTAACTATTTCCACTGACTGTGGAGTGTAATTAGAGCCCACGAGGCAAACAGAGCACTCAGTAAAATTTAGTTAATTAGTTCAGCAAGTTCCAACATATCGCAGGGTTTCCTGCAGTGTGTGTTCCACTCAAGCACCATCACACACATTGTGGAGCAAATATAAGGATTAGCAGGTGTATTCATCTTAAACTATAATCACATACAATTGCCGGAGAGCAGGACACACGTGTGCACGTGCAGTACGTCCTGCTTCAGCAATAAAGTAACGCAACAGCTTCAAATATAAAGCTACTGATGTCATCTAAATACTAGCAGGAGGTGTGTTTATGTGATTGTGTAGACAGGCTAAAGCAGACTAGTTGTATAAAAGGGTAGAACCAAACCAGGGTTTCGTAGAGGTTCTAGTAACGCCGTACTCACTACTACAGCTAGCCCAAAAACGGAGCCCGCGTCTACCTCGACTTCCCAACGACCTTCGCACTGTGGCTGCAAGCAATGGACAGAGAAGTGAGAGCAACAATAAAAATGAAACAGTGAAGAATGCGAAATGTGTCAGCTTTAAACAAAAGTGGCACTGAAGAAGGAAAGCCAACTCAAAATGAACGAAAACAACCGATAGTGTGTTTCAGAGTGAGAAGAAAACTGATGAAGTCTGCAAAAACAAAGGTTTTTTTTTGGTCAAGTTCTTTTCTTTCTCTCAATATTTAAAGACATTTCAGTTAGTGGTTAGTTTTCACATCAGAGGAACCTTCATTTAATCAGTACTTGTGCTATTTTATGTCAAAGAATGTAGAGTTTGATTCAAAATGACTCAGAGGTCAGGGGTCACCGACTTTATCCTAATCTTTTTTTTTTTTTTTTTTTTAGAGGCAGCACTTAAATTGACAATACGGTGTTTTTGCAGTAATGTTGCCTAAAGCCAGCAGTTACCTTCTGTGCTCAGGAGCTGTTTCACTCACCTTGCCACGTCGTGTGTTTGCCACACTGAGGATTTCTAAAAGCACGTCGAATTTGCGTTTTGTAATCGGATTAAATGCATTTTAACATAATCCAGAGGGGGATTCCAGAGGAGCAGTTAGGTAATTATGTCGCAGATTCCTTATAGATTCCCCTCATTTACATACATCACCAGAGAAGAAAGAACTCGTTCAGGTTGCAACCATGAATGAGAAGTTGGTCTGCTTGCCCGATTCAAACGGGTGGAGCTTCTTCACCTTTAAAGGAGAAGACTGTCTGCATGTGTGAACGGATGTGGAGGAACTCTGGAGCGCATGTGTGAAAGGCAGTTGGATGGATTAACGCCAAATAATCCCAGATGTTTACATAAAACCATTCAATTTTGCCTGAGCATGAAACAGTAGGGTCAGAAGGAGCCTGAGCTCCTCCAGCAGAAAGGCCTCCTTGTGCCCCACCACGCCGTGTTTTCAGGGCTTCGGCGGCGAGTTCAGCCGAGAGCTCAAAAATATTGTGACAACCTGATTTAGTAAGGAGAAACGCCCCGCCACCCAGCTCAGATTAAGAGTTTAACATGCTTTAAAAAGGAGCTTACAGGTGGCGCTTTCTTCATTTGTGTGCGCTGACATGAGCGCACGCCTCTCCATCCGACTGAAGATGGAGTAATAACGATAGCCCTCCTGAAACTTTCTAATACACGAAGCTTCGCCATGACTGAGAGGGGTGGGGGCAGACGTCCCAGGGACATTAAATCAGACGGTGAAGACAATCAAGGCTTGAGCGAGCTTGTCGACGCTTCTGTTCCCCCTACCTGGCTACAGTTCCTCTGCTTCCTCTTTAATGACGCCTGTAAAAGCAGGAGGGATTACAGGAAGTAGCGTCGACTGACGTCATAATGGCTGAGCGGTCATGGTTACTGCAGCATTTCTAGCTTTGCCCTTGTTTATCTGGGACAAGAAGAATGGCTGCCATTGTTTTGGGTGTCCATATGCTTATTAAACCCCAAATGTTTGCCTTTAGGTTAATTAAATCCTCTTCAGCAATGACCCCCCCCCCCCATCACATGCTAATTTGGTGTTTGCGTGCAGACACGCCCCTGTTTGAGGACCGATGGTGTCGCCGCCACTGCCGTTGAAACAGGACACAGATAATAAAAGCAGACACAACAGCAGAAGTTGAAATTAAGGGGAAGTGGGAGGACGAGAAAGCTGCAGGATCTGCCGCTCCTGACACGAAACGCCGATGTCCTTGGGAGATACTGGGGCCGAGTGTTTGCTACTCGAGGCCTCCTCCAGGGCCAATTAGCCCCTCCCACACATCCACGAGCCGTTTCAGTTGCCCCTAGCTACCCACCTGATCTGACCAGCCGGTCCAGCCTCTCCACGGACGGGGACGGAACCCTGGACCTCGGACTGCCTGGCAGGGAGCACTCGGAGCCAGCGTCGAAGGAGTCCTCGTGGTTGATCAGCAGCAGCTCGCGGACACACTTGTGGCAGATGCTGTGCTGGCAGGGCAGGATGAGGGGGTGGGTGAAGAGCTCCTTGCAGCTGGGGCAGATCAGCTCCCGCTCGATGTTCTTGATGGGAACCTGGAGACGGAGGCGCACCGTTACAGCGACCCGCCAGGATGCTTTACAGAACTGATCCAGAGAGGGTTTCAATGCTCACAAACCCCATGTCTGGCAGCGAGGACGCAGTTGTCTTTGACTCCTGAGACAATAACCTATTATTAGGACATTTTAGGGCTGCAGCTGACACACAAGCATTGTCTGGGAAACAACAACAATCTGCTGAGTCAGAGAGCAGGGAAATTGAATTTTGGGTCTGGATACAGTATACACCAGCCTGGAACATATGGAAACAGCAACGTGATCACAACACCCGTTTTCACCACGTTTCCCATACATTACATAAAACGGGATTAAGCTCGGCTAAATATAGACAAACAGTTAAAGACTCCGGTCCAACAGCTCACGTTTAAACATTTTCAAGGAAACCGGGACATCTTTGCAAAGATTACACCTATAGCTTACGCTCGCATATTTAGAGGCTTAATAAGTTTATTGAGACGACTTCCAGGTGGCGTGGTTTCCAAAGTCTGCCCTGGCTCTCCGCAAGCAAACACCACCATGCGTTTAAAGACAATACAGGAAAGGAGGAGGGAGATAAACACTTCGTTAGCGTTTTCCAGGCAAAATGTTGCCCAAATATCAAATCTATCCCGCAAAAGGTGATGAATGGACACGCGGTTTTGGCTGCTTCCAGCTTTCCTGCTGCGCCAGACCTTTAAAAAAATGGCCCGGTGCTTAAATTACGCATCCGAGGAGCAACAAGCTGTTCAACAATGACGAGTCAAAAGTGCGTTTTTAATCAACCTTTCTCTCCCTTACCGCATTTGTGCTGCACCGCCGCATCTCTGCAGACATGTTGGGGGGAATGTAAGCCCGGTTGTGTGTGAGAGAAAGCGTTCAAACACACGCAAAACAAAGTAGTCCAGCAGTTTTTGTGTTTGGCTCTACTTCTCGGACGCCGGCTCAAGATGCCGACAGCGACGGCTGAATGAATTTAAATAATGACGCCGCCGCAGCTGAGAGGAGTAGCCACTGAACACACACACACACACACACACACACACACACACACACACACACACACGGGGGCGGAGTGTGGGAAACGCAGGAGTCTCTGCTGCGTTCACTGAACCTCGGAAATTGTGTATTTATAGCCGTCGATTCCCTTTGGGTTGCTCACAGTCGGTCTTTGAGTGACTAGAAACCCAATTTATCGCCTGAATTCTAATTTGAGCCACCTGGAAGTAGAATCCACATTTTGATAGTTGTCAATTAGCAGTCTACAGGTTACTAAAAAAATCACTAGGGTGTGGTGGATGTGGATTTTTCATTTTCATATCCTTTACTAAAACAATAAATCAGCTATTAATAATCGATATTAACAGTAATCCATTATATTATTTAATCATTATTTTATTGTGGGAATAAGATTTGAGGATGCTGTTTAAGACATTTTTCTGGCTTTCCAGGTTATCTATTAATCATAATAATACTTGGTAGAGTGAAAAGTAATAAAAATACTGTGCCTAAATGCTTTTGAATATTTTAGCTCCCATCTATATACCTATTTTACAGACTGATTGGTGTAGTAATAAATACTAATTTGGTAAATGGTCTGAGATTATATAGTTTATAATCCATAAACTGAGTGCACAAATATAGCTTTTTACAGAAACTACTCTGGTCATCAATGGCAGGTAGTGTAATGTGATTTGTGAGCTACAATTATAATTAGACACCAACTAATACTTGTGTCTGTAAAGTAAAGTGTTAACAAAAGCTGTCAAATAATGGGACTGGACCTTTTTATAGCCATGGTGACACTGAAAGTCAAACACGCGATTAATTCGATTTAGTCAGCGTCTGTTTAGCATCGCCTGCAGGAAAAGATGCAAAGCAGTGGTGGTGTTGACTCTTAATGTCAAAATGGTTGTGTATGTATAGAAAAGAGCAATAGTCACCTTCAAACATTTAGGAGGAATGTAAATGCAACTTTACTGCACCTAATGTTTGAAATGATCCACATACAGTAGCAGTGATAATGCTAACATGCTAAATGTTCAGCATGTTATTTTTTATTTTGATGTTAAATGCAAATTATTTTGCATGAAACAATATTTACAACAGAGGATTAACAAAAATAAAACGTCTGGCATATTGACTGCGCTCAAAAGGAAAAAAAATTGACTTGTCAAGATGTAATATTCCATAAACGTCATATCTTATCTGACTCCATATAATACAAATGGTGTGTATGTCAGTGTACGCAGAGTGAGTGAGGATATACTTTAAATTTAAATATCAAGGTCTTTCACACAGCCTAAATGGGAGCATGAAGTTTTATGGAGTGTCCAGCCTGTCCGTTGATAAAAGGTCTCAGCTTCTGTGTACTCTGCAGTCTTTTCTAATGCTGAGGTCCTTCCTATTATTCCTCGAAATTTATGATCTTTTAATCACTTGGGAGTCTGAAACTCATTGTATAAGCACGGTGGACCCCCTGCTAGTTCATAAATCTAAGAGTTCCTAAACTTTTGTTCTTTGGAGACGAAGGCGTTTACGTGATCTGCAGAGGCCAAAGAACCACACTGACAACACAGCTCCTACATTGTGCTGCAGCACGAAGCGACATAGTGTAATATTGATCTAATGGATCGTGCAACCAGCAGAGATTGATTCTGGTGAGTCATTCCCCTTTCAGCTAGAAGTTTTTGCTGTAAAGTGTAGTCTCTGTAACTGCAGTCTCAGTAGAGACAGCATGAAGGGTCTGCAGGTTTAGGACCAGTGAGAGGAAAAATTGGTCAGATGTGTATTTTTGCCCCATAAATCAGCAATGATTCTATATTTGGCCTTAAAGGCTTCCAAATGTTATGTCTTACTTAAAGCAAAAAAGATAGTGAATAAGAATTTCTATGCATTAACCATCTCATATATGATTAGGTTCATTTCTGAGACTGCAGGACCAACATGAGATGAGATGCCAAGGCAAGGAAGGGAACATGCTGGGTTGTGGCTTCAGGTACCTCTGATGTCTACTGCAGCTGCATTTCTCATCATCTGGGTAATCGTTGTGATGCACCGGAGGGATCCGTAACCTTCCGCCTGCATGACCTGAAGTGATTCACAAATATCACTGGAATCCCTGAATCAGCCATGCGTACACTTCCAACCACACACATGTAACGAGCGACAACGGTGCTTTCCAACACACTCTGTCAGCGTGACAGGGGTGAAATAAGGGGAAAGACGCCCTCCTCCCCCCTCCTCTCCTCACACCTCAGAAAAAGTGTCCTGACCAACCCACACAGCTGTCCTGTCACACCGACAGAAGTCTGGGATCGGCCTGCGGCACCAGAACACAAATGGGTGCAGCTTTGGGAGCCTCGCATCAAGTCTTTATGTTGGCAGATTTCAGAGAATAGATGAGAAAGTTTATGCCTCAGGTTAACCTCAACACAGAAATGGGCAGAATAGAAGGCGTCCATCGCTCATTTTGTCATAGATGGGTTTGCATGGTTGCTTTTAATCAGGTCAGTGAGGTTTTACAATGAATAGAAAGCAAAATGGAGACATAAAACACAGAGTAGATAGATAGATAGATAGATAGATAGATAGATAGATAGATAGATAGATAGATAGATAGATAGATAGATAGATAGATAGATAGATGGGAACAAAGGGCACACCTGGAATAGAGCAGGTGTACTGTAGGTGTGTTCATCTGTGAGTTGAATCAAAGATAATCTACTGTATTTGTAATCCGTTTTGTTGCATGTATAATAAAATCTACCAAATCAGATATTAAGCAGAGCTCCGGGATTGTCAGCATCCCTCTCCTCCGTCGCCCTGCAGCCTGGAGCAGCCGCCGCCGTCGCCGCCGCCGCCGTTGCGCGCTGACAGGCAGACGCAGCTGTCACCAGGACCGCGAATTCATCTGGCTGACACTCACCTCGCCCCGCTCGATCCGCTCCACGATGCTGGCGAACTCCGTCATGTCCTCAGAGTCCGACATGGCTACGGCTGGATGCTGGTCGGCTCAGCAGGCGGGAGGTGATCAAATGTAGAGAACCGGAGAGAATCGACTGCAACCGCGGCTTAAATACGCAGAATGACAAGCCTGAGAGAGAAAGAGACCGTCAGGAGAGGAGAGGAGAGCCGCTGCTCAGACCTTCATCATCCCTCCCTCCGCCCCTCCCTCCTCTGTGCAGGCTGTTTCATGCTGCACGGGTCTGATTTTCCTTTAGTTTGCTTCATCTTGGAGCGAAAACTCCGCCCTCGCCTACTGTACTATCTCCTCCTCTCCACATCACCACTCTGGTGACAGCAGCTTTTGTGTTGTTGTCTTTTAAAACCCCACCAATCTCTCGAAATAACCTTAATATTCCTCTTCTGTGGTGGATTAAAGGGGAAGCCCAAATCTCTTTAATCTTAAATTTGGGCATTTTACGCACGGGCAGTGACGCTGCTGCGTGTGTGTATGTGGTGTAACATGAATAGATGCATGTTCATTGTAGACCAAAATAAGCAGCTGCACCTTTTTTAATAGTTTTTGAGTGTGTGTGTGTGTGTGTGTGTGGGGGGGGGGGGGGGGGAGATTTGGGAGGAAAGGGGATGAGAAGACGTCATCCTTCATTCACAGCACAGCATGTGAGGCCGGATTAAGTCCATGTTTTTTAATTTTACTGGCAATGCCACTTGTTCCGCGTCACCAGATGGCCTCACGGCTTCACGCAGACACACTCGGGGGGGGATAGATGGACAGGCTGCCCCGCCTGGGCGACCGGAGGATGGCAGAATTAATAACTAATTGAATGACTGCCTATACTGTCACTGTCACAGGCGGTGAAGGAGGGTTTCCCTTTTACTGACAGATTCACCAACCATTATTATACTGTTGCCATAAGGAAAGAATTAGCATTTACTGCTTTAAGTATCTGATTTGATCTGGAATTCAGACACTGCAGCGCTGACTCAGTGGTTAAAGTTATTGGCATCAGTGATGATAAAGCAGCTGAAAAAGAAAGATGTTGAAAGTTCTTTGCAGTTCTGAATTGATATTTGTATCTTTTCAGTACTGTGGGTAGCGTTTAATTTCTTCTCTGTTAGTCTAACAGAGAATACGGCATTAATGATCTGATAAAGCGTTTTAAAACAATCAGAGGAGCAGAAATGGAATAAGAATCATGCAAAATCAGGGGAGTCAACATCTGGAATTCATGATGTCCACATGATAGCTGATGCAATTTGCTGGTCATATAACTCATCTGTGAACGAGAACAGATCAGCACTTTCTCAAAACATCACTTCCAATGATGAAATCCAGTCAGGTGTTCTGGCTGCTGCTGCTGTATCTACCTTTGTGGAACGCTTTAATGGACACTTGTAGCAAAGATGAGGAGAGCTTGTGAGTAATATGAGAGAGGATGACACTTGGGGGTCTCATAAACTAGCCTGGGAACCGATACAAAGCCCTCTCGTTTTAATGGATGATCAATAAAACACATTGACGGGTGCGTTTTAACGAGTGGGCCTACAATTGATTCAGGTTAAATGACTGGACGAAGAAGCCCTTACATAAACACATATGAGTCAGCTGGAGGCCTGTGGGCCATTAAAAATGAGTTATTCACATGATGTGCGGCAGTAAACGCTGCATTTGTGTGCGCGCAGCAGCATGAACCACTCTGACTATGAATCTGTCGGCAGGGAAAGTGTTAAATCTTGCCCGTTTTTCCTCCCTGGTGGCAACCTGGGGTTAAGTGTGTCAGAGACGTGCGTTTCCACACAGGTATAAATTGCCCGTTGGATAGAGTACAACCACACCCAGACTACGGTTGCAGCTGCGTCTCCAGGGAGCATCTCCAGACACACACAAGCCCGGCTGGCCTGCCTTCACGGGAAGAGAATAGAAATTTCAAACCACACGTTTCCAAGCAGAAACAGACGCAGTGTGTGATGCAACGCGCGTTAAATTTAAATACCCTCGACATGCAGCCTGGACACCAGTTCAACTCTGCCACATTTGTCCGGGGGTCAAATTATCCCGTCGTTGCCAAGAATGAAGTCTGTGCTATGCGGCTCCCAGGTGGGGGCTATATGTGTGTGTTTGCATGTGTGCGCATAATGAGTGAATCTGCACCCCCCTCCTCCTCCACCTCCAAGGCTCTTAGTTATGCGTTGAGTTAGTGACCTGGCAAAGATCTGGAAAAAAAAACAAACAAAAAAAAAACATCCACAAACGACTGGAGGTTCATCTATTAAGGCCAATTAAAATCAAGATTCGTTAAGAACAGGGCCCGAAAACATGCAACCAGAAAGGTTTCGTCTTGGACAGCGCCCCCTTCAGGTCGAAATATCAATCCGCCGCACACTGGAAGGATTGCGAAAGTCCACACCTTTTTATTCAACATCAATAAAATAAGCACTGCCAAGTTAAAATCACACCCAAAGCTGAATTATCAATGTATCAACATGTGCATATCCATTCCCGCTGAACATCCGATTGAGCTGTGAATAGTCCATCTTGTGCACCGCAGATGTCACATATGCATAATTTACACTTTTATGTCTACAATCAACCTTTCTACAAAGCATAGAAAAAATAATTTCCATTGCATTATTTCTTATTAGAAGATGTATATCAGTTAGGAGCGAAAGAGTCAGGAGTTGGTGCGTTTTGGCCACATTCCGACCATCTTCATCGATCATGTGCGCGGGGTGACAGAGCAGCGGAGGCCCCGCCTCCTCCGCTCAGGCTGCCAGTCTGAGGCCGCCGACTGCAGCATGATGGAGCAGAAAAGGCTGTGATGTAACAACTGCGACGGTGCAGCCTTCATCAGCAGCAAGCGCCACAGCCATCAATGACATCTCCCATCCTTCCTTTTAGAAATCTGAGTAAGCGCTGATGGGTCCTGCCTCACTTCCACCACCCTCATACAATGATTTAGGATCAAGTTCTCCTCCATCCCATCCTGAGAAGGCTCGTTTTCAGGGCCGTTCCCAACAGGAACCAGCACGCTGGACAGTGAGGTAAGCCACAATTCTACATGAGGCACATTTCAGAGTCAAGTTTGTGTGATTAGCCAAGAATAAAACCCAGCTGCACTGCAAAGGAGCTCCCTACTGAAGATGCATGTGAGCTCCGTCAGGCTCGTGTCCGAGGCTCAGGTTAGCAGCAGCGTTGAGTCGTACGTGAGCTCTTCAAAATAAGACTAGCTTTTGTTTGAGGGAAGCGTAGCAGGAGCGAGTGGAAGCAAACCTTAGAAAAGAAAAACAGTAAACAATACAGCCAGGCGACTACGGCCTTTCTTTTTGCACCAAACAAGGGAAGACAATACAACTGTTTTGGGTAACAGAGAGGAGAGTCCAGCCGCTGACAGATGACATTTAATAATAGATGAGTCAGATCATTTATTTATTGACCTCTCCTCCCTTCTCTTCTCTTCTCCTCTGTCTGCCTGCCTCGTCAGAAAATGAGGGCAATCCGGCAGAGAGAGCCGAGGTCAGGTACAGCTTCCCCTCGGACGGTTGGAGGGAAACCTAAATGGTGCAGAACTGCTGTGACAGCAGTCTTACATTGAAAGGGCATGGCTCCATCCACCATCTAAGATTTAACTTGCACCATAATGACCCACCTTCACCCGGGATTAATGGAGCGAAGGTGGGGTACAAGGCAATTTACTGTAACCATTTAACTTAATTTAAGTGCCTTAGGAACATGACAGGAAGCCAGAGAAGCCGCAGAAACAAAAAGAACACGCACACGCACACACACACACACAAAAACATACCCTGCAGATGGGCGCAGCTGAACTCAGGACGGTCCAACTGCAGCAGGGGGCAAATGTTTGCACGGAATCACAGTATTCATGTGATGAAAAGGCAAGAAGACACATGAAATGTTGAGTAGACAGTGAATACAGTACCGATGTTACCATTCAGAACCGCCGAGGTTCTGCTGAGCATCAAATGGACAACGCTGTTAAAAGAAGACGTCCATGTTACGATGCTGCTGTGGTTGTTCTATTGATTTATGGCCGGCTTATGCCTTAAAGGGAGCTGCTGTTGGAGGGATCAGGCTGAGAGAATGATCAAACACTCCCCATCAAATTCCTTAATGAGCACAATCCATACTTTTGTTTGGCTTTAGGGAAATATCACTTCATATATGTGACCTCTACTGACATTAGCCGGTAGCTAACAAATGGTCTCTCTTTACAAAGTAGTAGTTTGTCCGCGAGGGAGATTTTTTTTTTGCTGACTTCCCCACGTCTGAGATTCTTCCTTGGCCGCTCTGATTAATGGATCAATAAAGAAACCCTGCAGTGGTGAAAAAGAAAGGGAGGAAACATCAGAGAGTCGGCCGGGTGCCGCTGTTTGCCCGGAGAGCTCGAGGCTTGGCTGGACAGACAGACGGTAACGTCAGAAAAGCCAAACACACTACACTTATGATAAACCTTCAGGAAAGATTTGGACTGAGAATCTGTAAAGTCTTTAAAGCGTAGCCAATTATCTATATTAAAAACGTTCTGACGAGAGGCCATTATGCACTGACACTGAACACACAGCTAATTACCGTAATTCAAAATACCAGCCAAGTAAATAATCTTGTCCGCTGACCTGGATTACGCCAGACTGCCCTGAAGACGCCAGGGAAAAAGTGTCGCCTGCATACAAGAACAGGACAGTGTCGCCCGAGGAGGAAACAGGAAGGACCACCATCATGTATTTTCCAGACAGAGAGTCCAAACGGAGCGAAACTCCTTAGAAGGGCTTTAAGATTTTCAGTGCAAAAACGAAAAGGACGGCCTGTCCTGCCCCACAGCGACACTGCCCTGTTCTTACATACCACCTTTAGGGCGGTAGGAGGCTTCCAAAGCAACATTTCTAAAGCTGTAAAATTTGGAATTTCTTCACATCACATCATTCTGGCACATCGTTTTCCCTAGACCGGGCCACAATGCACGTGGTTGTTGAACTGCAGTCTCCAAACAAAAGGCAGCAGAGAACTATGGCATATATTGCTTAACAGAAAAGTCACTTGATGGAATAAGCACCCCCCCCGCCCCCCCGAGTGTGACTGGAGACGGAAAAACCTTCCTGCTGAAATGAGGAGGCTTTCTTGGAGAGGCGTGGCGGAGGTCCAGTTGCCTTTGACCCAGTGAGCCCGTCCGTGGACGGCTCATCCTGCTGTCACTGCTGTCTGCTGCAGCTGTCGCCGGCGGCCCTCCATGTCTGCTGCAGCTGCTCGAGGTGCTGAGAGGCTCTCTGGGTGATGTTAAGAGCTGGGTGGACCTTCCTGAGGCTGGGCTCTCCGATCAGAGACAGGCCGCACAGTCCTAAGTAGGCATGGAGAGGGTCTGATGGAGGGAGGAGGGAGAGGGATCAAAGCAGGATCATCCGAGGGGCAACTTTTCACATCTGATCACATATGATGATGATGGCTATCCATCTGTGGTCTACCCCGCAGCTTTCTATTGAATTAATAAAACATTGACATTAAAAATGTATTACGCACTGTTTTGATCGAAAAGGTTATAAATATTGTATACAGGTCTGTCTCGTGGCCTTTTCCCTAATCTGGGACAAGAGTCCAAACTTAAATGGAGTGTATGGGACAGTAATTGGATAATAGTAATTGGACTCAGACATCAAATCAATGCAAGAGCCATTAACCCGATCGGGACTCAGAAAGACTCAAACCCGACATTGTGCAGAAAACAGATGATCTGGATAACAAGATTCTTCCTCATTTGGAATGAGCGCAACCCATTTTGCTAAAACAATAAACAGAAATGTGTGTTCAGACTGCAGACATCAGATTAATCAGGCTGGAGATCAGGGGCAGGATATCAAGCCTCTGGTGGAAAGCGAATTTCACCCGGGATACTTCAGACAGCGACTGTTGCGCACCTGAAAGCTGACGTCCTGAACTGCTAACAGAGCCGCTGTGGACGGGAACAGGCCGCGTTCAGACTGATGTGCATTCATCTGACAAACACACTTCGCCTCCCTTTATTTGCCTGCATTGTTCCCCTCGTATCTTCCCAGGCCAGCTCCCAAACATCAAGAAGCTACACGACTGCGCCATTCACGTTCACTTCTATCGGGACCCACGCGGCCACAGAAACCCTTTTTTATTTCCGAAGCCTCTTTTGTTCATTACATTTGTGACTAAAGCACCTGTTTGCCGCCATTGTTTCCTGTCTGCCTTCTTTCTGTAATGCGATGCGCTCCCTCTCCTTTGTTCTGGGGCTGTGTATGAACAATCGCCTCCTCTATTACCCATGACCGGGGCAAGTGAGAACCTACACACACACGTCCGCATGCATTGGAAGCGTTGCAGTTTCGGGTTTCGAGTGCTTTTCTATTCTTCTCAAGAAAAAAACAACTGCAACCAGAGCTCCAGCCTGACATCTCTGCCCTTGTGCAAGGCAGAGCTGACAGAAACAAACTCAACCGTGTTCTCCGTCTGCTGATCCACCTGGCAACACTGTAATTGATTTGGAAGTTTTCAAACCCTCCAACGACTCTGAGCTCTATTTCCGCATCTCTGAGAGTCAAATCCTTTACCTGGATGGCTGTCAGGCCACTTGGCGAATCCTCCCACCAGGCGATCCTGCGTGGACAGGATGAAGCTCCTGTTCTTATTAAAGTTTGTATACCGGAACACACCTAATAGCTGGAGTAAGAGAGGGAGGAAAGGTCACCGCGACACATTTAACAGTGAGATTGTTCATAATAACTTCCAAATGTTGTCTAAAAGATTTTTTTTCCCCAAACAATGCAAATATGAGGCATCATGTGAAAGGTTACACTTTCTATACGTCTGTGCTATTTAGAAAATGTGAATCTGGCTGTGACTTCATCCCAATCTGCATTCTCACATTAGATCCACCCACCAACCAAAATAAATGATATTCCATGATTTAGAGACCTGCATGCCTGCCAGGCCAAGGTTATAGTGATTTAAATGTAGTTTTCTCTACTAAAACAGGTTACAAGTTCTCCATTTTTGAACTGACTGTTTATTAGACAACACTAAAGTGGATTTGAAGACATCTTTACACATTTACAGTAAAACAATACAAGAAAATCAAGCAGAAACTCAACATTTCACACATTTTTATCAAAGAGTGAATCCAGGTATAAGATAGTGAATGTTCTATCTCTTAGATTAGACCGTACCTCAAGTGTGGCTCCCACCCAGAAGGAGTAGCATGTATCCACAGGTTTGTTGGGGCGCCCGTGGAAGCCGCTCTGCTGCCGCATGATGCACCAGCGGCGGATCCCGTCCAGCTCTCGCCGGCTCAGCGTCTCCTCCAGGCGACCCATCAGGCACAGAGAGGCGATGGCGCAGTACGTCCAGCCACCTGCGTGCACACATACGGCTCCGTGTGAGCAATTTCTAATGGTCGGCCCAAGACGAAGTGTAAATTAACCGTTTCAGGAAGGCTGGAGAGACCATGCTTAAATCTTCTGTTCTGCATATGATTAGAACATATTTAGCCATTCTTTATACGTTATTTAAAAAAAAAAAAAAAAAAAACTTTGCTGCTTTTTAGCAGCATTTTTCATGACAAGAACCACTTGCATGTATTTCTCAGTCTCATGAAATCCAGATTAGCAAACCTATTTAACCAGGAAGTGTGACAAATATAGAGAAATCACTGAGATAAACCCTTCACGTAAATTCACAGAGGAAGTTTATCTAGTTCCTCTGATCACGCGACGCTTTAAAACTGGCTTTGTAAACTGTGTGGCAGTCTGAAGACATCTGAGTGGCTTTTCAGGAAAAAAAAATCTAGTCTAAAACTGAAGCCTCAGAGATCTCAGAGGCTGAAACTATCCACAGAAGATCACCACAAAGATACACCCACGTCCCACAGAGAGCATGTCTGCTAAAAATGTAATCTGTGCATTAGGTCAGTCAAAAATTATCAACTTCTCCTTTGTCATGCTAATCGGAAGAATGTTCAGTGTGTGTGTGTGTGGTGGGGGGGGGGGGTGTGAAAGGCTTTTGTGTCAGAATAATCAGGTTTAATCTGAGCAGGGGAGGGATTAATGAGGACAATGTTATGATGGTTAATCCTTTAAACCAGTTACTCCCGTCAGCCACTTTCATGTCCTCTACCATGAACGCTCTGATGAACGCTGGAGTTTTCCTTCTCTGACTGACCAGATCGGCAGCGTCAGTGGGATCCTTTCTGACGGCAGAGACATCAGAGCATGATCATACTCACCGTGTGACTCCCGTCCGGCTCCCTGGCCAAAGCCGCCGTCGTACGACTGTGAAGGAAACACAGAAAAAGTCACTCTGTCATCATTTCATCACCCCACATTCAGGACAAAGGTAAAGGGAAAGGTGTAAGACCAGGCTGGAAACGATGCAACCCGCCTGTCACAGGCAGGTTGCAACAGCTCAACGGTAGAGGCTCCGGTGCCTCTGATTCAGACGGATCTGCTCTCCCTCTCGCCTGATCCACCCATAATGATCAGCTTTGTAAACGGGCACCTGGCGCCATGCAGACGGAAGTCAAACATCAGTTTCTTGAAACATTCCACTATAAACTTTATTCCCAAAGACATTTCTGGAGGTGACCCATAAACCTGCTGCCTTCAGGGTGTTTTACAGGTATGATTTCCAGTCGTCTGCTCATTTACTTTCCCTTTTGCTTTTATGAGGACGCAAACACGGATACAGAACATAAATGTCAACAATCAACCGACACACTGCGCAAAGAGAAAAGCATGCCTACTGCTGCAGGGGAGGAAACTCCTCAGCTTCAGATGAAGCGTTTGTAGGCACAGAGCCACCTACTCAAGCTGGGTGGTCCATTCAAGGGTAGAAGCCCTGATCCGAGGGCTGCACCTTCTGCATGCCAGCTCTCTAATTTTATCCAACCAGAAGAGGCGGCATCAAAAACTTTATAATCAAATCGACCCACCAAACTTCCTCTGATGTACTCGATGGCCTTCCGGGTGTCCATACCCGACCAGTCGTCCAGCATGTAGCAGATACTGGCTGCGCAGTAGATGAACCGAATATCGTTTTCGCTTCCCTCGGGCAGCGCGTAAAAACTGCAAACAATAAGATGAGCAGAAGCAAAAAGCCGTGAAGACAGGAGAGCCGCATGAAGAGTTTACCATGATTTTGATGTGTCCTGGTGTATTCAGCGTTTCTCAGAGTTAACGTCAGCGCACATTATGGCTCGGGTCGTCTACATGACCTCGGGTTTCTCTGAGTCAGAGTAAAAGCGCCAACGCAAATCTGTGTGCGAGCAGCAAAATTTTATTCTCTATATCTTGTCTAAACAAGGCAACTGTGTGATGTGTATTTCATCATTACATGACGGAGTTTTGGCGGAATTTAGAGCGTAAGAGTCCCCAAGACTCCTGTGTGTGTGTGTGCACAAGTATGTGTGTAGGCGCAGACCTGCCGTCCTCCAACTGCAGGGCTCTGAGACCAGCCAGACAGGCCTGTTTGTTGACCCGGCATAGGTTGTCTCCTAGTATGAGTAGTGAGCACAGCCCAGTGTAGGTCATGGCTACATGGCCACTGTCGTACGGATGCGATACACCCGGACCCTGAAAAAGGTGAACAGTGCAACAAATACCTCCATTATAATGAAATGCAACATTATTCTCGCTCGTGGTTAATGACAAATGCTGCATTAAGCTAGAACCAGTGATTTAAGAGAAAAGGCAGCTTATTCAAACACTACAAGATATAAAAACCCAGTACCAGATCTAAGACCGGCTGGGATCGGGCTGAGCAGTACCTTTGTGCTGTAAGGAATTCCTATGTACGATGATCCTCGAAACCCACATCGACTTAGATTTGATTCTAAGAGTAAAAAACAGAAGACAAGGCGGAAGTGTCAGATAATTTCAGACCTGTGCCAGGAAGCAAGACTGAGGGTTCAACACCCAACTAGCAACTAAAGAGCACTGTCGCCACCTACTGGCCACAGTGGAAATATGCTATAATATGCTTCTAAATACAGTAAACTACAATATCAGATGGTATAAAAAAGTTCATCTATAGTCTCACATAATTTAGAATCAAGATAACTATCTTTTCGCCCTTTTGTGGGGTTGTGTATATTTTACAAAACAATACCTTTCAAATACAAAATACTTGTTGCACTGAGAAATGTAAATAGTACCTACTATTTTGATCTACCTAGTAGATTAAAAGCTGCTATTTTGTCTGGTGCTTATTAGTAAAGTCCCATATACCTTATAGGTTTTTCTAGCGTGTATTATATGACACTGAAAAGTAACAAGAAATTTCTAGCTGAATACTAAAAAGGTAATAATTATTTGCTAGCACTTGTCATTTATGAGCCCTCTAAAGTGCTTTGAGGAAAGTGAAAGCCTAACACTTACGATCTTCTGTGGGCAGAACCTGCAGCGAGTAGATCCACTCGATCATTACATTTTTATCCACTGCATCCAGAGCGTCCAACACATCAAGACCGGAAAGAGCAAAAAATACAATAGTTAACCTGGTGGGGAACAGAAGTAAAATCGATCAATTTCGGAATTGTTGGAAGACAAAGTCATACATGTAGGATGTACACAAAAATAACGAATGAATGGTGGGAAATTAAAATTAAAAATGATCAGTACGTTTATACATACACACATCATGCCGTGGCTAATACGTTTCACAAACTCTATTCTAACAGCAGTTTTGGTGCCATGAATAGAAACTTCATCATCAGTCTAATGTTAGCAAGCACGCTAACCTAAATTAGCATTAACCTCCATTCAAACACATTGGACGTCTGCTAGCTCGGGTGCTAACAGCACACAACTTAGAATGGCGTTTTATGCGTTTACAAATGTACCTGGTTGTTTCCAGTGAAGCGTATCTCTCCGGTAACACCTGAAGTGTTCTCTGGAAAAATCGTACGTGACGATCTTTTAAAAAGTCAATTTGCTCAGATTCCTCAAACTGGCTGCCATCTTCCGCCATCTTTGCATCCGCAGCTGCGGGGAATCTTTTCCGGCATGATTGCGTTTCAAAATAAAAGCTCAACCCAAACCGAACATTTTAAAAAAAGTAATATTTCTGGTTGTACTCTATTTAATTACAATGCATCGATTACATTGATTGTCATTATATTCATTAGAGTAAGTTTTTAATTCAACGCTACTGACAGCTGACACAAAAATCATAGTTCGATCATTTATTTAAAACAACAAATCTGAATGCATTTCAATTGTTGCGCTGTCACTGCAGCTGCTCACAAGCCTTGTCGCCAAGTGGGAACAGCTCTGCAATAAAACAAGTTACCTTAGTGATTCAGCAAACTCTGTACCCTTTCAAACAGGCAAGAACCAGACCTGTGAAACATCTGTGTGACAGCCCCTCCTCCCGAAGGTCCGATGGTTTTCAGCCGCTCCTCCCATCCCTTGGTCGCACGAGTGAGCCTGGTGGGGTCTCTGCTGACGTGACCGCCCACCTGAATTAGTAACAATCTGATCAACAATCAACTGTTTGCTGATCGTTATCCCACTGAAACATTATTGGGGTCAGGTTATTTCACCTTTTCCTTCAACTTGGCTGCAATTCGTAGCTGCCTGTCAGCTTCTTCTTTTTCCTTCAGTTGCTTCTCCTGGAGTTTCGCCTCCACCTTGAGGAGGTCCTGCAGCATGATAGAGACAAACTTTACATTTCATCTGCCGATTATTTGGTTTATTAAGAGTTTTGCATATGGGTCAGTCCAAGTGTCACTGATTCGCACCCTCTCGTTAAAATGTTTGATGCCTTTTGCTGCTACTCTTCTCCTCTCCTCCATCTCCTTCTTTTCTTCCTCTCTTGTCTTCCGCCTCTGTTCTTCTTCCTCCTCTCTCCTGAGTCGGCGCCTCTCCTCTATGGTAACTTTCACCCCTAGCTGACGGCGCCGCTCTTCCTGACAGAAACATCATTTGATAGAAACGTCAGATATCGAAGATGCAAACAGCAGCAACCATCTCCATACTTGCCCCAGCATATGACCAGAAACAAACAGGTAACTACACACTTTACTTTTGCCTGTCTCCTTTTCTGTGTCTCCTCAGCTAGCCTCCACTCCTCTTCCAGTTCTTTCTTCCTTCTCCTCTCTTCCCTCCACTCCTCCAGCCGACGAGCTTCCTCCCTCTTCTCTTCCTCGGTCCTAAAACAGAAGACGAAATAACAAACGTGACGCTGAGATTATCCGATCTGCTGTACAATTCGCAACCTTGTGATGTAAACTCATCAAACTAACTGAACTGCATGACAAATCACATCACCATGACAACAGATATTGCTGCCTCACTTCTGCTGGAGGGCTTGGTTCTTGGATCCCTTGTCCCTTGTTTCTGCTTCCTGTTGATTCTGTATCCCGATCTGACGCTCCTTAGTCTTCCTGGCTTTCCAGCGCTGGACAGCCTGTTATGACGTGAAGTCAAATATTTTTAAGAGACTTCGGCCAATCTTGTTTCTATCACAGCCACGACCATGCCATGGATCCTACTTGTCTCTTTTGGTCCTGTAGATAGATCAGCTCCTGATGCCAGTCCTCATGTTGCTCGATCTCCTCCAGCATTTTAGCAGGCAGATGCAGTTTGGCCTCTTTCCTGTAAGCAGGCTGACCGCTGTGCTTGGTCCAGGCCTATCAATGAGTATAAAATAGTCAAAGTCAAGTCGCAGTCTTACAGTGGCAGGTTTCCAGAATGGTCTTTATAAGCCGGTGTTCTCTGGCAAAAGTTTGCAAGCAGGAGGGATGATTACAAGGAAGGAATCACATTAATGTCTTACACTCAGGAAGGCTTGGTGGTCATATTGGTCCCAGCCTCCATAAAGACCTCCCGTCCTCTGCAAGAAAGAGTCTAGCGCCTTGACTTCTGCAGGGAGGTCTCGATCCAGTAGCTTGGTCTAGTTATAACAATAATGCTGCAAATTAAGTGATGAATGTGTCTGAATTCTATAGACTTTGCCATTTCAAGTAAACTGATTATACATTTCAGAAGCTAGCAGATGGAGCCAGGAGCATTTCCTATGCAAATTATATCCTAAAAGGCCACAATATAAACTGTTCCGTCCTCTGTTAATTGAATAAAAGCAGTCTACCAACAAGGGAATCAAACCTTTGGAGTGGAGGCTGTGTTTCCACTGGGGTCAGATTTAACAGAACAGCTCCAATTTTCAATCTTTTTCTCATAAGCCCTGATCTCCTGCCTGCAAGTCCTCTCCTCCTTCAGAAGCTCCTCAAACCTCCAAACAGCAGAGAAAGACAACATTAAACCGTTAAATGCAGCATTTCCTGAACGCCGTGCTAGGAGGAATTCAATTTAATTGACTTCCATGCTGAGCAGTAGAGAGCATTACCGTTTCTGCTGTTCCTCCTTTAAGGTGTTAATCGATATTTCCACCTCTGACATTAGTTCTGTCAATTTCTGAATGACTAAAATGTAAACAAAAATGACTGTTTAATTTTCTTTTTTTAAGATAAAAAAGGTACGAATTTTCTTTACCTCTGACAAGTTTCAGCGTTCACTGCCTCCTTCATCAGAAAGTGCCTTTATCAGCTGGTGTTTCCGGACATAGCTGGCGTGACACCGGAAACAGCAGCTGATAAAGGCACTTTCTGACGAAGGAGGCAGTGAATGCTGAAACTTGTCAAAGGTAAAGAAAATTCGTACCTTTTTTGTCTTAAAAAAACGAAAATTAAACATAGTTATTTCACAAAGAAGACAAGATGAATGTAATCAATAATAAACAAAAATGAAAAAAGAAATCATTATTTGCAACACAGACCCTGAGAATCTTTAGACACTATATCAGAAGATGATAATAATACTATCCTGACACAATCACAGTTACTGGTATTAACTGTGACTAAATGAATTCGATAACTTACTCTTGGGGGTTGGCTTTACTTCTCTCAATTGGTTCTTGAAACTGCTCCCATCATTCCTGATCTTTAAAAGCTGATTTTGAAGATGCATCTCTGAAGATGAAAATAAAAACAGCACCGCTTTGAATGGTGGTGGTTTTTCCCTGGTGTTGAATGAAACACTGGGCCATGTATTACAGCTCCACTAAAGGCAATATACCACCAAAACAGACACACTCTCCTTCATTAAAATTGAAAGGTGCTGCTTATAATGAGGAAAGCTCTTACTCTCAGCATCTTTCTCATTTTCCAGCACTTTCTCATACTGTTCCAGTTCTCCAGAAAGATGTGTCCAGCCATTCCTTTTGCACTGGAGGATCAACACCCTGTCTTTCTCCAACTTCTTAATCCTGAGAAGAAAAACAGTTATGAACATATTAATGACTTATCCATATAAATAAATGTAAAACGTTTAAAACTGGACACCGATTTACTAATTACAGCATTATGGCTACATTCTGAGCTGAACATCGAAACCCAAAAGAAAACTTACTCATTTTTGTTCTTTGCTGCTTGTCTGAGAAACTGTACAGCTTTTTGTCTGTCCAGATTGTGATTGTCAGCCTCACAAAGAAAAAAAGATTTAAAGACAGCAAAGCCATTCACTGCCTGGTTCCAGTCATTAAATGAAACCACAAGTTTAAAAACAAAAGAAAACATGACAACCCCGTAAATGTAATCGTCTTAATTTGATGCCCCGGTCCGATAATGGAACCTGTATGTATCACCTGTTAATATGGTAAACTTTTTGTCTATTAGAATTCATTATGTTTCTCACAAATGTGTCAAAAATGACATATCGATACATACCGAGGAATGTTTCAGCGGGCGCGAGGCGGTTGCTAGGGTGGCCATGTTTAAAAGTGACGTACAAAAAAAAACTTTATTTAAAAACGACCCGTCGTCATAGGCACCACATTGACCACCAGAGGTCCCTGTTGTCACGATTTATTGTATAAGTCGGAAAACATGCAGGAGCAGTTCATGTTTGTGAAGACGTTACTTCACGTTCCACTCTGTTCAATTACTTTTTAGATTACATAACGATATTTTATTTGCTTTAACCTAAAGAAACTCCAAAAAGTGCTTCCACCCATACACTGGCTTTTAATAAGACAAACTTTACAAATGAAATGTGTGCATTGAATACTGTATGTTAGCATGTAGAACACATTTAAATAAGCAAAAACACAACTTTCAAAAAGTGAAAAAAAAATTGAATTTCATTCATAATTCATTCCTCTGAGACTGAAAAAACTTTTTGTCAGGCCTACTTAAATTTCTCTTAACCGGCATTGAGTGTAGAATGCTACAACGGCACCTGTTTAAAATCATTATCTATCAAAAAAAACAAAACAAAAAAAACGTTATTTTTGTTATTTTGTAACAGTTCCAATTACTATGTGAGTTGGCCAGGTAACAGACAGAGAGAATAGACAAGAGAGAAAGGCCAAGTGAGAGGGAGTAAAAATAGAACCCTGGATCCATTATTAAGTGCAGGGATTGGGGGTAGTGTCCCCCAGGAGCATGGCTGCCATCGCCACAGAAATAGCAGCTGTTCTGCTTAATGAAGACTGTCGCAATGTTCTCTCTTTACGCTCAGACAGGACTCACGTAATTTATTAAATTGTGCTGTTTGCTGAATGTTCAAATGGTTGGCATAACAGATCAGACAAAACACATAATGAAAATCATAATAGAATTACTTTTGTGACCTTTGACCTCCTCTTAGGAGCTAATAGCCTTTTTGGAAAAGTTATGAGACATGAACCCTGTAAACTGAGAGGTCAGAAACACATTCAAGCAGAGAGGAACTCTGAGCTCCCCTTCCAAAATTAGATGTCTGCTGTGTGTGTGTGTGTGTGTGTGTGTGTGTGTGTGTGTCTTTATGTGACTGTGAACCAATTGTGCTGCTTGACGTCAGGAGTGTTTATAAAGGTTAACTAGTCAGACAAACATACACAAACAAACGTTTGGAGGCGCACACACTCACACGCATGCAGCAGCAGATATCTACACACCGGTGCTGTGAACAGTGAGAAATACAGAGCGGTGCAATCCAGACACTCCAGTTTCCTCCCACAGTCCAGAACCACTAACATGACGTAGACTGCAGGGACCCCACATGTGTGAAAGTGAACCTCATGACCTGTCCAGGCTGTGTTCCTGCCTCTTACCCAGTCACTGCTGGGGTAGATTCCCAGCGACTAGGAATCATCCATCCATCCATCCATCCATCCGTCATCCATCCATCTTCTTCCACGGGTCGGGTCACGGGGGCAGCAGCCTAAGTAGGGAAGCCCAGACTTCCCTCTCCCCAGCTATTTCATCCAGCTCCTCCAGGGGGATCCCAAGGCGTTCCCAGGCCAGCCGAGAGACATAGTCCTGGGTCTTCCAGGGGGGCTCCTACCAGAGGGACGTGCCCTCTGAGGTGCTGATTCTCATCCCGGCCGCTTCACACTCGACTGCGACCTGATCCAGCGAGAGCTGGAGGTCACGGACTGATGAAGCCAACAGGACCACATCATCTGCAAGAGCAAAGACCCGATCCTGAGGTCACCAAACCGGACCCCCTCAACACCACGGCTGCGCCTAGAAATTCTGACCATAAATGTTCTGAACAGAATTGATGCCCAAGGGCAGCCCTGGCGGAGTCCAACCGGAAACGAGTTCGACTTACTGCCGGCGATGCGGACCAAGCTCTGACAGTGGTCATACAGGGAGTGGACAGCCCGGAGACTAGGAATCAGTGGTCGTTAACAGAAAATGGATGTCATATACCAAATATTAAATCTGGCCTTAGCTAAAGTTTCTCTGGTGTTTGTTGTTTGTTTGTAAATGTCCTCATGGTCAGTTACCGAATGTCAAAAGTCACCCTGGGGCTTTTTAAACCACCACCGTTCTTGTTATCAAGAATGCTTGAAATCTGGCCTAGCATCATTAGTGACTGATCAAAGCTTTGATCACTTATCACTTTTGACAACTTCAAATTTTCACATTTTAAATCTTCTTTTATTCATGCCTGTTCTACCTGTTAATGTAATTTATACTTAAAAGTTCTTTAACTGTCTTGAATCGAACTGGTAAATTCCAGAATGTATAAAGTTAAAGGTTAATTTCATGTGCAGGCTCTTGTTGACTCATGAAAACACAGCTTTTCTTTCTTGGTTAGCAACATATTTGCTCTGCAGGCACACATCAAGCCACCACAAGTGTCTCGTAATCATCCTGACGGAATTTCGATGGTGAAGCTGTGTCATGTGACCACCCTGCATCCAGTGCAGCAACAGTTCTAATAAATGGCGATACGATAATGTTTTGGCTCTTTAACAGTGAGCAGCAGCAGCTGCCTCACAGCGTTCTGGAGCTTTTCCACACAGACTAATGGCAGCAGGAAAGTGAATAAAGCTTCACGTGGAATCTGGGAGTTGGCAGACCAGGTTTTGTTGAGTACGAAGAGCGAACTGGACGACCTCAGGCCCTGAGAGACGTGTTGATTGCAGATGGTGTTTTTATGGCCGCTGGTGTTTTCATGAAGAGGGGGTGCACAAACAGTCAAAGAGCAAGAAGACTGTCGGGACTGCAGAAGGAAGTACGTTTCGTTGGTGTGTTTGGGGAACATGCGTGTGAGTAAAACAGAGATTCTGCCCATCAGGGATGATCAACCTCTCTGCAAGAGACTGTGTGCAAACTGACAGACCATGTGGGTGAAATTAAAGTGACACGCGGAGCTAAATTAGGAGAGGAGAACGATGGAAAAGGCCTGGAGAGAGGCATGAGGAGTAATGGACACCAGCAGGTTCAGCGTCAGTTTATCCTCTGGACACGGGATCTGTTCCCTCCAGCTTAAGTCCAGCCAGAGCAGCACTAATGACATGTTCCAGCAGTGTGTGTGTGCATGCGTGCATGCGTGTAGTGTGTGTGTGTGTGTGTGTGTGTGCGTGCCTTTCCATGTAAGACCCGTGTGCCTGGGCACAGGGTTTATGATGTCAAAATACCAACTAAACAATATCAGGCATGCGGAGGGATAAAAATCATAAAAGTGGGACTTACATAATTTCATTAATTATGACAACAGTTGGCAGACTCCACGCACAATTCTATGTGCGTGGAGTCTGCATATTCTCTCCTTGTCTGAGTGGGTTCTTTGTGGGTTCTTCCTCCCAGTCCAAAGATGAGCATTTGGCTGAATCTGCTGCTCTAAATCTGCCGCAGGTGTGAATGTGAGTGTGAATGGCTGTTTGTCTCTGTGTGTTAGCTCTGCGATGGTGACTGAAGGCAGCTGGTGTCAACGATGATATGATAGAAACATCAAAATTGTGAAAAGAAGTAGCGTGTAGTGTGTTGCTACTGTTTTTATCCACTCTTGACGTTAATATTTGCTTTGTCCTCCTCCAGCGGTTACAGCATCACATCTGTCGATAGCGTCAGCTTATTTTCTAAGAACTGCAGCACAGATGTTATCTCATACTCAGCCAAGGCTTTCCTTCAAATATCCACTTTATTTTCCACTTAGCTTTTCCGTCCTTTCACCTTTGCTGAGTCATCTGACGTCACGTGACTGGTCGAACATCAATAAAGTTCAGGAAAAGGTAATAAAGTTTAATCATTTGTAGAAAAAGTAAATAATCAAAGCTACTTTATCACTGTATGCTTGTAATTTAAAACCAACCAACAAAATCTGTAGCATCAGCATGACGTATTTTTCATGTGTGTGTTTGTGTGCGTGAGTGTGTGGGCCTGGTTGCGGCTCCAATATTGCGTTTTGAATCGTGTGTTTGTTGTGATCGCCACCACCATGCCAGACAATTCTCTCTCTATTTATATGAGTGCTGTTTTGACAGCTGATTCACAGTGCAAAGTCTTGGTGCCAGTGTGCTTGGAGAGCTGCAATCATTCTTTCTCCTCACACATACACACACATACACACACACACAGACATAGCTATTTCTGTTGGGTTTTCACACTGACTTAAAATCATTTTCAACTCATTTGTCCACTCCAACCCTGATCTTCACCTGAACCACTTTGTGTCCAACTTTAATGTGAAAGAAATCTCCATCTATACCATAAACCTCACCCTAACTTTAAAATTTACTAATTTTGGCCACAAAAACATGGCTTGAACCCGAAATTTGAGTGAATTTCTCAACTTGGTGGCCCCTAAATAAGAACACGGTGCTCACAGTGTTGTCTTAGAGTAGAAATTATGTCCAGCATAGTTTGATCAGCTGTCCGTGTGTGTGTGTGTGTGTGTGTGTGTGCAGTGGTGTTTGAACCAGTATCACTTTCAGACCACAGTGATTCCCCACTTGTTGATAGCTATTTTAGCTGCGGTGCCTCTTATGTAATTGGTCACGTTTCTCTCCAGCATCACGTTCTCAGGCGGCACTTTCTCCATCGACCTTCGGGGAGGGGGGGCTTGCCACCAAAGAGAGAACACAAAGATCCACTCCTGCAAGTCTTGACGAAGAGATGGCTCCCTCCTCCATCACCCCTGGGCCTCACTGACCAGCCTGCTCCTGCTCGGCCATTTCCCCTGCACCCCATTTATTATTTGACTTTTTCCTTTGTTTCTTATCAGCTTATTGTTCTCCAACGTGCTTTATAATCTGTGCTGTTCATGTTTTACCACCCGAGTGTTTACTGAACCTTGGATTCTTGTCTGCACTTCCTCAAACACGTGAACCCTGTTATTTGAATCTGTTCCAGATTACACACAGACTCGTTCATTATGATGTATGTTGGGGGGAAAAACAAGAATATAAGAGATAACGGAATAAAGCTGGAGGCTACAAAAGGAGCCGACTGTGCTGGAGTACTGGTGGCAGAGTGACTTGCGGGTCGGGGGTTCTTTCCCAGGCTCCACCTGCCAACAAGCTGGCGTGTTCTAGAGCCAGAGAGTGAACCACAAATTACCGCTAATGGTTCTTCTTCAGGGTGTGAATATGTTTGAATGGTTAATTCTCCTGGCAAACAGGCGTTGAATCAATGCCATCTTCAAAGCACTCTGAGTGGCAGAGATGAACCGGAAGACCGAATAAACAGCTAATAACTTCCACTGACATCCCTCGAAAAGCGCTAGAATATAGCTCTGTGTTTAAAATAATCACTTCATCTGATGGGTTTAATGGGACCACGTGGCACGTGGAAGATTTGTTTCCACTGAGGTGAGTTCTCCTGAAAGTACTGAGAGATGATGGAACAAGCTTCATGTAGGACAACTTCCCAACGGGGCATTATTCAGGTCTAAATATAGACAGGACAGAATTAGGCTGAGCTAACATTATGGCCATGAAAAGAAGCCATTATGTGCAGGCGTGTGTATGCTGACTGAGGACGTGTGTGTTTGTTCTAGTACAGGGAGTACCAGAATAGAATAATTCACTAGAAAAGTGAGGAGATATTGGCTGGTCCTTAGAACTTGAGGGTTAGTCATTTCAATGGGTCTCCCTGTGTCAGGTGAAGTCACAGTTTTTTACGATTGCTCAGGTACAATTTTGAAAACAGGGCTTGGAATTTCAACACTGCACACAATATGCAGAACACTTCAGATTCTGTGCAAAATGATATACACATTTATTAAACCCACCATTTTACCACATGAAACACACACTTTTCATGAGGACCAGTGTTTAACTGAACCAGTTAAACACTGCTGTATTAATTTAAAACACTTAGCAATTCTACCTCTCGGTGATTAGATTACTGTAATGAAGTACATCCAGACATCCAGCTAAGATGTGGCAAAGCGTCGGGATCACCCTGCTGGTCATCCTGGCTACGGTTGTCTGCGCGCTGCTCTTCATTTGGTTCGGTGAGTTGAAGAGCTCGACGCAGCAAGCACCGACGTTTAGTCTTAAACTGCTGTTGTCGCTACTTTATTGAGTTTTAACATCAGTAGTTGAGCATCACAGAGAAACTGCAAATATACAACATGGTAAATCAAAACATAAAGCAAGATCAATACTGCAGAGTATTGAAAATATGATTTATTTCTCTTCATATACAATCAGTCAATCCATGGTTCATGACATGATCAACTAGTGTTGCACGAGTTTCATTTGTCAAATTCAGTCCTCTCCTTCTTAGAGGATGTTCTCTTCTTTCTTCAGGTCTTCCTCTTCTTCTACCTCCTACTTGTTCTCCATGGATCCCCCTCTCACCCTTACTCTTCTTCCTCTGATTTCTTCCATTTTGGTTGAAAGCAAGTGAACTCACCTGCTGCATTTTTAGTGTGTGTTTAACCAATTGGCTAATGGGTGTGGTGGTTTATCAGTCAATGCTTTGGAAAAACTGTAATGTCCTTCAGATATGTCATAAATGAGTCATGCTATCTGTAGCCTTACCTTATTTGTTTTTATTTCTTTAAAGTGAAGATGTTCCAGGTTTTTATGTGGAACCCTGTGAGTCATCATCCACCACCCCCTGCTGAGCTGGGGAGGGAGAACATGGAGCAGGTTTGACTGGATCTGTTGTCCCACATAGAGACATTTACAGTTTTTTTTTGTTTTTTTTTGATTGCATACACACTAAAATCAAAAGTCTTGCACACTTTCCAAAATCTTACACTCAAGGAACAAAACACTGGACCAGATACTCACTACTATAAACACAGATGTCAATCATGATGTCACTTTCTTGCAATTCCAAAGCATTGACTGATAAACCATCACACCCATTAGCCAACTGGTTAAACACACACATCAGGTGAGCAAACACGATTGTTTTATTGTAGACACACCAATCAGGTTTGATCACACTAAAAATGTAGCAGGTGAGTTCACTTGCTTTCAATCAAAATGGAAGAAGTCAGAGGAAGAAGGGTGAGGGTGAGAGGGAGGATCCATGGAGGACAAGTAGGAGGTAGAGGTCGGGGAAGAGGAAGACCTGAAGCAAGAAGAGAATGTCCTCTAAGAAGGAGAGGACCGAATCTGGCATATGAAACTCATGCAACACTAGTTGGTCATGTCATGAACCATGGATTGACTGATTGTATATGAAGAGAAATAAATCATATTTTCAATAGTCTGCAGTATTGATCTTGCTTTATGTTTTGATTTACCATGTATATTTGCAATGTCTCTGTGTACTTCATTACAGTAATCTAATCACAGAGGTAAAATTGCTAAAAGTGTTTTAAGTTAAATAAAGCAGTGTTTAACTGGTTCAAACAGAGCTAAGCCTCGTGAAAAGTATGTGTTTCATATGGTAACATGGTGTGGTTTTTATAAATGTGTATATAGTTTTAACAAGAGTGTTTCATTTTGCACAGAATCTGAGGTGTTCTTTATATTGTGTGCCTGGTTCTGCTAATTGTGTGCAGTGTTTGGAAATGCCGAGCCCTGTTTTCAAAATCGTGCCTAAGCTATCGTAAAAAATTGTAACATTGTGCTCCGGGCAACCTCAACTCAACACCCCAGAAACTCCAAGACTGTGTTTTACAAATGACCAGCAATGAGACATCCATATCCCAGAAAAATCAGGCCACCTCACAGCTTGGTCAGAAAGGCAGAAACGAGGATAAGCGTGGGCGCCGTAGCTGGCGCCCAGTTGATTTCCCAGTTGACACAGTTTGCAGCAGCGTGCTGCTCCTCTGCCTGGGTAAAAATACAAACCACGTGTCCTTTTTGTCCCCATTATGTGTGCTAATTTAAGCAGGTGAATCTGGGTGTGGCTATGATAAAGCAAATCAGCCTGATTTAGGAGCAGGCACATTATTTAAGTCTGAAAACTCATGAACTCCACCGATCACGACGAATGAAAACAATGCTGCCCTGCTTAGCCTGAGCCTCTGCCAAGGGCTCGGGGAACAGTCAAGGTAGGTCTGACGTTCTGGAAACGAGGATGCAGCAAAAACAAGTGGTTAGATTGTCAGAGGGTGTGAAGAGGAACCAAATTCCTCCTTGCAATGAATTTGCATATTTATGAGGAATTAAATAGATGCTTAAAAAAGGAAAATAAGTGTTATTACCTATCATAAAACCAATAAAAAAAACATCTAACCAATCTGACCCATGAATTTTAAACATATTAAAAGACAAACTCATCAGTAGGTCACCAAAGGTCACTAAAAATCCCTAGCTGTTACTGAGGACAGATAAGAGTCCCAGGTAACACACCACACAAGTGCTGTCATATTTGGGATACACGCAGTAGTTAAGCGACAGAACAAGAAAAACCTGGTGAGATGGAGCGAGTGAGTCAGCTGGAGGAAATGTTCTAGGGCAGGATAGAGTTGGCTTATATTTAGAAAGGAAACACTTGCTATATTTTAGTAGAGTTGTGACCTAATTAACGCTAAACAGACAAGGGAGTTTCAATAAGAACATGAAAAGGTTCCTTTTAGAGGATCTGTTTTTCTTTGAACGGGTCTTGAACATACAAATGAAATCTTTTTTGTAGTTGGGACAGTTCTCTGCTGTTAGTGGAAGCGCAACATGAGCAACGAGCTTGTTCCACAAACATCCCACAGCTCACCCAGCTGAAGCAACTGCAGTGTCCTGACCCTTCCGGAAGCAAACGCTCAAAAGCTTGTTTAAAAAAAAAAAAAAAAATCAGTTCATAAAGGGGATAAGAGAATGAAACCATTTTACAAGGACGTGTGCAACATGGGTTTATTGTCAAATTGATTATTAAGACGTGAATTTGACTGACGCCACATCAAAATGTTCAACTTTGCTGGAATAAAGTGCAAATTCAAATCAAGTTGCCCTGGTAGTCCTCTCTTGTTTTCCACGTCTGGTTTTAATAGACTGCAATATGAAATCATATGAATTATGAAAGCCCTTTTATCCAAACTACACATCTGACGCTCATGTGCAAAGAATGTCATTTACGAGCTTTACTATTCAGCGTCACACCCCTGTTCTGCGCGTCCTCGGTTCTCATGAAATAAGTCAACAGTCACACAACCGAGCAGAAGTCTGGAAGTTCTCATGAAGGGTTTGCTGCACATGCAGTGGATCAGTGATGGCGATCTCGGAGTTTGATTACCTATCCTTGATTACGAGAAGAATATTGGGTTTTTACAGATCAGCCGTGCGTGAAGGTCCAGAGGTCACTTCTGTGCACGAGCCTTAAAGCTGCTGTGGTTTCTGATGGCAGTTGTGTGCATTGTAGTATCTCCATGAGTGCCACTTCAAACTCTTGCCCCAATTTGTGTAGTTCAAAAATAAACAATTCATACAAAAAAAGTAAAAAAAAAAAAAAAAAAAAAAAAAAAAAAAAAAGAAAAGAAACAGAACAGTACACACCATGTGGCACTCGTCGTACAATTTCATTCAAACATTCATGAGCACTCAAAGTGAACTATTTTCATCAGTCTGAACAATGGTACACCCCCCCACCTCTGAGTGAAGTACTGGGATGCTGAAGGAAAATGGCAGCAATGAGGAAAACAAAAAATAAAAATGAACTCATGAAAGATATTGCACAGACAAGTGCCGGCACAGAATACAACAGTCTCTTTCCAACAGCGTAGTCTGTGCATAGGAAGAATAAAGCACTTTTGGTGTTCAGGCATCAAACCCTCCTTGTAAAGCTTAACGTTACAACGAAGTGGAAACTGTAAATGAGACGGTAACGTGTGCCGGATATCCAGATTATCATGATAAATTATTAGATTGTAAAAATGCCAAAAAAAAAAAAAAAAAAAAAAAAAAAAAGAGTGGGGAAGGGCCTGTGACTGTTGGCAACAGTGAAGGGACAAAAAAAAAAACAAAAAAAAAAAAAAAAACTAAAGTTCCAATGTTTGTAGAAACGCCTCAGTCGTTACTTTTGAGAAGAAGGCAGGCAAAATTGAGGCGAGGTTGAAGCCAACATGGAGAAAAATCTCTCAAGTGTGGTTAATAAATAGCATAGTGGAATATGCAAAAAAAATATATATATTTTTTCTAGTTAAAATCTGTAAACCCCTTGCTCAGTTCATCCAGGTGTAAAATTGTTGCTTGTCCATGTTGCAGTGCACTCCTAAAACACCGCAAAGTTCAGGATATGACTAGTCAGCTGTGCTAAAAGAGCACAAGAAAAGCTTCCTCAATCCTCACTTTGCTCAAATTTTTCACATTGGCTGAACGAGGCCGTTTTTTAAAATCGTACAACCCTCCAAATAAACTGGATCAGCAAATCAGTCCCACAAAATTGTCTCTTTCAGCGCTTCAAACTCCTGCTGTGTCTTCGATTGGTGACTGGATCTCTCCTCTTTGCACCATCACCTTTGTCCGCAGTTACTATCTGTGCAGCAGGACGAAGGCCTCCAGCTTCTCTGGGATGTTTCCCCGGTAGTTGAGGCTGTGCTTGATTATGGTCCTGGCAGCTAGGCACTGCAGACTGGTGTGGTTGATGGGCTGGATGACGTTCCTGGACAGCTCCTTTGCATCCAGGAGGTCACAGGGTGTTTGCTGGAACGCGTTTGTGCTGTCAAAATGACTCCCGCTTGAAATCAGCAAGTTCATTATGTCTGGGTAACCGTTGGATGCAGCGATGTGAAGAGGACTAATGAGAAAGAAATATGAGGATTTAATATCATACCATTTGCAATTGAGAACCAGGATGCTCAAACAAGAGCAAATGTAGTAGACCAGCAAACGGACCTGTTGTCATCGTTATCACGGCTGTTAACATCGGCCCCACATTCCAGCAGAATGGAAGCAACTGTGAGGGAGGGGAACTTGCAGACGGGATAGCGGCCCACACACGTGGTGTTGCGGTCGACAGCCAGGTGTAGAGGGCTGTAGCCATTTTTACCACATGGCTGGAGTTTCAAAAATCTGAAAAGACAGAGTACCGTCATTGAAAGAGCATAAATAGTGTAGAAATATGTGAGTTTGTTGGAAATAAAGCTGACCGAATTAGACAGGGTGCACATACACACCTATATATAGTTTCCTTCTTGAAGTGGTCCTGCTCTGCAGTACACGGCACCTTCTCCAAAAGACAAATGAGGTGCAGGATGATTGACAGGGCCTTGCTGAGCTGGGCCGGGTCCAGAGCTGTTGGTCCACTATGTTTAACCGCCCGCTCAATTTCCAAAACACCCTTTGAAAGGATCCCCATCAAATCCTCAAAAGAAATTGATGTCCCCAAGAGACCCTTGGCTCTGTCCTGCAGCATAAAGGAGAAGAGCTCAGCGAATGAGAGCAGGCTGGAGGCCGTCATGGGGCTGAGGGGGTCCAGGTTACTCTGCTGCATGTCCAAAGCATATTTCCATAGATTAATACAGCGCTCAAAGTTCCCAGAGTCTGCGTAGACTGCCCCTCTGTAGCGGATATAGTAAGACGTGTCTGGGTGTTGGGGGCCAAGGATTCTCTCGCGAATGAGAAGTGCCTGCATGCGCATTTCATCAGGGTCAGATATCAACCCGTCCAGCTCTTCTCCGTTTGTCACCTAAGAAGAGGATTACAAGGTGAAATAACAACTGAGTGGCATTCGTTGGTGCAGCACTGGGTTTCGACATTTCATGTGCAAATAATGTTTCCAGTTTTCCTTTAGTTTTATGCATTTAAATTATGACCAGAAGTGTAATTTTACAGAGGCCCGTACTCACCTCCTTGGCGTAGTCGTATGCCATGATCAGTTGCTTGGGTTCTGGTTTGTGGACAACGTTGTTACTGTCCATATACCTGAGGTCCATGGCTCTTTTCCAGTACTTTAAAGCTCCGAGGAGATCTCGCTTTTTGTCTACAAAGGTGGCCCCTAAGAGCTCCAGGGCGTCGATGCGAGCGACGTGTCTCGTCTATTGAAGAGAGAAAAAAACTCATTAAAAGGTTAAAATCACTGCAGAATCACACATCTGTACAGACGTGTGCGTGTAAGTGAGCGGACTCCTGACCTGCTCGTGCATGGTTAGGTATTCTACAATGTTAGTGTGACCCGTGACACTGGCGGAGAGCAGAGGTGTCATGCCATAGCCGTCTTGCTCCATGGAGGCTCCGTACTGCAGTAACATTTGCATAATCTCCAGACTTCCTGACTCTGCACAGTCATGAAGTGCTGTGTTGCCTGCACAGAGAGCAGAACATGTTCATCTTAATGAGATGCAGTTAATGACTTTTATACTTGATAACCCAGAAGCAATGGTTAGTAGGTGAAGGTTCCCAATCTTGTAGGTCAGGGGGAGCAACCAGTCCTACAAGAGCCGTGTTTCCCGTCCTACCGGCTAGATAGTAGCTTTCACCTGGAACCACCAGGTAGACATCACCAATGGAAGAAGGGTTTCAGGTGAGAAAGCTGTTGTGTCCCCAGTAGGTCCCCACTGGATTGTGGCTCTCATAAAACTGGGTTGGCCATCCCGATATAGGTAGCCAAGTGATTCTGCCTAGGACAACAAAACTTCTACTCTCACTAGCATAGAATTCCGTTTAAGGGGTTGAAACCTGTGACTTCAGACCAGCTTTTTAGAAATGAAGATGCCTTTCTGATGAAACATCTTTTAGCAAAAGAGCAGACGTCCAGTTTCCCTGGATTCCACAAAAACCCTTCAATGCTACTTGTTCAGGGGGTGTTTCAACTGCAGTTTTCTTTGCACCATAACCTCTCTTACAACGCCTACTTGTGCCGTCACTGGTTTAAAGTTGAAGGCAAACCAGGTGAATAATTTCTACTGAGAAAAGCAGGTACCACAGCAGTTAACCTCTGTAAGTCAAGCATGAAAAACAACCACCCCGTCTCCATCCATCCATCCATCTTCTACCGCTTATCCGGGGTTGGGTCGCGGGGACAGCAGCCTAAGCAGGGAAGCCCAGACTTCCCTCTCCCCAGCTACTTTGTCCAACTCTTCCGGGGGGATCCCACGGTGTTCCCAGGCCAGCCGAGAGACCGTCTCTCCAGCGTGTCCTGGGTCTTCCCGGGGGCCTCCTGCCAGAGGGACGTGCCCTGAACACCTCACCAGGAGGCGTCCAGGAGACTATGAGCTCGAGCCACCTCATTTGGCTCTTCTCAACGTGGAGGAGCAGCGGCTCTACTCCGAGCTCCTCCCGGATGGCAGTGCTTCTCACCCTATGTCCTATATCCTAAGGGACAGCCCAACCACCCTGCGAAGGAAACTCATTTCGGCCGCTTGTACCCGCGATCTTGTTCTTTCGGTCACTACCCAAAGCTCATGACCATAGGTGAGGGTAGGAACGTAGATCGACCGGTAAATCGAGAGCCTCTCTTCACCACAACGGAACGGTGCAGAGTCCGCATTACTGCAGACGCCAGCTAGATCCACCTGTCGATCTCCTGCTCCATTCTTCCCCCACTCATGAACAAGACCCCGAGGTACTTGAACTCCTCCACTTGGGGCAGGATCTCCTCCCCAACCCGGAGAAGGCACTCCACCTTTTTCTGGCCGAGAACCATGGCCTCAGACTTGGAGGTGCTAAAATAAAACTTCAGTGAGTGCATAAATTAAATGAATATCATTACATTATGCATCCCTGAACTTTGCTACTGTAGAAGGAACCCGCCATGTCTCAAAAGGAATTTATTCTTCTGTTTAATGTGTCTTCAGTATGTCTAATTGTACCATGGTTTAATCTCTGAATATCTAAGGTTTTTCCAATCATTGAATGCTGATCTAAAGCAAAAACAAACCACAGCTGCTGGGACCTCTATGGGTTCATTCAACGTTTTCAGTCCTCTGTGGTGGTCAAGTGTTTGATATCTAATGTAGAATATCATTTCCATTAAAGAAAAAACTGTCCCATCAAAAAATGTAGACACTGGTTCCCACTTAATAATAACATACCATCTAAGGAAGAGACGTGAAAGACACTCCCACAAATGCATGCAAGCTGTCATCACACTTTCCATGATGAAATCAGACGTTTTAGCTATTCTACTGAGTCATCCCAACATAAAACAGGCAAAGAATTTTAGCAAATCATCATAACAATCCGGATGGCCACCGGTTCTTAAACGTTGTAAAGGCACTCACCTTTCACGCTTTTCCTGTTGACATCAGCACCATTCTGCAACAGATACTGCGCTATGTCCTTATGTCCCTTATAGCAGGAAATCATCAGACATGTGTGGCCGTGTCTGTTGGCCACCTCCAGGTCAGCTTTGTGTTCTACCAGGTATTTCACAATGTCCAAGTGACCGTCAAAGCAGGCCGCCCTCAGTGGGGTCGAATTGGTTAAGGTAGTGCTGTTGACCGAAGCTCCGTGACCCAGCAAGGACTGGACCACTTTCAAGTGTCCGGCCGCGGAAGCGGCCCAAAGTGGCGGGGCTCCTTCAATAGTCTCCCCGTCAAAGTTCACCGACCCACCGGCCTCAATGGGCGCGCTGCAGCACTCCAACAGGTACTCCACCAGATCTAGATGGCCGTACCGGGAGGCCATTAGAAGCGGCGTGGCGCCGTTTGTCTTCTCGCCCATTAACTTGGTCACTTCGTGTCCATCCTTGTTTTCCAATAATTTCTGGAGCAGACGGAGCTTGCCGTCCCTGGCAGCGTTAAAAACTGCGGTCTTTAAATCCATCTCAACGAGATGCCGGAGGTTTCACTGTGGGATAAAAGGTGAACGCTGCTGGGCTGGTGGGGCTCAAGAACCTTTGTTTACAAGCTCCCACTTTCTTCCTGAGGCGAAACCGCCTAGCTTAGCGCAGCTAGAGCCTTGGTTAAAACACAACACAACACTTAACAGTAAAATCCAACTTTCACAGATGACATTGCGAATCCACTTTTCAACCAGTAATTCACGGGTTTAAGTCAAGCCTTGATACAGGCGCCCAGTCGTTCCCTTAATCACTTTAGCTCTCAGGCTAGCTTCGTTTATCGTCAAGGCAGTATAAACTATACCCATCCACTGGCCATTTTTTGTCGTCCTAGAAGCTTTCCTGCTTCAGCTCCTTTTCTTAAACGTGTCATTGTTCGTAGACACAAAAGTGAGACGTCATTTTTCTGTTTTCAGAGGGCCGAAACGTAGAAATCCACCCCCACCCGATATGCCGTGCCTTAGCTAGCTTAGCCTGTGAAAAACGCCGTACAATCTCGGTCAGCAAAACAAGGGGATATCCCCCTTTTTCCTGTCGTGTTTTCCCCTCGCCAACACGCGACAAGCAACTAGCAACGAATGTACAAAATCCAACACTTGTCGTCCCAGCTTCTAGGCGATCTGGCACGACGGTAATCCCAGAAACAGGTTAGATAAACAGGGAAAGACATCCACCCACGTCTCGACCGGATGATCACGACTCAGTTTCTGTCACAAGGTACCAACCCAACGCAGTCTTTTTTTTCTTGGCAGGGGCTGATGATTGACGGGCGAAATGACCAATCACGGGCTCAGCACACAATGACGTCATTAATATCCAAACAATGCAACACTAAATAAGTATCGCGTAAATTAGAAATTGTGTCAGTAAATAGCCCAAATTCCCCTACTATGAATGTCGGAAATAGCGTCAAACACGCAATCAAAGCAGAACTGCCCGTGTTAGCTGTGACTACACCTCTCCCTAGAGGTAAAAACAAGAATGACAGCGATATTTATGATAATGAGAACATTTATTCAACGGTGCCTATAACATAACAAATACTCGGAATACCACAAAGATGTGTGTCCAAAAATGACCTCTCAGTGCACAAAAATGTAAATCATGCCCACCCACCAAAAAATGTTGAAAATACACAACTCAATAGTAACATCAATAGATCCTTTGGTTGTTTTCCATGTCTATTGTGTTAGTTAAATATATAGTGACACGTATAAATCTGAAAAAGTGTATAGATATCTTTGTAATTGACATGTCTCACAGTGGAACATTCAGCATTTGTGCAATCACAAATTTGACCAGGGAACTTTAATACCAGTTCTCATGTATATACCAGTGTGTGTGTGTGTATGTATATACATACATATATATATATATATATATATATATACACATACATACACACACACACACACACTGTTATATATGTATATAACAGTGAGTGTAAAAACTGCAGGTGACAGAAAGAAAGACCCACTCCCAACACAGGTTGAAGTTTTCAAGCTTGTCTTTCATTATGCACAAATGCTTGGAAGTACACAAATGAAAGGGACATTTGCATTACAGATATAAAATAAAAAATGTCCAAATTCTCACTGATCCTTTATAACACCCAGTCAGAGTGCAAAACATTAAATTACATTGATTATCCCCAGATTTACTTCTGTGGCACACAAGAGTTTATGAGCCCATTATATTATCAAGCTGATACACAAAATACCAGGGGTGACAATGCACATGTCTTAAATAGTCTTAACTATTTTTTTTTGTCTATCTTCAAGCAATATGGAGTTAAAAAACAAAAAACTCCGCAACTGTTCTGGATAGATCAAACCATGCAGATCACATTGACAACATTACTGATGTACATGATACAGGCTGCACTAAATGAAAAACATCCTCATCAAACTTAGCCTTTTATTCTAAATACAAACAGTTCAAATCTAGTATAGAGTAAGGCTTGCTCTTTAGCGCACTGCTTCCAAAATCATCTCTAAAATGACAAATTTCATAAAACTAAAGACATTTTACTGTGATACCACTGAGGAGAGTTCAGAATAAGGTTTAACAACACAGAAACATTTGTTTTTTTTACCCTTTGTCTCGCAAATATTTTATAGACCAAATGCTCAATTGAAAGAACATCTATTGTGTACATTTAGTTACATTTTCAACTTTGGTCTATAGAATGGATCACATCATTGAGAGAAGTTCTGAGATGATGGTGTAGAAACTAATTATTTAATGTATATAAAGTATGTAAATGTAGCTTTACTTGTAGGGCAGAGTAGTGGAACTGACTCCAATACAGATAGAAGCAAGCCCTCAAGCCTCTTCTCATACACCCCACAAAAAGATTCGTAACACACTTGTATGCAGTAAAGTAGGTAAGCATACCAGTGCTGAAAGAGGATAACTGGTTAGATTCTATCATCTGATAATATGATCTGATCTAAGGTCCCATCAGCAGTAATATTCTAACTTACTTTAGGCACACAATATGAATTAGAGACAAATAATTTTAAGCAACTGGTGCCAGGACTCAGACTTTGTTATGATCCAACACGTGTGGTCGTGGTCTTCTTGTCAGAGAAAAAGCTTCTCAGTAGGACCACCTGACTGATGCTGACCACAAGCAGAATGATGGCTTCTCCGATGGACCAGAAGGCAACGCGGGTGTTGAGATCTTCAGCACGACTGCGTCCCTGGGCTTCACGCAGACGGAAGTGTGTCTGGTAGTCAATGACCGACTTCAGGGCCTCGTGAATGGAAACACACGCCGATTCCATCTGCAGAAATAAGGGTGGTTTGGGCCAAAAAAAAAAAAAAAAAAAAAAAAAACCCAATTTACAACTGATTGCTTTGATTGATATCTTTTTCTTATCTCATATCAATAATCAAAAGCTCAATGGTGGTGTTGCCCTGGCTTCTCATTCACATTTTTAACTTGTAAAAAATGCTTCTACAATAGACATTAAGAAAAAAAAAAAAAAAAAAAAAAAAAAAAAAAAAAAAAAAAAAAACAACTTCTTGACTTCTATCAGTTCTCCATACACAATTACACAAATCAACTCAATCCCCAAATGGTTATTTTACCCCACCTTTATTAGATGTGCTGAAAACCTTACCATGTGTGGTAATAAAGCTGTCTTTACACATTAAGTACTCTTTAAGTGGTTAAAGAACCACATTTATTTGGCAAGAATTTTAAGATGCAACATACAGCCATGATAATAAATATCATCATAGCTTACCTGGGTGAGAGCAGTGACTCTATTCTCATTGGGGAAGAGCGGAGGGTCATCGCCAACTTGGAAATCAAAGTAAACCGTCTTGTGTGTGAAGGTGGAAAACTCATTACTGAAGCAGAATTTGTAGGTGCCGTTTTTAGATGCTGTAAAGGTAAAGCTGTCATATTGCTTCTTCATTTCCTTGTACAGGGTCGTCCCATCAGGGTCCTCCAAACGACAGTCCACATCATAATGACCACCAGTGACCACCTAGAAAACCATGGTATGTCAAATATCGAGTGACAGATGGATGGCCAGGGCTTACTTCAAGAACAATGACATACTGGAGGATATTTCTGAAAACGATGCTGTCTTAATAACATGGTGCATTATTGAATTAGAACGCTTGAATTTAGATATATGATTTTAATATATCTAAATTCGGCGAAGATTTGCATAATGTACCATAACAATGTTAAAATATTTCAATGTTTTCTGATTTTTGAGAGTTAATGAAATTGGTCAGATCAAGCGAACAAATAAATATACTGCATGTTATGTGGGTGCTTAAAAAACGTTAATATTAATAACACTAATATCTGAACAAATCATAAGACTTCATGTCCTATACATCACTTTATAAATAGGCACAGATTTAAGGTCATTGAGCTTTTTCAATCAAACGTTCTTCTTGGTGTAATAATCGAAAAATAAACGCACCTGAAATTCTAGTGTGCACTTGGTGCCGATGATGATATCCTCATGGAAACATTGTTTCGCGTTGTCTGGTAGCTCAAAAGTTAGCTCGGAGCCCAGGACCCATCCACAGAGAAGATGGGCCCACAGCACTTGCAAGAGTCCACGAAAGGAGCCGTACATCCTAAAGGCCTTGAATCAAATTTATGGGCCACGACTTGACCGGACCTGTCGTAACAAACATAATCAGATATATCATTAAAGTCAGCAGAAATATTGGCAAAGAGAACGAAAATGGTGGCAAAGGAAATCCGGGCACTGATATTAACGTTAACTTGTTAGCTTACGGCTAACTAGCTACCTATAGAGCCTTTATGTTTGGAAACGGACAGTCCCTTTGAAATTACAACACTTCTCTACATCAAGACAATTCACTTTTTACTAGCATATTATAACCTTTGGAGTCAAAATTATTTTATACAAAATCTGATAATTAATTAAACGGGTTCAGTCAATATTAACTACTCACCACAAAGTGCTCACCCGGATGCAACTAACGCTAAGTAGGAAACGTATCACATACGTGCCGTGGCATTGGCTGTCTTCTGTGATCCCGCCTTCTGGTCCTTCCGGCCTTGCTCATTGGTCAAAAGGAAGTTAGTTTCTTCCCGTCGCCGACAATTCCAACGTGGCTGATACTATGTTGGACAGTACACAACCAAGAGGAGAACAGAGAGGGGATGGGCAAAATTTAAGAATGATAGTCATAATCTGGACAGATGAATACAATTTAAATAACATTATAGTCATGTCACGATCCTTTAGACACTTTTGTTGCAAGTCTTTGCTGCAAGTTTGTTTTTAGTAAACAGTACATTAATACTAGCACCTTGCTGCACTGCATTTAGCAGGATTTATCATTTGTGAATACATCTTTTTGAAAATCAATGCTTGATTATATGCCCTAATGATGCGCATTTGTGACTGTTCTGAATATACCTTATGACCTGAAACGAATTCTCGCGTGAACAAGTCAAACGATATTACAGCGAGGGGAGGGCTGCATGGAGAGCTGAAGAGACAAAACAAAAGCTACATATTTTACCCAACTGGGAAGAGGCGCTGGTCGCTTTTTTGCTAAACCGAGACAAATTTGGTTTTTTTTATTTGCCAAATCAAGTAGAATTTAACGTCAATATTTTAGAAGATTTGCATTATGCCGAGTAGCACGTCTTTGGTGGAAGCCGATGAGGGAGAGTCCGAGGTCCCACCGCCACTAGTGCACGCTTTCGCCGGTATGGGCCTTGAGGAGCACAACGGCACCCAGAGCCAGTCTCCCGAACAAACGGACGAGAGTCTTCCCCATCACCACTATCATTTCCCCTCGGTTTCTAATTTCAACTTTCTCGATACGGTCCTTGACTTGAAACCTCTGCATCGACCATCCTCGGCTGATGAAGGAACCATAACGGCGGCGCCCGAGGACGAACAGCAAGAAGTTGTAGCTGACTCCTCAAGCTCCGGTAGCTCGCTGCTAGCCCAGGCCCACCTCAGCCGACACTTACACCCAGCCGGGCCTGGGTGCGCCGTGGTGCCGTCCGGTCTGGAGACGCCGCAGGTCGAAACGGTCCTATTGTACAATGGAGACGATCGTGATGATGTCGTGTTGGGCGGCAGCAGCCTTCCACCAGCAGGCAGCATGGTGTTGGTCCCGTCCGGCGTCTACGGGGAATTCGGCTACGAGGCCGAACTTTCGCTGTTGAATCGTCGAAAGAGCGTCAACACAACCGAGTGTGTGGCTGTGCCGAGCTCCGAGCACGTCGCGGAGATTGTGGGCAGACAGGGTGAGTTTTTAGATACATTTATCATCTAAAACGAAGTGTCATGGACTATGTAAGATACTAGTTGGGAAGCTAATTTAGTAGGAACAAATAACTTTAAAGCTATTGCATTATTTAGCCGATTAACTTTATTCTCTGAAATATAAATGTGGCAAAGATTGTTTTGGAGATGCTTCCAAAATCTGGTTTGTGTCGCTTTTGTTGACAACTTGATGATATTTGTAATAAGTCATCATTTCTAGCAGCGCCTAACACTTCTCGGTGTTTTCCTCACTGTGCAAGGTTTATTATAAACCTTTCAAGAAATACGCGAATTATTGTCCACTGTGGAACAAAGTTATCGATTACGATCAGCTAAAGTTTACGTAAATTGTATGAAAACAAGCACTATTAGCGAAGACTAGCTAAGTTAGCTTAGCGCAGTTAAGTGGGTCAGTAACACCCTCGCTCAGGACCTTCAACAAAAGTTTGGCCTCGCCGGAAATCTTATCAACCAACAAGACCCCGGTCTGTCCTTCGGTAGTTCGAGCCCCCCATGTGTTCGTTACAAAGTTATCGCGCTCTGCAGACGGTGATCAGATCCCCGTTCGGCTCCTCGCTTTGTCTCGGAGGAGGGCTGGAGTGTGGTGGTCACCATTGCAATGCCACATTAGCCGGAGGGCTTTGTCATCTCCGCGAAACGGCCGGAACTTTTCGGCAAACTGGACGGAGTTTTCTCCATGCTCTGTTGTTTTTCTGACTTTAAGCATAATAGGGCCTCGCAGTAGGATGCAGGGAATATGATGTCGGACCTGACTACAGTTGGGGGAGGGTGCATCAACTGCGGTGTTGACAACAACAGGAAATGGCTCTGGTAATGATGTTGGATTCTCAACCACAGCTGAAAGGAATCTTTTATTTATAAGCTGGAGAACTTTTAAATGGCATCAGCGAGAGCAGTGTATGCATAAACAGTGTTGTTACCTTAAATAAATCTCAACTGGAGATATCAGGTCTTGAATCGTTTGTTTTTAGGATTGCTTGTGATGCGTCTTTATTATATAGTGAATCGTAAACATCTCCTGTGCTTTGTTTCACCGGGCCCTGGCAGGCTGTAAGATCAAGGCACTCCGAGCCAAGACCAACACCTACATTAAGACACCAGTGAGGGGAGAGCAGCCCGTTTTTGTTGTGACAGGAAGGAAAGAAGACGTGGCCATGGCTAAGAGAGAGATCCTCTCTGCAGCTGAGCACTTCTCTCTCATCAGAGCCTCGCGGAACAAGGCGGGGCCCCTGTCTGCTGCAACAGGCCTGGGGAACCCCTCTTTACCTGGCCAGACCACAATCCAGGTAAGTAGGTGAACGGACAATGATGCAGAGGCTTAACCAAGTCTTGAGGATTGTTTTCATAATGAGTCCTCTGTCTCCTCAATCCTACAGGTGCGGGTACCATACCGTGTAGTAGGGCTGGTCGTGGGTCCTAAAGGTTAGTTTTAAATGGTCCTGTATTACATTGAGCTTTGATGAGTGCTCTAAAAACGCGCACAGTAAGTATTTAGGACATTTTCTGTTTTGTTGGCAAAAAATGTGATGTTGCCTCAGCAAAGGTAAAGACTAACGCTGTCATTTTCTTTAAATAAGTACAGTGTGAATGAGTAGATCACCAGAAAGTTTTTAAGAATTTTTAAGGACTTAAATATGTTCACTCCTACTTCAGAATGTTATATTTAGCACTCAGTCTTGGCCTGTTGACATTACCACCTCGTTGCCAGGAAGCCTCAGGGTTGTGCTGAAAATTGAACTGGAGCGGTTCTCGTCCAAAATGGTGCTTATTTTGCAGCTGTGCTTCAAATCGTTATTATAGTACTACTTAAAATACCTCTCACTGAGCAATGAAAGGTGAAAGTCTCCGCTAGGCTTTAGACTGAAGGTGGTGGTCATTCTTTATGTCAAAGGTCGTCCCGGGTTTCCATCCAGGCCCTGCATTTAGTTTCACCTTCATTCTTCTTGTTTGTTGATGTAATTCAGTTTTGTGTCTGCTTGTGTTTGACGTCTTTCAGGAGCAACGATCAAACGCATCCAGCAGCAGACCCACACCTACATCGTGACGCCGAGTCGGGACAAAGAGCCGGTGTTTGAGGTCACCGGGATGCCGGAGAACGTCGACCGAGCGAGGGATGAGATCGAGGCGCACATCGCCCTCCGCACGGGAACCTGCGGGGGCGTGGAAGCGCCTGGCGCCGACAACAACGACTTTCAATTTAACGGGACGGACGTCAGCTTTGACGGCTCTGCTGTGGCAGCGGCAGCAGGGCCCGGGGAAGGGGCGTGGCCTCTGGCCGGTGCGGCCTCGCAGGCCGGAGGCGGCCTGCTGCCGGTGAGCATCAACGGTACCCAGCAGCTCAGCAGCAATATGAGCGGTGGTGTCAGGATGTCGTCCACCTACCGCAACGACAGCTCCAGCTCTTTGGGCAGCGGCTCCAGCTCGGCCGATTCCGTCTACGGCGGCGCCAACGGCAACCGCACGGCGGATTTGAGCCCAACCTGCGTGTTCAACGCCAACAACAACAACAACAACAACAATAATGGTGGGAGTGCAAGCTTCTGGTTTGGCGAGAGCCTACTTTCCGTGGGGTCCGAGGAGCTGGTCAGCCTGGGCGTTGGCGGTTCTTCGTCGGGATTTGACCCGTTAACCATCTCCACTGGCCAGGCGACGCTTTCAGGCGTGCAGCCACAAGTCTGGAGCCCCTTTGTGGACCATCAGCCCCTCCAGGCTTTTGAAGCTCGCCAATCGCAGGTAGGCCAAAGTGACAGGAAGTACTGTACGGGTCGCGATACCATGTATGGGCTAGAAGAGGCTGGATTTAATGTCACTTTCTTGACTGTGATCTATTGCTCTGGTCTTCAATAATGAAGATTTCTGTCATCGATCTCTAGACCAGTCAACCCGGGACCCCCCGCCTGTCTCCGATCATCTCTGGGACCGAAGCCTTGGAGCACCCTCAGGCCCAGCGCGTGACCCGAGCCCCACTCGGCTCGGTGGGAAACCTCGACGCCCACAGGTTCCCGTCTTACAGCTCCACCTTCTCTTCCTCCGGGGAAAGCACCGCCTCCTCTTCCTCTCCGCCCGAGTCATTCCTCTCCTATCGACCGGGCCTGGGATCAGCGGTGAGGGGACAGGAGATTTGTATCCAGTGTATGGATAACCAGGTGATCGCTGCCTTGGTTCCTTGTGGCCATAACCTCTTCTGTCTGGATTGTGCCAGCCACATATGCCAGGGTCCAGATGCTGTCTGCCCCGTGTGCCTGTCTCCAGTCACACAGGCCATTAAGCTCCGCAATATGTGATGCTTTTTCTTTTGAATCTCTTAATTTCCCCTAAAATAATGAGTCTGTTCCATCCGTTTCTGGCACGCTTGGGTGTATTACCACAAACGAGTGTGCAGATTAGCCTTCAAGCCGTTTCCCCTCCACCCATAGGTGAATGGTGTTTAGGTCATGGGTTAGGCAGTCATGTGCCTGTGCTTGTGAAGTTTTCTTTCCTTGGTTTATTGATTATTGGGAGGGTTTAAACCCCTCTTTGTAGCATTGGACAGGGGACTGACTATACATATATATATATATATATATATATTTTTTTTTTTTTACACTTTTTTTGATTTCCTTTTTGAGTTTTTGTCCATATTTTTATCAGTTTTTACTTACTCTATCTTGAATTCTGTTAGATGCATGATATAGGCTATTGAGTCAAAAAAACATCTCAAGTTTTATCTTTCCTTTTTTATTACCAATTTTGCTGCTACGGCTGAGATTTTTACATGTTGAAATACGGCCTGGCCCCTTTTTTGTGGTTACTGCTGGAGATTGGGGAGACAAGCGGGGTCAGGTTTACAGATGACCCAGAGAGAGAGAGAGAGACTAAAAATTACCAGGCAAGTCATGTTTATCTAGAATCTAAAGAGAATTCTATGTTTACATTGTTTTACTATCAGCATTGCCCAAAAAATTAAGATGAATGACTTAAACAAGCGGCGATTAATGCGCAGTCCCGCTCCTGCAAAGGTGTCACACTCTGCTGGTGACGTTTCCTTTGACGCTGAGGTTATTCTTATCGTATGAAAGCACACTCAAACTCATGATACACTATTCTACTGGATCCACTTCTTTAACACTTTGCTTTCTGTTCCTCCTTTTGACGGTGTTTTTGGCAAACTTGTGCCTGCTTTTGTTCTAAGTGAAACAAAAAAAGTCCTGGACACGAAGCGTCGCTCTGTCTTAACAAACTCGTGGCCTTTTAGGAAAGACAAAGTTTAACTGACGGCTCATCTTAAAATGCAGAATTCTCACATTTGCTCTCTAAAATTGGGAAAAAAGAGGTTCGGTCAGAAATGTTAGAATGTCCTCACAAGTATTCAGAATGTGTTTTTGTTAACATTCCTCTTCCTTTCTTATAAGTAAGGAGTTATTACTCAAACCTAAACTGGGAGACAACATCAGAGATGCGATCAAATTCTCTTTCCTCCATCGAGACGCGAGCACTGAAACAAATGCCTTCCACAGATCTACATTTTAAACTCAAGTCCATGTCTTGTCCACGTGGTCTATGCAAAACAAAAAAAACGGTTTCAGTATGCCAACTACTCCAGGAAGCGCTCAAACCAAACTCGCTGGGTTTTAATTGCACAACACAAACTTGTGGAAGGACGACTCATCCCACCCCCGCCTCGGTCAGCGTAACCTCCAGCACATGCTGTATGAAGCAATCCTTCCACTGCTACGCGCTCTGGTTCCCAGACGCCATTGGCTGTTGACCTTTGCCCTGCTCAGCGCAGCCTTCCCTCACATCTTATCACTTATTGACAAGATTCCACTCCTAACAACTCCCCCACCCCCCCGCATCTGTCTGTCTGTTCAAGCGGGCACACATTTGCAGAGGTCATCTCAAGGTTCAGCTTTAAACGCCCGCATCTTTAGACTCTGGGGCAGAAGCGACTGGACTGAGGGACGGTTGGAAGGCGAGCGATCTCTTAGGCAACAAAAGGTCAATACTGTTGCTTTGCTGCGTGGACGTTGGACTGCCGAACGTCGTCGTGGTGGCGGTGGTATCTGGGAGGTATTCTGCTGCTTTAACTGGAGGAAACAGAACAAAACAATCCTAACAGTGCAAAAAAACCACCATCTGCTCGTGTCCTCTCCGTCCTATTATTTCTCAGTAAACACAGGGTCGATCTCTCTTCGCCGTTTGTCCCCCCGAGGGAATGCAATACACCATCGATCATCAGATTAACGACCTAAACCTATAAACATTTTATAGACGTGTGTGTGTGTGTGTGTGTATGTATGTGTGTGTATATATATATATATATATATATATATATATATATATACACATACATACACACACTATTACTGTTAATGACTGATAAGTATACAGAGTTGTTTTATTTTGTTACATTTCATATATACATAAAATATATCTATATTAAATGTTTACAATAAGATTTTTCATTTTTTTTTTTTTTTTTTTAACTCTTCTGAGCGATTAAGTGAATGCAGAGTGGAGAATTCAAAGTTGCAGAAAGGGCGTCGATGTGTTCTGCCTGCAGTTCAGCTCTTGGTTTACAGTATTGACATTAGTATCGATAGCCGCCATTCAACCTAGTGGAAAATGGAGAATGTACATCACGAGCATGTCTTTATAATGCACCGCCAATGTAAAACGTCTCACTGCAACTGTAAAAAGGCCAAGGATTCGAGCTGCCCGCCATGTCTGTATGCCACCAAATTGAGAACAGTATACTGTAAATGCTTCTTAGATGACTATATATAGATACATATATTGTTCAGTTGTACCAACAGTTCAAAGTATTTGCTAATTTTACTATACTTTTTTGTTTTGTATATGTCGGGGAAGTCTTAAGGCATATAAATTCTTCAAATTGAGTCAGGAGTTTAAAAGCAGACTATATTTTATAATGGCCTTTTAAGTTATTGTGGCCAAAGCACTGATATTATATATTTGCTGTAAAGAGAATTTAAGAGTTTTATTTTTCTGATATTAAAGTTACTTAATAAAGACGGTTTCATTTCAAGCCAAGTCAGTGTTGTTGTTTGTTCTTTGGGATTCGCAAGACTAATTTCTCCTCTTTAATGCATAAACATGCTCATTTCCTGACACGCTCTCTGCATCCAGCAGCCGGGGGGGTAATAATCAGCAGAACTGCAGTATTCCAGCCCCCCAGCGCCCACACAGGTGTTTCTCAGCGGAGGCTTATCAGGCCTTGGCACCAGGTGTCCGTGGGGGTTGAGCGAGACTGGAATTAGTGAGTCACCCACAGCCCATTTTCATGTCAAAAATAAACCTTTTTTTCACAGCAGGCAGTTTTGACAGCCAACAATAATTGCAGATTTCCTCTTACATGCAGCTAAATGGAACGCAGCCGCCTTCAGTGATACTTCCCAGCCTGGACCTTTCTTCTTCTGTGGTGGGTGTATGACTGGGTGTAAATGGGCTGTCACAGACCAAGTAAGGGTGTAATCATCCACCGTAAAAATGTGTTTTAAATGCATTTTTTGTGAGTGAAATGTATAATTAACATGTCTTCTCTGAGAAACGTGGATAGATAAAATAACCAGGTCACCATTTCAAGATCGTCACTCCATGTTTAATGCAACTATCATAATAAATGCAGCCCAGGATTCTATCAGTCAAAATCTTCATTCCTCTAAAATCTGCATTAATGATAGAAAGTCACCTCCAGCCTTAGTTCAGCACACCCCTGTGGTCACAACATAAAAAATATTCTTTTCTGCCACTGGGGGGTATAACCAATGAAATAAATCCCCCAGAGAAAGCCTTTCCCTGGTGTAGGAATTTTTAAATGAATTTTTTAAATTCAAAAGGAGAAAAATAAATCATGGTGTAGCAGAAAGTAATGCGAATTAATGGCAATTTTTTTGCTGTCAAAAACAGAATCAAATGCATTTTTTTTAGTAAACATACAGGAAAAAAAATCCCATTCAGCCATCAACAATGATGTTAGAAGGGGAACCAAAATCCAAGAGAACTTCAAATCTAAATGTGTAATATTAGATATCAGACATTAACGCTTCTCTTACATGACGTTGGGTCTGAAGCACTTTATTTTAAATTGGGGGAAGAAGTGAATCGATTAGTCACTGAAACTCATGCAAACACCGACATGCATTTCAAATTATTTACATGATTTAAAAAAAACAACAAAAAACAAAAGCTAAACTACGGTTAAGTATAAATGCCTACGGGGTTAAATGGTGAAAGGTGTCTTTAGTGTAACATATTTACAGCATAAATTCATGACAATGTCGCACCAGTCCCATCCTATAGAAAATATAATAACCTCCAAACAAAGGCTACGCAATAAAACAAATATAAAGTGCTAAAAATATTATATGCCCCAAATAATAGAGTAGTAATATATAAGGGGGTTGATATTGCTGGAAAACTGTTTTAAAATTCTTTCAATAATCTACACTCAGAAAACCTGAATTGATAATTTTAAAAAGGCTGCAAGTTCAAAAACAAGCACAATGTCTACATTGTTACGGTGGACTTAAAATAAGAGAAAATAAAAACAGAAGTACAGTGTTGTCTGCCACGAATGTCTAAAAAACACACATCCTGTTTTAAAGCCCAAACCTGTAACGTAACAATTCCTAACCTGGACCAGACCCTCGCCTCGCCTCGCCTGGCTTCACCTCCAGCGCAGAGACGACTTTAGGCACGATGCGTGGCATTTCACGTGCTGCCACCTTGATGAATGTGTGGTGGGGCCGGATCCTTCTGGCCGGTCTCCTCTGGGAAGACGCCATCGTCTACGTTCAGAACTGCTGCGTCTTTCAGCCCTATAGTTGACTGGCCCTGATTATCGTCCCGTGTGGAAAACCTTCTGTTTGTCAGCTTGAATGTGAACAGACACAACAGAAAGAGCAGCGCTGCTCTGGCACGCGGGCTTTGCATCCACCAGCTGCACAGCGATGGTAGTTGGCAGTTGGAGACTCCAGAGTGGGCTGCAGAGTAGCTGGTGTACTTTTTTTCATTTCTCTGGGAGCCACAGAGACTTTAAGTCTATGTTGTGGAACTTTTTATAGCACAACAGTTCATTCCAGTCTTCACAAATCCAAAGCCATCCATTAAAATAGAGCTAAAGTATATTCTTAATGGTTGCTTCTGAGGCCTCAAACAAACCTAAAAAGTTCAGATATCCATATACGCCGGCTTCAGTGTCACAGCTTTTCCGGGGAATTCTCCGAGGAGACCTGCACCCTGACGAAGGCTTCCAGTTGCCGTGGTTGGCTACAGTGTGATGCTGCAGCCGTAACAGCCTCAGTCCAGCGGCTGCGGGTCTGCGATGGGCATCGTGTGCAGAACCTCGTCCAGCAACTGCAGGGCTCTGTGCAGGTGGATCTCGATCCAGCAGGGGGTCTCCTTGATGCTTTGGCGGGGGTAGTCCGGTCCCCAACCTTTGACGAAGCTCATCCTGAGGATACACAGCCTCCGAAGGTCGTCAACGCCGATGCCCGCCGCTGCCGACAGACCTGAGAGGAAAGAGAGAGGGTATGTTCACTCAAAGGAATATCCTAGTGTTTGTACGAGACGTAATTTTACTTTGGGAACCTAGGGCTGTCACAACTAGGAATTTCTGGAGACGACTGTCAGAAAAATAATTACGATTGACAATTATATTGTCTATTTCTACCAACATAGCTTTAATAATACACATTCTGTACGTTACACCTTAATAAATAAAATCAATTTTATGACTTTTTGAACGTCAAGAAACAGTATAGTATATAATAGTATAATAGCAAATTTTACAGATGGCTTCCTCCACATTACTGGGCTCTCCTTTATCGTCAGGCCTAAAACCAAAATGCACCCACAGCGGTGCTGTGGTACGTGGCTTTGGAACCAGAACCTCCCCTTCCTCCATGTTGTTATTATCCTAGCCGCAGCATATTATCCTAACCATGGCTCCCTGCCGATCCGATCAAGACGAGTGGTAAACAACGTGCTGCTGCTACGGTGACACTGCGTTCTGCTGCTGGTGCAATACAATGATGTCAGACTCAGATTCATAGTTATTTTATGCAACTTTGTGGATAAAATAAATAGTTGACGGTAATCGCGAATATGAAAAATAATCGTGATTGACGATTATTGTAATATTCGAGACTGCCCTATGGGAACCGCTCTTTTCTTGCCGTCTCCGTCTGTATCTTACTAATAGCAGGAGCAATCCCTCCCACGGATCCAGGTCCTGGTATGTTTCCGGCCACGGCGGCTGCCTGAGCCGCGGCTGCTGCCTGAGCTGTAGCCGCCTGCTGCTGCATCTGTCTGTGGCACTGACGGAGGTCGAACACCTGACGGGACAGTACAGCCATCAAACTGTGCACGTTGAGAAGAAGATCACCAGCATGGGCAGAAGCTCAGTCAGCTGCTCAAGGTTGGACTACTGACTCTTTCCCCGAGAGGCAAAAGAACATTGGCGTAAAACGGCGCGATCTTTGCGTGATGTTTGGTGAGCCGTGTCTCTACCTTGATGTAAGCGCTGGGGTAGATTTTGTGAACAGCATCTCCAGGCGCTCGACCCGCCTCTCTGTCCAGGTAGTAGCTCTGAACAAACACCGCGTGGTCACTCAGGCATCGCACCCACACGTCGCCCTCGCCCTTACACTCAAGCTGAACGCCTTTGCCGATGTGAAGCCTGGGAGGAGTGAACAGAGGGTCAAAGGGGAGAAGGGGGCAGAAATGAACCTCTCTTCTCTGTGGACATTATGATTCATATAACATAATTTTCATTTACAAAAAGCAAAATAGGTTGGGAATTGATTTTCCTGCCTGTGTGCTCTCAGGCTGTCAGGTAGCCTGTTTTTTTCTTTTTACATAAAAACCTCTTTCCTCCAAATTGCGGCTGTTTCAGAAAATAATAACCAATTGACTGCAGCTCTCAACGCTGAGGGGGTCAAAGTGAGGTACCAACCTTGCTCTCTCGATTGCCTCGGTGCGATGCACGTTGCTGAGCTGGCCTAAACAGAACCTGTCTCCCCCTGAGGGATCCACGTATCCATCCACTGTCACGACAGGGCAAGAGGAGGGCACTTTAAAGGTCTCCCCGACCTGAACGTCCATCTCAAAGTAGGCGATGGAGCACCAGTAGTCGGGAGCTGAAACAAAGGGAAGAACCTGATGTAAATCAGCAGCATCGTTGTTCTTTAACCCCCCGTTTCCACCGGATGCGGTGCGTCTCTGTCCGACCGTCCGTCCGTCCGTCCGTCCGTAGACTCCATTCAAGTCAATGTGTCAGTTTCCACTGGCTGCGGCCCCGTCCACGGCAGGGCTGGGGGCCTCCCTTGCCCTCTGGAAAAATACGCATCGCTTCTATTTTGGACGGACGGAGCATGCCGCAACAAGCTAGCACAAGGCACTGCGTGCGGCACAGGAAGTTGGGTGCGAAGAAAAAATAAAACATCTGGGAATTTCTCAAAATAAAAGGTCCCGTATTTAGAGCGATCGTTTTTTTTACATTACTACATGTATGAATCATCTTTTTCTTGTGCCGTTTAATCTCTTGTATGTGGGTGTGTGAAACAAGATCACAAGTTAATTTATTGTTTGCAGCATATCTTCTAAAATATTAAATAAATAACGTAACAAATCATAATTTTCAAGAAATAATCAATCTGTTACACATTTTAGGCAAAATTAATAGAATTACCCATGGTAGAGTCACCAAAATTTGAAGAAAAGGGAAATTTTACTCCTCTAGAAACAAAGAACTTCTTCTGTGGCTCTAAAGTGGTAATATCACGCGGTCGTACGTGATTTCATTTTCAGCGCCCTGTTGAAAAAGATCGCTCTAAATACGGGACCTTTTATTTGACAACTTAATTTGTATAATAATTTGTTTTATTTTCTCTTCGCACCCGACTTCCTGTCCCGCACGCGGTGGATGGTGCTAGATCGTTGCGGCACTCTCCATCCGTCCAGACGCATCTGGTAAAAACTCCCGGACGGCAGAAATCAGGACGGACGGACAGAGATGCACCGCATCTGGTGGAAACCCGGGGTAAGCACATCGATTCAACCCGAATGACACAATCCAGATTATTTTAGATTAGATGTTCTCACCTGGATGATTGGATATCGGAGGCTGAAAGGCGAGCTCGTTATGCACGGGCCCTGGGACAAAAAGCAACGTTCAGTAAAGCGTGCAATGCTGTTCATTCATGGGTCATGTGTCTGCTGCCGCAGCAGTGTGTACTCACAGTAGTGTGCTGGATGTGGCAGAGGGGTGTGGTGCTGCAGATGACCGTTGGTGTGGTGGGATATGTTGGGGGTGAAGCTGTTGTTCCTTGACCAGGCTGAGCTGGCAGCTGAAGATGAAAAGAGATACAGTATTATCACAACTCTTCTAGTGATTTTTTTTTTTTTCAAAACTGAAATAGAAAATAACTTTTTAAGGTTATAAACTAGATACACTGCAAGCACAACCAGTGAGGGGATAGCTTACTGCCTGATCCAGGGGCAAGCGCAGGGAAGGCCGATGTTGAGGCAGAGGTGGACGCCTCAGCAGGTGGCAGCAGATTTGGGGGCGCAAATGGCTCAGAGGGGGGCGGTCGACTGCTGGATGGCGGATGCTGAATGGTCTGCATGGAGTGAGCGCTGTCGATTGAGGGTAGACTCTGCGGACTGTCAAAATCGCATTCGTCCTTCACCATCAGTGATGAGCCAGGAAGGGAGCCTGTCAGCGAGAGTCCCGATAGGTCTGTGACCCAAGAAGAAGAAAATAACGCAGCGGTGAAAGGTGAAAAACTAAAACCAATTCATTGCTTAATACTATAAGATGAAGACCTCCAACAGTAACTCACCAATGCCGGGGGACACCACTCTCTCATAGTGATAGGGGTTGACACACACATAGTCACACTTGAGGTCAAAGGCAAACTGGCAGCATTTGATGTGCTTCAGTTCATTCTTGTGCAGGTCGGGCCACCGCCACAGCCGTGCGTAGATAACGTGGGGGAAGCCTTTACGCCCAGCTACCTGTGAAGACAAAGCAAAGAACTGAAATAACAGGGTGTTGACAGTAACATAACAGTAATCAGTCCCAACTGCAGTGACGTGTCCATTTTAGAGCTTAAGAGATGATCATTTGATTTTAGAAACAACCTGAAATGGATACAATAGCTCACAATTTGAAAGTTGTAAAAGATTATTTCTTAAAGTGACAAACAAACATGCCAGATATGGCATCACCCTACCTGCAGACGCCCGTCAAGTGTTCTCTGAATGGTAACACACTTGCTGGGATGGGCTCCATTGGTGGTAATGGCAGTAATGAGGGAGTCGAGCTCGTCTTTTTTCTCTTTCAGCTTTTTCACCAGACTCTCGATGGCCCGCTTGGAAAAGGCTTCACTCTCCCCTCCCTGTCTGTGGCACATCAGGCTGTGCACAATGCTCAGGCAGGCGTCATTGCTAGTAGGTGTGTTGGGGATAGACATTTTGATTTCTGGCTCTCGATCGACACTTTCAGAAGACAGATTACTGATAAAGTTTCATCTTATTGGAAAGCCAAGACAGGGGTGACCTTGATGTTCAAGAGGTTCAACTCCGGCTGTGGTTGCCACCAAATACCTCTACCTTAGGAAAAACAAGATAAGATCAGATAAGTTTGTGGAAGAACTGTTTTCTCAGATAGATCAGTGTTGAATGATCTTGGGATCAGCTGTAGAAAACAATTTAACCTGTGTGTAAGATTACGCGGATTAACCCATTTACTGCTCGGCTGATACAGTAAATAGGCTGTGCTAAACAATTAAATAAAGTTCTGATTTTAAATCTATGTTGCTTTACAGTGATGATACTGACTAGACATATAAAATTCTCGAAGGAAAAAAGGAAAACACGTCACTGACGTTCCAGTTTTTCGGCATTACGAAAACTGACGGGCGGACAGCAGTATGTCACGTTAATAGTTCATTTTGGACCAAAGTTGCTGTTAATATGAAATCGTGAACTCGGAAACTCACCGACAGCTGAATTTAATTACCAAAGGTGGCTTTTAGCTTTACCGTTAGACTGAAAAGCCGCACTGGAAGCATTTTAGAAGAAACACAACTTCAATCAGTTGCACTCGGCTGACTCTTCACTGCTAACATTAGCCAGCTAGCGGCGCCGCTCTGGCTGGAACTAAAAGCTGTATAGAACACCACTGCGACAAACGACGCTGACCGGAAGCTCTCTTCAAAATAACCGAAATTCTTTAGGAAACAATGTCTTAAGGTTAGTGTGTAACTTTAAGAGAGGTTTTGATTATCTTATTTTTATGTATTTCAGAAGACAATGGAAGTATTTGACTTTGCTACGGTTTGTATCTACTTACATAATTTTAACGACCTATTTGTACAGTTTAACGCGTTCTGCTCAAGCATTATATTGAAAGCATTTCCGGAAATAAGCTTTTCATTAATATCACTAGACGTCGGATTTGTAAGCCGCAACTAAAACATCAGGCAGCACACATTATCGTTGATAGCACTAACACAAACAAGAGTATTTCTGTTTTGTTTTTTTTTAATCTTATTGCGATGTTCTTACAAAGTCGGTCACAAATATACAAACAGACTCAAGTTAGTATGCTAATGAGAAGTTAGCCGCGTTTTTCCCTCACCAGTACCACAACTTGCTGTCCACTTGCGTAACAATAACAACAGGTTTGCAAGCAAATACGAAATAAATTGGTCAGTAGGCGACCCCCGTCCACTATAGAGAGCAAACAATTTCAAGATACAAGCTTTTTTACGCTACCTAAAGTTAGCTGGTGTGGCAGTACCAAGCAGATTCTGAATTCCTTCAAAAATGTCCACAGAATTAAAAAAAAAAAAAAATGTTCACCTATATTGTTCAGTACGTGCCTCCTTCTCCATAAACCTGGCCTTTACATGATATAAACAGCAATGCGTTTAAATTTTAGAATTCTGTTCATTTATGCCCCGACCCACTTTACTCGACTCGCTCCATTTCCTCCAAAGCTGCGTTGCGCATGCGCAAAATGACGCACTTGAAGTCACTGATGAGCGCAACCTTCTACAGCGTCAACACGCAACAGCCAGGCATTATTCCAAAAAATCAAATACGGAATCTTCACAATTAATGCACAACAGCCTCTTAATCTCTTTTAAAATTATTCTTCTGTTATTCACGAGGGCTTCAGTGCTTAGTCGAAAGTAATCCTTCACAATTGATCAATTCCTTTTAGTATAGAAACACATTCTGACATATGATCTCTTTTTTCATTTCTACTGAGTGTTTACAGATCAGAAAAAAAATCATACCAGAGATGCGTATTTGTACCACGACATTATTGTAAAAAACAAAACAAAACAAAACAAAACAAAACAAACAACAACAAAAAAAACCACGGTATGTAATATGTGTAGTCCCAGACTTATACACGAACAATTCCGCAGTTGACCAGCAGAGAGCAGGTGCCAACAACCTAAAAACCCCGTTATGTTGCCACAAAACAATATTTGTCATAAATACTTTTGGCGTAATTGAGTTAGAAAGATAACTGAAAAAAGTGCTATATTCTCGGAAAATATACAGTCATAATAATATCTACAGATCGAAAGAATCTTTTTCTAGCAATTTGCAGATTGGTTAAACTAAAAGCAAATCTACAGATCAAGACAATTGAGTTACATATAGCTGTTAATGTCCCATTAATGTTTTTATGTGATCTCCAGTAGAAGCATGCAGCAGTAGAGATTACAGTATTTTCTCAAATATAATGCTTCTGTTCCAGATCCATTATCTAGTGTTAAAGCAATGAGAAACTGTATGAATGGATCTTCTCTCTGGTAATAACCTTACAAATAGAATTTCATCCACTGCAGCTGCTTGGATGGTGAAAATGAGAGTCACGGGGCGACCGTGAATGTCTCACATTTTGGAAAAAGTATAAACATCAAAGTTACTGAAAAATCTAATTTAGCGTGACCTGGTCATCAGTTGCGCATGTTGTCCTCATGACTGACTGTTTAGTCTGCAAGACATGCTGCAGAGGTCTGGCAGCGGCCACCATGTGAGCCTCCTGAGAGTGAAGAATAATGGAACGTGAGGTAGGCTTCGGCCTGTAAAGTCATCCTGATGCTTCAGAGCTGTTTAAGATTGTAGCTCAGTTTCATTACGGAAGAGCAGCTAGTGGATGAGTGGTTATGAGCTGAACTGGGATCAACTCTTTGTAAGGCAGGTGTTCAGAAATGTCCTTTTTGTCCTCTTCATTGTCATCCTTCAGGGTTTGAACTGACTAAGGCTTCCTTTAATAATAATAATAATAATAATAATAATAATAATAATAATAATAATAAAACCACAACTCCGATCCAATCAAATAATCTTGGGGGATTTTCTTTAGGTAGGATTTATGCTCTTATCTATAGAATTTGTTTAGTATCCATCAGATTACTTTTTTTCTTTCATGGCGGTTATTTGTAGACAGTGAAGCCATGTGTGTGAAGGGTCTGTGGCTCATCCACAGCAGCCAATCATGTTCAAGGGCGCTGTGGGATACTGTGATTGGTTGAATCTGATTGTCTTAAGGGTCCTCACAGAGATGATGCTGAGGCTGATCGGCCTGTAATACATCACCTTGACAACCATCCCTCACAGGCAGCGCTGCTCTGCTCTGCGCGTGCACGTGTGTGTGTTTGATAACAAATGTGTGGGCTTTCCACTGTCCACATATCAGACTCTCAAACATAAATAGAAGTGGACACGCAAGCGAGCTGTGTAAATAATGCGATGTGACTGTTTCGCATCCAGTTTCTGCTGAGAAGAAAAAAAACAGCAAAACATAAAGTGACAGCAGCTTTCCACACAGAAAAAACTTCTTCACTCACTCAGTGTCTTGACCTTTACGCATGTTTTTTCCTTGACCCCCCGACCACCGCTCCAGAGCCGATGCGAGCGATTCAGATTTACAATGTCTCAGCAGATGTTGCCTTGCTCGGCTAATAGCAGATTATTATTATTTTTTTTTTTTTCAAGACAGCTTTTAAGGATGCGTTAAACGCGTACCTTTGGGTCTTCACCCCTCCCACCCTGCCTCCTCTGAAGCCTGAGCCCATCACGAGTGGAGGATGTATTAAATCTGAAATCTTTCCACTTCAGTGAAATTCCGGAAATTGTCTGGCCCGCAGGAATAAATGCAGATGGAAGGACGGACAGAGGGGAAGCAGGGGGAGCTGCAGAGGTAAAACGAGCTGAAGGAGACGTGGGAGATTGAGAGAGAAGGAAGGTGTTTGGAAGATGGATGGATTGGCGCTGAGCATCAGAGAGATGGGCAGATAAAGGAGGCGAGAGTCAGAGGTGTGGGGAAGGAGATTGCTGAGCTGTCTGTTTGAAGATAAATCAGAGAGGCAGTGCAGTGAGGAGCTCTGTATTCATAAACACACACCTGTGTGTGTGTGTGTGTGTGTGTGTGTGTCTGCACAATCACGTTTAACCTCACACACATGCAATACACTCACTATCTCAGCTCGTGCACACTCTGCCCGTTGGCGAGGTGGTAAAAGGCCACGGCTGACTGCCTGCTGCAGGCTGATTCTGCCCCGAGTGGTGGAGCAGTGCATGTTGGGATGTTTGGATGCAAATGCAGCCATCCGTGAAAGCGTGAGCTAGGTCACCCTTCCTCGCCGTGTCTCTCTCATCCCTCCTTTTCCAACTCTGTGCATCTTTTTCCCTCTCATCCCTCCAGTCTTTTTCTCTCTCCTCTATCTTGCTGTTTTTCAGCCCTCGCTCTACACCTTCTACTCGTCGTCGCGCCGTCCCTCAGCTCATATCCATCCATCTTTCATACAGTTAGCGCAAACAAACAGAAGAGCTCAGTTATTCTCTTTCTCCCGCTCTTTCCCCCCTTGGCTCGATTAATTTCCATCTGTCTTCCATCACTCTCATCTCTGCCTGCAGCATTCAACACACAGACACACACATACACACACAGTACCCCTGCACTGAAGTGCACTAGCAGAATAATTAGTCGTGCTTAATGTCTGATGACAGTTCTAGTCCTCCTAAATGGCCACCACATGCCTCCCCTTATCAGCTCAGGGCTAGAACACACACACACACACACACACACACACACACACACACACACACATACACACATATATAAACACACACAGTGAAGGACTCAGTATGCCTTAGCTAGTCTAATGAATTTTGATCATCTTGGCCAAAACGATAAACGTTACAATACAAGATGAAGTTAAAGTTGGAAAAGTGACAACCAGAAATTATTTAAACGGCAGACCTCCAGGTCATTACAGGCAGGTCATTACCCACATACGGTGACTTAGACCTGTAGTATAGTGTATATACAGGCAGTAGTAATACAAGGTGATTTTCTTTTGTTTTTTTTAGTGCAACATTGTTGTCGTTGTATAACAGTTTAGCAGTTAACACTGTTTAGCAGTTGTGTGTGTGTGTGTGTGTGTGTGTGTATGTGTTTGATCCGTTTGTTTGACTCCTGTGTTGTGTTTGTGTCTGTACTGTAATTGTGTGATAGCCTAAGCTCTTTTTTCTTAATGGAACCTGACACGAATTATCACAGTGATGAATTAATACAAACTGACAATGTGATGGAAGTCTGTGCATGCGTGCACGGGCGTGTGCGTGTGTGTGTTTGTGAGGGCGAGGGAGAGCCTTCTGTGTTCAGAGACTCTTGTGAAGATGTGAGATGGAGCAGAGACAGTGTCATGAGGGTTTGTTGGCTTTGCACTGCTCCTCGGTGAGGCTTCCTTTTGAGAAAACTATCTGCACAAGAGAGCCGCTCTTGAGAGACTGAAAGAAAACATGTGAGAAAAATCTCTGGGGAGAAAGCTAAAAGGAGAACGGCGTGTAAAAGATATCAAAGAGAGATAAAGAAGCGAGAAGTCGATCGAGGACTTCCTTTTCTTCCCTTGAAGATAAGATCGCCGCTCTTGCGATGATTCGGTGAGGTTAGCATCGAACCTGGAGACGGCGGGAAAACAGAACGGCCAATGGAGAGCCTGGATGACACAGTGGATGCAGGAGAGGCTTCCACCACCACTGGATTCCATCAGGCCCCCCATAAAGTCCACATGTTGTGGTTGTGCGTTTAATCGGGATCACGTCATCACTGATGTCAGCAGGATGAGCAAGCTGGTCAGATCCGTCTCGCTGGTGGCGAGGATATGTGCCGTGTTAGCTAATTCTGGGAAAACAAACAGACAATAAAAACAGATGGTAAACAGGAGCAGATTTAAACTACTTAAGAAGCCGAAGTGTTTGCACGACAAACACAAATAGTCATCTTCAAATAGCCTCCCAGTCACATGTCCGTGCACAGCAAGTGTCATGGCCGCCGTCATCCTGAGTGCCGAGTAAAGTGCTTCGTCATTGTCTTTCGCTTGTGTCGCACATCTCTGGGAGTGTGTACGTGCCAGTTTGTTTTTGCGAGCATGTCTGTTGGCTCATCACGTGTGTGAGCGCACTCGCCGCGGGCAACTCAAAGAGCCCGTGGAGATCAAACGCCAGCACCGTCATAAGGTTTGAATTAGGGTCAGTCTTCATGTTTCATCATAAAACTTCAGTAAAACAAGAACCTCTCTGTCACACACACGCACACACACACACACACGCAGACACACACAGAGTTTTATGTGAACATTATTATGCCGTGCGTCACACAATCACGTGTGTGTCTTTCAGTCTGTGTACACATGGTTTGGCAGAATGTGTGTTAGTCCATGTGCATGTGCATGTGGGGGTGGGGCAGGGGTGTTGTGGTTAATAAGACCTTTTTTCTCCCCCCCTAAATCCACTGACCTATGAGATATGAGATGCTAATAGGCCCACCCACAATCAGGAAACACAGATGCCCACCCATGTACACACACTCATAAGTTACAACTGGCCCCAGAGGATTAGACAAGTAAAGAATTTGTGTGATGGTAAAATAGTGTGAATGTGTTATAACTTCCGTCTTGTTTTTGCGTCTTTGTCTGCCCCAGGCCCTCTCCTGCCCTGTTGTGTATACAGAATAGCGTGCTTGTGCTGTAGCCGTCGCAGCTTAACAAATACTCTCATTGGGTCCTTTATGTGCACTTTAAAGGTTTAAACATGTAGATCTAATTGTCTGTGGATGACAAAACTAAACAAAGTTGGCAAAGGTGTTATGGGTGGCTGCTGTTGGTACACAAGTGGAGCTAATGCTGAAATCGATGCTAACTGCTCACCCATTCAAGTGCTCTCAGATATTATTCTGTGAGCTGAGGATTGTGGGTTTGACCACACAATTTTACCAAGGGTTTGATAAATCAGAGGCCTTTTTTTCACCCTTTTTGCAGTGCATCTGTTTTCACAAGTTTGGGAAAATGAGGGAAAAATGTGAATGTTTTAATAGCAGCAAAAGTCATTAGCAGTTTGTCACGCTACCTCACAGTCTGCCATGGGACTTTAGCCTGTCTGCCTTTCATTAGCCCTTTCACTTCCCCCTGGAGTGTTTAACACACACACACACACACACTCCACTGTACACCTATTGCTTCAGCTGCTGCAGCAGGACTTGTATTTGATGCATACAAATGTTGCTTATACACATTTTAAAACACTTTTTCTTGCTGTCACAGTCCCTATCCTGCAGCTACATTACATCCTTGGCAACTGTAAACAATCAGTAAAAGCTGGAAATAAAGTGTCTAGTCACGGATGCAAGGACCTTTATCATCCATTTCGAGTCATGTTTCAATCCACTTGATGACTATAAGCCCAACGTTTCTCTTTCAGTTCTGTTTTTGTTCCCTGCTGGGCCCCCCGGGACGCTTTTGTCCCTTTAGCTACTAATACCGCATCACATTATCATAACAAAGCAAGGAAGCACTCATATTGAAACATATAACACTCTGCTGTTGGCTGAAAATAGGAAACAAAGATCTTCTGTGTGAAAATTGAATGTTTGCGTTGACCCACAGATCCACTCACACCTCCACGGTGGTTACCGTCACTGCTCTTCGCTCTCATTGTGTTTACCGAAAACGTGTGTTGTTTTTTTGGGACCTTTGAGGAAGAAATCAGGACAATCTCTACTGTGATTGATTCATTTGTTCTTTTTAAAGGTTCTTCAAATGAAGCACATTTGCAACTGCTGAAAATGAAAAGAAGAAACATCAAAGTATTTGTTCCAGGGTGTCATCTTAATAAGGCCTGAAAAATGTGACTGCACTTTCAGTCAAACACACAGAGCTTCTTCTGTTTTGCTGTTTTCTCATCCACTTCTCATTTAAGGCTAACTGCTAATTGAGAAAAGGGGTTGGCTGAAATTTGGCAAGACTTTCGGGTGGCGAATCCAAGCTAGACAAAGAAAAGTTGGAGAATCTTAACTCATCACACGCCAGCTGGGTTCCGAGAAGAGAACACCATATTGCCAGGGTTTTAGACCATTTTGACTAGTTTTCCAAGGCCCACAGAATATTGTGTGCTATGACTATAAAAACACTCAAACTACCAAAGGAAAGACTGGACTCTCTTCTTTAACCTGAAAAAAAAGTTTGTTTCTACCTTTTTCCATTCCTTAGTTATGAGCAGTAGAACATAGGTAAGTTTTAGCAAAAACACGTTTCTGACCAGAAATTGGAGAAAACGAGCTTTGTGAAAAGAAACCTGTCGTGCAGAACAATGACTTTAATGCAAATATTTTTTGTTTTAGTGACACCACAAGTTAGTTTCCTTATAGAATACAGAAAAAAACACTGAAAATGGGTTTTTGATGGCAAAATAATCATTTATTTACAAATATAGAACTATGTACAATCTTGACATATGAAAAAAAAGTATCCAAACCACTTCAATCCAGGTATGCATTGTGTGTGCGTGTGTGTGTGTGTGTGTGTGTGTGTACACCCCTAAACAGCAAATCTGTGCAGCATAGACCCTGCACCTCCTCGCTGGCATTGCCTTCTTGCTGGTGGGCATCTGGGGCACTAATTTGTGTCTGCCCATGTCCCCATCAAGCCTCCTCTCTGGGTCTTTGTTATACGGTGCCCTCTCAGTGCATCGGCCTTCCTTCACGTCACTGTCAACCCCCACACCTGCCATCTCCTCTCCCTGCTCCCCTACATGTTCCTCCTCCCTCCTCTGCACATGTGGCTTAGATGTCCAGGACCTTACTACCCTCCGGACAAAGTCCAGGAGAGTTTTTACACTCTCCTGGGTTTCTGGCTCTGTAGATCACATATGCGTTGAACATACAGACCTGGAACCTACAGTACAGTAAAAAGTTGTTTTTTTGTTTTTTTTTTTTTAATTACACAGTAAATTAATAAAATAGCAGTTGCAATAAACCCTTTCTGATTCTGAATGTAACATGGACAGGTTAGTCAGAAGTTCTTACATCTCTCACGTCGTTCTGGAGACGAGGCTGATGGCAGCCACCCGTCCGATGAATCGGGATCGACTTCATCGAACTCATCCGAGCTCTCTCCGGAGTTGGGCTGAGGCAAAACGGGCACAACGCACCGCTAGCTTGGCGGACAATGTCCGATCGGCCCGGGTTCGTCGTCCGCGGCTTGTGATCGTCTCCTGAGCTCCACCTCTCCGTGATCACCGTCTTCTCCGTGATCACCACTCACCACCGCCACCGAAAAATCGTTCGATTTTGAGTTGCGTCAACTTCTGGGATTTCAAACGCCGCGCCATGCTCTCACTCGTCGTCTAGATCGCGTAGATTAGCGGTTAGCGCAACCGCCTTGAATTGCGGCACCGTCATCTAGAGGATTACGACACTAAATACTCGTTTTAAAACGCTGATCTTTGATCAAAGGGTGCACCCCACTGTTTCCTACCCACCCGCGGCAAAAAAAAACGGAAATGACGCAATTGACGTCTATAGACGTCAATGGCATGCACTGAAGAGCTCTCACCACTCCTCCATATGTCACCAGCCTGATTTTGATACGCTTTTCAGGACTTTGACATGTGGTGGAAACACAAACCACACAGAATATAAGGACATTTTTTACCCAAATTCCTGGTAGTAAAAGTTCCTGGAAATGTTGGGGGTCTTGTCAAAGCTGCTCAAGGTCTACAAAGGCTCCTTCCACCAGCTGTGGTGACTCTGCACCTGAGATCACTACAGATATAACAGGACTCAGCGTTACACACTGTCTTAATGCTAATCTGCTAATCTGTTCCAAGAGATTTAGCATCGATGTTTAAGACTGGAAAGCAATTATCAAAGGTTAATATAGGGTCAAAGGGAACTGGCGAGATGATGAATGATGGCCCTCAGCTTAAACTAAAACTGAACAAACAGAACAACAAGATGTGGCATGACACAGGGGTCTGTTCTTAGCCCTATTCCAAACACACACACACACACACACACACACACAAGCACACACACGCATGCACATACACACACACAGCTTTCAAGTCACTCCAGGGGGGTTAGTTTGCGTTCACTCTCATCACTGAACCTATTGGCACTTGTGTAAAAGCCAGTCTATTACACACACACTCACACACAAACACGCACACGTTGGTGCACATTGGTCAGTGCATTAGCTGGAGCTCTTTAGCGTCTGGTTGCACAGGAGGCTGTTGGGATCACGAGCCTGTTAAAACCCAGTGTTGAATAATACAGTTTCAGTAAATCGTCTTATGTTCTCTAATCTCAGCCTCCATTCAAGTTCTCAGTGCTTCCACTGTGCTGCTGGAACTTTCTTCCACCGTTCCATATTACCACATTCACAACGATGGTGAGAACATTTGAGTTCAGAAATCATCAATTTTATTTAAATTTTGTTCCGAGGTCAGGGTTCTGGTGATCTAAACCAAAAACGAATGGTTCCTGTTTCCTTTTGTGCTTCAGGTAAATGTTGTAGCATCTAGTTCTTTATGAAAGGTTATTAACAACAACTTCACACTGCGTGCAAAACAGAATTTGTAGTTACAATTAATCCTGTTTGTTCCTATAGAAAGAGAAATAGTGCGTGGACATTTTTTAAGACAACCAACACTGAAATCACTGGTAGTTTTACTGTCCTTAATCAGTAATTTACATCCCCAATTTAACAGCGTGATAAAACACACTGCTGTTCCTGGTGTGATTTGTACTTAAATAATGCCTCATAAAAGAAAGCAAGAAACAGAGAGAGAGAGAGAGAGAGAGAGAGAGAGAGAGACAGAGAGAAAGAAAGACAGCTCATAAATGTTTATCTGCCCTCTCCATGCGTTGGAGAGCTCACTTGAGGTTTAAGAGTATTAGTGTGACAGTACTTCAGGGGTTACAAGAGTCTCAATATCTAATGGTCTGTGTATCACAGACACACACACACACACACACGTGCGTGCGTATTCTGTTTGCATTTTTTAGAATGATAACAAGGTTTTGATTATCTCTCCCGGTGGGTACTTCCTCCAAACCTGTTTGCGCGGCTGTTAAACAAACGGCGTGTTGGTGTATGAAGAGAGGCTTTGGCGTTCCTTTCTCACAGAAAGGCCAAGCCCATAAATAGCTTCTAATTCCTGATAGCACACACCTGTCGGCTATGGACACACACCTGTAACACCTCATTCCTGGTCCACACTGACAGCTACAAACCAACAAACCAAACCAAATTCAACTTAGTACCGTACCGTATCTACTAGGAATAAATCGATAAATCTTCCTCACCGGACACATTATCAAATTATTACAATTAGTTGTATTAAGGCTGAAGGTATTTTTTTCCTCACTCTCAGGATATTTAGCACGTTTGGCTAATTGCAAGCGTCATTTCTCGTGTCATCCTCTTCAGAAACTGGGACGCCGCGCCGACTCTCTCTTTAGTGAATACATCTTCCTTGTGTCTATCGCGCCACCTACAGCACAGTGAAATCCATGTGCATGTGATCAGAGGTGGGGGCTTCTCATGAAGATGAACTGTTCAGCGGTGATTTGCAGTGGGATATACCATAGGCCCAACCCACACAGCTCTTTCAACTTTGGTCTGTGTGTGTTGGCGATTAGCTTGTTTTTGCTCATCTGCTGTGAATCAAGACTGCAGCAACCACTACACATGTTAACACACTCTGTGTAACCGCCAAGTATATTTAAAAAAAAAAAAAAAAAAAAAAAACCATCAGCAGACTTCCCCCATCTCTCCTGACTATCGCAGCTTTGGCCTTTTGTATCTGCAGACAGAGACCAATGTCTCGACGGACAGCAGGCAGGCACACGTTGTGGACTCTGAACAGGCTCGACTCCTTTGCTTCTGTCACCTCACTAAACAGGAAAGACGTGAACGAAAACAGACTCCAAGTAGTGGAGATCAGTTTAGAGAGTAGTGCAATTTATAATCTAGCAGAGCAGGTCACAGCGGCGCAGGGGTGGGCAGGACCGTCAGATAGACTGAAACACATCTGGAGCTGATCACCTCCACAGCACCGCGGCTCTGCTCCACACGCCGCCTTTGATATGACCGTTCTCCCAGCTGGACCCAATAAAACTGGAGGTTTTGTGGTGTGCCGAGTGTGTGTCTGCTTGTCTGCGTACACAGGATTTAGGTGTGTTTCCAAGTTTTTATGTGTGCTTTTTCGTCTCACACTGTGCGACTTCCACATCGTGCAGCGGCACCCCCCCCCCCCACACACACACACACATTTACCCTCAACACATCCAGCCCCACATGTTTTCCATTTTGGTTTTAATTTCCCTCCTTTTCCCCTTTTCCTTTAGGCTGTTTAAACAACCGGCTAGCTGTGTCTAAAAGGCCTGATCTGTTTACATTATGAGCTGCCTCGTGAGGGGTTGTTTAATGCACAGTCATAAATTATACATGAACTCTGTAAACTGATAATGAAATGCCAAATACCTACCTTGGATCCATGACACCCTTGAATGTTGAAAAAAAAGTGGAGTTTTCATCCTAGATAAGGGGAAAACCTTCGGGCAGGGCACAAACCAGTCAACATTTGAATTGAATGCCACTAGAAAGCTCATCTAGTGCGTACACCTACAGATGCAAAAACACTCCCGGTCAGCAGGTGGCACTAGACTGTGTATGTGATCATGCAGTGGCTACAGTTGTCTTCAGGTGCTGTACAGAAAGCCAGGGCCCAGTCCCCCAACAAACAACAATAGCAGGACAATTCCCATTTTAACAGGAAGAAACCTTATGGGGGATCCTCCAGCTAAATGGTGAAGAAGAGGATATAGGGTAGCGGGGAAGGACAGAAAGAGGGGACATCCACCCATTATGTGAGCTCACTATTTATACCAGTCTATCTCCTTTCAAGTGGGGCTTTTCCACCAGCACCTACTCAGCTCTACTCGACTCTGCTCAGCTTTTAAGGTTTTTCATTCGAGGATTTTAGTGCATACTGTGTTCCAAGCGATTTGAGTTGAGCCTAAAATCTGAATGCAAGTCACCGTTTAGCCGAAGGAAAGATATAACTGGACGAGTCAAGAGAGCAACTCGCTTGTTTGTGTCTCTGCCTGAGAAGGTAACGTCATAAGTTTTTGTGTTTTCATAGTGAACCTTGGAATTTTATAGAACTGAAAACCTGCAACCACAATTTCTTGGTCCTTGAACTGTTGGAAGGTGCTCAACACTGCCCCATGACCTTAGATGGTAATTCAGATCTGAAAACTTTGGAAAACACGTAAGAAAGTGATAAAGGTCTCTGTTTTGGTGTTGCACTGCCTTTACAGCCACAGACAAGTGAAATCTTACAAGTTTAGTAATAATTGGTTCACATCTAATGGATTATTTTCCTATAATTGAATTATTTTCTGAAGCATATCTCTTTCACTTCCTGGAAAATAAGATCTGGTCTGGTCGTTTAAGAAAAAAAACAAAGTAGCCTTTATAATGAAGTCTGTTCTAAGATCATTATCAGCCCCACAAAAACTTGGATTCCCTCTGAGAATTCATTATCTCAATTGGTGAAATACAACCACAGAATTCTCTCAGATGTTTCATTTTGACCTTTTATTCATGAGAAAGAACCCGAAGCTAAATGATGATGATGACAAGAAATGAATATCTATGAATAGAAAAACATACCACACACACACACACACACTCCCAGACACACTCAATTCATGCTAACTTCAGATGAAAATCTGAACGTGGGTTTGTCATTCGAACTTAAGTGTTGTTAACGTGTTCTTTGCTGCTATGGTTACAGTCATATCACTGATGGATCCAGCCTTTAATTTGAGGATAAACTGCTCATTTTTCAACAAATCTCAAAAGACGCAGTTAAGACAGAAGGCCCTGGTTTATAGCGATGTGTCCTCCATTTTGATGAATGTTGGTAGAGAGATGAGTGAGTATTGATGGATGAAATTTGTTTGAATTCAGACTGACATGTTATCTCCATCATCTCTATTTCTTCAGCTTTGGTGGGCGATCACAGTATCCATCTACGGACGCTGGATGATGTCATCTGTGGGGCAGAGTTGACCATTACAGCCTGCACAAGCGTGGCAACACTGAAGAAAGACGAGGAGGATTTTCAAGATCGTACCTGTAGGCTGCACAATGACGCTCATGTCACAGTTTAATCGAGGGAAAAATCTGTACTTATGACGGTTTATCTGAAAAAACCCTGACAGACTCGCCAGCTCAAACCATGCAGGGGTTCAGTTTTGGATTTAGTAACTTTAAAGTTGCAGCAAATCAGTTTCCATGATGATACAGAACTGGGCGGAGCCTGTGCCATGATTCAGCTAAATTCCAGGAATATGAGATGTAAGTTATGATTAAAGCGCCACCTACGTATGCAGTACCACTGGTTTGGAGGACTAGTAATGGGGGGACCTGGGAATCAGGTTTCAGAGATTATTTGCTAATAATTTAGCAGAGAGCCTCAAGTCCTCAAGTCCTAGCCAGCAGCAAAAACAGATGAGAATATTTTATTCAATATCAGTTTATTCAATCACCATGTCTAATTTAGATTCTAATCTTTTCTGAAAGAGGGACTTAACGAGAAGACACCAAATTGTGAACTCTTTGAACTGTTATTAAAGCATTTTTATTTTATTATAAGTATTAGGCTCATTTTCAATGTTGGACAAAGGATGTGTTCCCTTTTATAATAGAGAAATATGCAGGATTTCCATATTACAGCAAAGTGAGCTATTTTCAGTGCAGGTTTTTAGCCGTAGCAAAGTACCTAAATGGTCCCCTGGGAAATAGAGGATTGGCGCCGCAAACATTGAGGCCATGCACAGCTTGCAGTGGTCACTGTGGGAAATACGGGCCGGAGGGTGCAGCGCCAAAGTAAACAAGACAGGACAGGACAGGTCAGACATAAAGGTGATCTGAAACACTGCAGAGTGTGTCACTTACTGTTAGCCAAGCCTGATAGCCACTGTTTTGGATTTAGGTGTTTTTGCCCACAATTTTTCCTTTCAACTTTGACATTAGAAAGACATTTCATTACATGTTTTTATGAAAGGGAGCGAATGCAGCAGCCCTGACATCCTCACCAAAAATGCAAAGTGACAGGATGATGGAATTCAAATGATCTCCTTGGATATCCATTAAAAATAGACGAGTCAAAACAAAACTAAAGGGCTCTGCCGAATAGCTCAAACAGAACCCTCACACAAATCATCTGCAGTTCACACACACACACACACACACACACACACACACACACACACACACACCTTCATGACTGTGAATACACTTTATCACCCTCTTGTCACACACACACATTGACAAACACTTTTAGACTAACCAAATGTGCATTTTAAACACATTCAAATAGAGCGCAGACCAACAAACCACACGTTTGCGCACACACACAGACACACACACACTGTTGTTGAGGTGAGAGTGGGATCACTCCATTTGTCGTCCCACACAAAGCGGCTTGTTCAATCATTATCTGGGAGAGCCTCTTCTCTCCTCTACAGGCGAGATGACCGGGTCACAGCTGAAACAGCCTCTTCTCCCTCTCTCTGTCACTTCTCTCTCTGTCTCTCACTCTCTCTCTCACCCTCCTCTTTCATTCGCAAAGCCCAACCATTTGTTTTAGCCTGCAAAATCAGGAAGAAATGGGACATTTGCAAACCAAATGAGGCTTGTATGGCAGGTTCTTGTACCCCATCCAAAGCAGAGGCTAATTGTGTGCTCTCCACTCCAAATAAATGACTCGGGGAGAGGGACAGAGTAAGTCTTTTGAAGAGAATGATGGGATGGGCTATTTGTTAAGGAAATCGGGAGGCCAGTGCACATATGCAATTATCTACTTTGCATGGTGACTGTTGCTGTCTGATCACTAAAGCAGAACAAAAAGTATCACAGAGAATGTTTGGAGCAGATCAGCCTAGAGCAAAGAGTGGAAATACGCCTTTCCTTTATGTAAACCATTAAAGGTTACCTCTTCCCCCACAACGATATGTGTAACGACATCATATCACGTGCACACTTTGCAAACTAAGTTCTGTCTCAAGTCTGATGGGTTCATGGAGGAAAGGTCGTAGGTATAGGGTCAGACACAAAAAAGGTGTGAGAGAAACCAAAAGGCTGCAAACACATAAAATCTTGTACAAACACAAATGTGTAGCTGGGCACAGATGCCATGATTAACGGTGTGTGTGTGTGTGAGTGTGTGTCAGGACTGGTCACAGTCAGGAGTCTCTCATATGGACTGGATCAGCCGCTGCAGGGGTCATGGGTCACAGGCCTCGGTTGTGCTCTCTAGGCCAATCACAAGTCAGAGAGGAGCTGAGGGGCATTGATGTGAACTAAGTGGTGCTTAGAGGGGATAAGTGGAGTCCAGAAAACCCTGAGCCTCCTCTAGGTCCCATTTTCCACTGGCTAACTAATCACTACGAGGTCGTTTTAATCGTTTCACCAGTTAGTTGTCATTGTCAGATTGCATACAAAAAAAGGCAAGTGCTAATTAGCAACAAGTGTTACAGGTCACTTATGTATTGTTCTCAATGTAATTTAAAACTTCTTAATGCTTCTATAGACAAAAGCTGCGAACATTTTCATCCTATTTTTCCGGTAACAATATTAGGTAAGCCTTTTATTTCCACATTTCTTTCTCAGAATCAGGAATATCGCTTTAATAGATCATTTCCTTGCATGTAGAGACAATAGTTTCTGATTTTGGAAGGTATGTGTTTTTAAGTTCCCCATTTGACACTCTGCTAAGAAAAAATAATAAGAAACTATCCGAAAAAATAGTGGAGAAACAGATGCTTGGTATAAATAAAACAGAAGTTTCTTTTAGGGAAGGTAGAGCACCGAATTAGTTCAAGATCATGCAGTTAACACACTATTATTAGAGTAGAATTGATTCGTCATAAGCGTCATTAGGAATGTTCAGTGCAGACCCAAGAAAGTGTGTGTGTGTGTGTGTGTGTGTGCGCGCGCGCGTGGGTTTGTGCTGGGGTTTATGCGTTTATATGCACGCACACTTTAACCCTCCCGCTCCTGCTGAACCCACGTTATTTTGATTGACAGATGAGACTTGCCCGCACTCACAGTTCTGCCCGCCTCAAGCTCTGAGGCAAAGGCAACTCATTGCCGCGCCCTCATTGGCCGGGATCGGCGTAGCTCAAGCAGGTCAACAGAACGGGGCAGTAGGGAGCGCGGCTATTGGCCAGCTCCGTAATCAACATTTGAAACCCCACGTGGATCGGCATCTGTGATTGGTGCTTGGCCGTTTTTGTGGGCTGTCCTACAGTTTCGGTTAGCTCGAAGCGTGAAACCGCGTGAGAAAGTTGCCATTGAGATAGAGCTAAGCAGGACGGCGGACTGTGTTACCGCAGCTGGGAGTTGTTGCCATCAAAACTTATAGCGCATTTCCTCTTAGGGAGAAATCTATTTTTTTAAATGAAGAAACTCAAACGGAAAAGTTACTAGTTATATTTTGTTGACTGTTCAAACGCCAGCTACCGCCGCTGCGGGTCAAGTGGGAACTCCAACATTAAGTTGTGTGGATTTGTTTTTGATGCTCCGACCTATATCCGAGCGCTCACGGTTGTATGCGGAAGGTCTGCTGGCTCCAATTTTTTTTTTGTTTGTTGGCGTCCGTGTGCTCGGAATACATCGGATTAATTCGCAAAACAATCGCCGGAGTAGTCGGGGTGGCACCAGCCTTTTCTCACCTGATTCTTGCCGCCCCCCTCTTCGTAGCCTCCGGCTAATGAGCCGTTTCCCGTGTTTTTCCGGTTGATTTACGGCCTCACTGCCGGCGGAGCCGAGGAGAGAAAAGCGATCGAAACGCAGCGAGAGGCGGAGAGGAAGAGCAGGTATTCGGTCACTTCACAATGAGCAGCCGCGTTTTTGGTAATTAACCACAGCTTGGGCTAATAATACCGACGGATGGATCTGTCTCCGTGATCCGGAGCGCCCTTTAGGCTCACCCTGCGCTTTTGATCCCTCGAAACGGTTCCATCCTCGCAGAGACAACAATGTTCCCCCAGGGGCGACACCCGGTAAGCTTCCATTCCGGTTTTAGTGATCATGAGAGAGACTGAGTAGGCATCAGCAGCGAAGTAGATAACACCCACTGTTTGACCCGCACCGAACTGTTGTGTAAAGTATCAACAACCCCTTGAGAAAACAAAGGTTTTAATCAAGCGCTACTTGTTAATCCGCAATTTTGTCATATTGACAATTAAGGATGGTAACGATGTTGACATTGCACAAGAGCTGGAGTGGATCTGTGGAATGTTGTTGTCTTAATAATTAGGCATGATAATATTAATAATTATGTGTGTGTCTGTCTGTCAGGCTCCCCATCAGGCTCCTGGCCAACCCTTCAAGTTCACCATCCCAGAATCGCTGGACCGCATCAAGGAGGAGTTTCAGTTTCTCCAGGCACAGTACCACAGGTGGATAACACACACACGCAGGCAGGCACATTCACAAGGAGGAATCCCCCGATGTTTTGGACAGCCCCCGTCTCCAGTTCTGTCTGTGTCATCTGCCCTCCAACACTAAAACCTCATCCCAACCACAATTGCCATAATGAACAAAAATACCCAGCCCTGGCCTCAGACTAGCTCTCGCAGCAGACATAAGCATCAGAGTTGGCTTACTCTGTGGTAGGTCCTAGTCATGTTAAAGAGTGAGAGTCGGAGGTCGTCGGGTGGGCCCCAGCTCTCATAAATCACTTCTTATTTTTGCCTGTGTGTTGGGACAAAGTTATGAGTGTGTGTGCCTTTCCCCCCTGTTTTGGTTAGCTATACTGGCCATAGTTGCTACAGGTGAGAGAAATCTTAAAAGGAAAGCTTTATTTTGGAAAAAAAACCCAAAAAAACCAATGACTTGTGCAAAAAATATCACTGACCGTCCAGGTTAAAATAACTGTGAAACTTATGTGAAAACCTGAACTCACATCTGTGTGCACGGTTAACTCTTGTCCAGAGCGAACAACCCAGCCAGTCAGACAACCTCTCAATACTCAGCTTGACAGCTGTTTTCTCTGTCGGGTCTTTGTTTCCTGTTTGTAATCTCTACTTCCACTTTTTCCTCACATCTCTTGGCCAACATAGTCAATTCCACCATCTTCCGATCACAACACAGTGGTTTCTCTGTTCATATCCATTCAGCAGAAATGAGCCTGCTTCAGGGTTTGTTTGTTTTTTTTTTATTTTTATTTTTTTTTGGAGACTTTACTAAGATTCAGATTAGACCCATATCGCAACAGAAAGAACCCCCCCCCCCCGCCCCTCCCTTCTCCCTTCTAATTCCCTTTCATTATCTTTAAGATCATTTCTGCCTTACACTGAGTTGGTCTTTAAGAGCTCACAGGAGACCTGTTCACTAAGCTGTACATCTTTTGTTGTCGGGGAAAGCAGAGGAGGCGGTCACACATCTGTTACATTTAAAAGAAATGGTGGTATCTATTGATCTGCAGGAGACCTTTTTACCCCGAGGTCATGCATTGCAGCCACAAAGATGGCCCCTCATTTTTGTTTTACTCCAGTCTGTGTGATTAGATTGCAGGCCACTGGTCTGTGATCAATAGAGGCATGACGTGATGTTTTACACGTGTGCTGCTCTGTGTTTTCTGGACATTATATTGACAGGACAATAAGTACATCAGCCATGGCTAAACAGCCCTGTACAATCAATTTCCCACGTGCTCAGATATGCATCTTGGGGCGTTACGGTGTTTAAATAAAATTTTAAAGACGTTTTCAACAAGAGCTCCTCGTGCCCTTAACCAAGCACTTGTGACCTGGATGTCTGAGGACCTGCAGAGATGAGTTTGTGCGTTGTTTGTTTTTGCAGCCTCAAGCTGGAGTGTGAGAAGCTGGCTAGCGAAAAAACGGAGATGCAAAGACACTATGTCATGGTAAGTCCTAAATCCATCCCCCGTCTGATCATTATCACTTTCACCTCGCGACTCGGTTGAGTTTAGCACAGGTGAACACTCTTTGGAAGGGTATACCCTGTTCCGGATGTTCTTTTGTTTTTTATGTATACAGGCTTGACGTCAGCAGCCAGTAAGGATGGGGCAGTTTCCAATTTAAACTAAACTGGAAAGTTGCACATGTTTCATAAACAAAAAAGCAATGACAGCATTATTCAAGATGACTGGCTGGGGTGAATGTTAAGCTGGTGTGTTGCTAATTAGCTGTGGCAAATAGTTTACATTTTTGTTTGATTTTTAGCGATATCCTTGTGTGGTGGTTGTTACAGTGAAACATCCATTACACTTATGCTTTTAAATGTAAAAAAGTGAAGAATCATGTCACTAATGTAAACATCTGTCCCTCTGTCCTCCTCAGTACTATGAGATGTCCTATGGCCTCAACATTGAAATGCACAAACAGGTAGACATTCTTATGTCTGTTTTCTCTGTCTGCATCTGCAGCTTCCTGTTTGATTCTCTTCCTCTGTCTCTCTTTGCCCTCCCTCTCTTAAGGCGGGGTTTTGTAATATATTTGGTGTGTGTGCTTGTTTACGTGTCCTTGTGTGTGCACAGATGCATTAGTTCATTTGTGCGCGCGCGTGTGTGTGTGTGTGCATGTTTATTTGTGATCAATGGGGCTCTGTCTCCATTTCCCCAGTTAGGGCTGGCCGCCTGAGCCCCCAGGCAGGATGAATGGCTCTGTAGATTGATTGGTGCTGTCTAGGGGAGCGGCCTGCTTTATTACATTAGAGGGGCCGGGCTGGGAGGGAATGAGGGATCGATCATGTTCAGTCCAGTAAAGTCAGTGACGGTGAAGCTACCCTGTTAAAGCACCTAAAAGGAGGCAAAGACGCCCCCACACCCTGCTGACGAGTACAGATATGAAATACACTTGAATTTCCATGAAAGGCAAAGGCGTTTATCTAAAATGTGAAAATCAGAATAATAGATGGCGTAAATGATAATGTCAGACTCAGAAAGAGAGTTCACGAACCAAACCGGTGAAGCCCAGGGTAGGGCTGCACACAGGGCTGATCAAGCCCACAGGCAGTTTCATTCATGCATTTACTCTATTGTGATTCAGACCCGACCGACTGTGGAAAAAGCTGTTTTATATCTCGCTGGAAAATCTTGTAGAAAGTTGAAAGGGATGACGAATTGTCATGGAGCTTCTTTGGTTATTCTGTTCCTCTGTAGCATATTTTAGCTTTGGCCCTTTTTAATTCGACCATTCATTTGTCTCTCATTACCTTTAGCAACATTTTTACCTAGCAGTAAAATGTTAGAGGAACTAGTGGCCATACCACAGCATTTAGTATAAATTCCAGCCTTAGTTGAATCATCAGAAACTCGTGTTTGTGTGCTTCTGCAGATTAATTCACCTGGGTGGTAATTACAGTATAAAAGAAAAGGCTCAAATATTTCCCTCAGTGTGTTTTTTTTTTTTCCCGTACTTTACAGAACAGTCTAGACGACAAACATAATCAGCTCATTTGGCAAACAACCTAATCAAAGTGTACTCATAGCACTATTAATATTTTGCTCAGCGTTTTATCTGCAGGTGTAGCTTAAAAACTGCCAGCTGGTAACAGATGTTGAAGCGATTTTTCTTGGTATTTAACAGACATACCTTCATAAATGCCATTTTAAGTGTCGAAAAAAAGCACGAGAAGCTGTACGGGATTGCTGGCTGCAAGAGGACAACGGCACAGTTCTTTTATTTGGTAAACTGAGAGAGAAACTGGATAATATCTTTTGGAAGTAAACTGCCTTCTTTTATATCAAAGGTTCTGTCCCTTTTCTTTTTTTGACTTCCTTAGCCGCAGTTACATTTTTTTTACACTTTGACGTGCGTGTGTGGTTCTAACTATGTACAAGAACAGACACGTGCACTAAAACTCCAGGGGAGGTCATTAGCTTGGGGGTTGCAGTTGTCAGAGCAACAGGTTGTGTGTTTGCTGGGGTATTGGGGATTGAGAACAACCCAACTCCTGCTGGGTGTGTGTGTGTGTGTGTGTGTGTTTTAGTGTGACAGTAATGCTCCAAGTATATATGTAATGAGAAGCCAGTTCTCTGTGAGCTAATAGTGTGTCTACACACAAGTTCCTGCCTTATCTGTATTTTTGCTGTCGAGCACTTCCAGCTAATATCAAAGTTGTTATATAGGAGCAGATATCCAGTTTTTGTGGTAAAACAGTATAATTACCTGAATTTCACTCCTTGTTTGCCTCGTATTTAGACTAACCCCTAATGATACCTCATTTAGGATTTGGAGGCTCAGGTATTTCAGGCCCTGATCCTGTTTTCCTGCCATTCTCTTTAGATTGTCTGATCTGGCCTGATAGTAGCTGGTGAGACTATTCTCAGACAACCTAATAAGTGAGCCTTTTATACAAGGCTAATTATAGGCTTACAACACAAGATTCTAAGAAAAGCCTTGCAGGTAAAGCCTGCCTGAAGTACCCTTTGGACTGTTGTATGCCTGGAATAAATTAGATGTAATGAGATCAGGCTAGAGTATGTGGAACTTGTAACCTGTTGAGCTGATTCTATAGAGCTTATTGCAGGGCCTGGTTTAGAACCCTCAGTCTAGTACATTGTTAAGTGGTGTAATCACAAAGTAATACAAATATGTCAACACGACACTGAAAGGTGATTGAAATCACAAGCTGAATAATTTGAGGCGTTATTGGGTTGAAGCCAACTGAATGTGCAGTTGACCACTGGGAACTCTTAACTGGCTGCACGCTTGCTCAAATTAACTCATGCGAATACGTTATTGGATCAACCATTCCATCTGTGACGTACCGTACGTCTGGCTGCCTTCTCTGTAGGAGGATGGACGGCATGATGGTTCCACAAGATTGAAACCAGAACACATCGCCTGCTCAGACACTGTTCTGCAGCTGTGACTCTGGGGTATTTTTTACAGAGCCGGGCTGTGGAGGAGTGGTGAAGTTCACACATCAAAGTCTTGAAGACCTACTGTAAAAGTTGATGTAATAACGAAAATCTGTCCCAGTAACCCGGTTTGTCTTTAGAGTAAACCTGAGCGACGTTAACTGTTTGTTTATTCGAATGTAAGTGTTCGCTTTAACAGAAGAGAGGAAGTCTTAGAGGACTCCAGTGTTTGTGTGCCTATTCATGTGGCATGTGTGCGTCTCCTGAACCATTAATGCCTTTCAAGGCCTCTCCAATTCCCCCCTCACCCCAGCCTTCATCGTATCAATTTGATTGGCCGATATGTAATACGAGTCCTCTTATTTGATTTAGTGCCACTGCGGGGGTATCTGGTTTCTGCTGATTCTTGCCACCTCCGGGGGGTTTCGGGGCAGGCGGATGTGTTGGCATGGATACTGAGGGAGAGCAAATGAAGTTAGAAAGCAGATGTGATTATGCTGAAGTGCTGATGGGAAGAGGGACAAGAGGACACTGGATGGAGAGAGGCAGAAAAGAAACTTGAGCTCACTGTGAAGAAGGAAGGGAAAATGGCTCACGTTGGATTTATGTGCAGGAAGGTTATAGTTAATGTAGCAGAATAGTAGGGGGGTGTGTGTGTGTGGATGCGTGCGTGTTGGCTTGCAAGGGGGGATGTGTTTTCCAGTTAGTGTGCTTGTATGATTTAATTGATCTTCCTGAACAGCTGTCGTTTGTAAATGAATGTAATTATGCTATTAAGAATGATGTCTCTGTCTCTCCATCTCCCCTCCCTTTCAGACCGAAATTGCCAAGAGACTAAACACCATCTGTGCACAAGTCATTCCCTTCCTCTCGCAAGAGGTAAGCACGTGCGACTGTTCCCGTTTACTCCGTTTACACATGCTGTTAGTGCCGGAACCGTCCTATAATGTCCGACCTTGTCTGCGCATTTCGCAGCATCAGCAGCAGGTGGTCCAAGCTGTGGAGCGAGCGAAACAGGTGACCATGGCAGAGCTCAATGCGGTCATCGGGGTACGCGGACTGCCTGGTCTTCCACCAACCGTGTGTATACCTTTGCTCACTCTTTCCATACGAGTTATGTCTGGGTGTAGTGTGTGCTAGCGATGTGAGGGAGACGATAATGTAGTTGTAATGTTCCATTTAATCAATATTAGTGCTTGCTTTCTAAAATATTGACACTGTATTTTCACTCCACCGTGTCTCAGACTGCCTCATGAAGTTTTAGGACAGTTGAGGTGCAAATGATGTTATAACCACATGTAGCCGCTTGCACATCTTGGGCATGGTTCTGTTTCTCCTGAATGCTTTGACAGCCAATTACTAACACTTTACATTTTCAGCATATCAGACATGCTACACACATTGACACTGGCTGTCAGTGTGAGAAACCCCCAAGGCACTGAAATATCTTGAATTTCCAGTCTTGCTATGTGGACGCTACCAAGACGAGTTTGGATTGTCGATATAAATTAAAGCACAATTAGAGATGTTGGATTTAAGTTGGCTCAGTAAATGTCAACAAGTCGTAACAAGCCTAAAGGGAAAGGCCGTTTTATTCTAACGTCGAGGCAAAAAAATAGCGACGGAGTCGAACTGAGGCTGCGTCGTCAGGGCACGACTGAGTGACTGGTGGGAGGTGAGGCTAGGGGGTTGAGTGGGAATGTGGGAAAAGGGGTGGGGGGTCTTTAGAGCTTTAGTTTAGCCGAGAGTGGGCAGTGGTTTTGAATGAAATGTGAGGTGGGCTTGTTAGTTTGCATGGTCTGATGAGGGAGCTTTCTGTGCACGAGGGGGTGAGGTGGATTTGGCAGTTGCTGAGTCTTAATTGCAGGATTTCAGTGTTTGTGAAAAGAGGGGGGTTGTGGCGTTGCCCTTACGCTCCTCTCTCCCCCTTATCTCCCACGCCAGTCCGTCATTCACCCGGTTTGGGTTTTAAATGAGTGTAATGAAGCATGTTGCCCTTACCACTACACACATGCGCACACACACACACACACACACACACACACACACACCAGCCACACCAACATCCCATGACAAACTAGGCTCTCCTTGTCTCCCCCAATACTTCCCCTCCATTTCCCCCATCAGGGGTCCAGTTTGTGTAACTGTGTGTGTCTGAGAGTAGTAGAGCGTGCATTTCTGTTACCCTCGGAAAAAACATCAGGGGGCCGGTTGTGTGAGGGCGCCTGTGCCAGCCTTGTTTATCTGCACCTTGTGCATGTTGGTGTGATCAAGTGTGACGTGTGTGTTCGTGCCTGATCGCAGAGCAGGTGAGCCAAATTGAGTTGATCTGAGTGCGCGTATGCCTGTGAGGTTGACACGAAAAGACAGTTTCATTGTTTTGCTTTCATTCAGTTGGACAGGAGGGTTGAGTGAAGGATGGCTGGGGGGGGGGAAGGGAAGAGGGGCTCTGGAGAGAGGGAGTGGGTTAGTCAATTAGGTGAGATAAAAGTCAGTTTGACCTTCAGCACTCCCACAACCCCTGCAGAGTCGCCTCCTGTGTCCTCTCCCTCCCTTCCTCCCTCCCTCCTTCCTCCCCCCCCCCGGCGGTGAATCAGTGAGCTTGGATTCCCGCGGCTACTGTCTGAGGAGGCAATAATGATGTTTTGGAACACAAAGGCATTTCACGCTCAGACGAGCGCCTGATTTGGTGTGAAAGAGAGAGCAGGGCTGCCAGCCAAACTCTTTCTCGCTCTCCCCCTGACCCTCATCTCTCCTCCTCCCCCTCTCCTCTCCACAGCCAGCCCCACTCCTTCAGAAGACCTGACAGTGCAGGCAGCAGCTGGGGCTCCTAGCTCCTCTCCCCCAGCTTCTCCGTCACTCCTCGCCCCCCCACCCCACTACCGCATACACACACATCCTCCGACTCTGCGCTGTGATCCCAGCTGTCAGTATTGTTCAGTGTTTGACCCAAGAGGGAGGCGCGTGCATGTGCGTGGAGGGTGGAGCTGTTCACCACAGACAACAGCAGCTCATTGGAGTGATGTAAATCCAAAACACTGAAGCTGAAATTGTCCCATCTGTTGATGGGAGTGCTATTGATTTTTAGCAATTGGGGTCTCGGTTTTTAATGCATTGATGATCTATTCTGGTGTCAGGTCACAATTGATGTGCGATGAATCATCATTTTTCACAGAATCAAAAATTGATGTAAACCAAGTATTTGACCTTGTTAAGCAAACACGTGTGGCGGTTACGTATGTAGAACAACACAGGACCAGAATGAGCAGTTGGCGTTTTTGCATGGTAACATCAGCATTGTTAGTTTTGCGAGGTCAAACAGCCAGTAAAGACAGGTGAAGTCCGCAGTGGAAACCAGTCCAACCACTCCGAGGAGTGTGACTCCGTGAATTGAAATCTCAAACCTACATTGTTCTGAAGACCCAGTCGCTCAGTATTTCTACTGTTTTTTGTGTTGTGTATTTTTCTGTCATAGCAGCAGCAGCATCTATCTCAAAACCACAGCGGTGCACCAGTGCCCCTCTCTCCTCACCCAGCAGGCCTCCATCCCTCTCAGTTGGGTGGTTCGGCTGGCCTCCTAGCTCTGTCAGGAGCACTCGGCGCACTGCCTCCTCATCTGGCAGGAAAAGATGGTGGCGATAAAAAACTGCACCTCTCCGGACCAGACGCGCACCCAGCCGGACCCGAGCACCTGAGAGGTGAACAGAAAACCACCCGTGACCAGAGAATTGGGCTTTTAAGCCTCCCTCTGTGATTTCAGTGCAGTTTTTAATCCATTGTCATTAGGTCAAAACTTGATTTTTAAACCCATGTTTTTCTAACTTTGACTTTTTTGTTTTTCTTCCGCTCCGACAATGACCTCATCTCAATGTGTGAATGTCAACAGAGCGAGAACCAGGCACAGTGAGTAGCTTCCTCTTTTTCAGCAATGTTTGCTGTTGTTACGGTGTTGACTTTAATACTCTTTCTTGAAGGGAGGGTCAGGGAATTTTACTTGTGTTCTTGATGTCGGTATTTGGTTCGACTTTAAATCAGCAGTGAGATTACTGGTGTTGGGAAAGTCAATATGTTTATTCATCGGTAAGCTCTAAAATCCAAGAATAAATGGTTTTATCAAAGTAAACCACATTTGCATTTCAGTTGTTCCAAGTAGCAATCAGTTGTTTGATATTGATCTTGGATTCTTTACAGGGACAATCCTATTTTTGACCTTGCTAATGTATCTGGACAGTGCTTTCTTATGTGGCGTCGCCTCCTCTCTCCAGTCCAATACTGACTCCCAAAGCATGAAATCAGACGGTCAAGGACGTCTATACACAAGTCTCAAGGACAGAATTAAGCATGAGGATTAAATTGTCAAGGAAGGAGTAGGAAAACTCACCATTCTAAGTATCATCTTGCGGCTGACCTCATACATGCTCTTCCTCTCATCTGGAGGTGGTGTCTGCTTCACTCACTGTGCAGGACAGTTGACGAAATAAGTCTCAGTACCGCTGACCAATGCGCTTATTCTGCTTAAACAGATCCTTTAAAAAAAAAAAAAAGTGCTGCTGACCGAATTGGGCATTTTAAAAATTGGACTTTAGAAATGTAATTTTATCTCTGGGGGAGGAGTGATGGGGGAGGAAGCGCATTTATCTTTAACTTTATTGGCACAATGTTTTAAAATCATATTACTCTTTTTGTTGCTGCATTTACCCAATTATAGTGTTGGTGAAGTTCACCTCATCGTGTCCTTGTGTATAGAAGCATCTTGATGTTTTTCTTTGCTTTTAGCACCCAGAGCTTTCATCCTTCCCTGACTGTCAGTTTCCATGTGTTGGGGTGTTCAGGGTCTGTGGTACAATCCCTGGATCTGTTCTCAACTGTTTCATTTTTCTCCCCCAAATGAGCCTTTTAGCATTGAAAAGCACACACATACACACATGCACACTCTAGCCTGTATTGTTGTGCCTATTTAACACTTCAGTGAGCAGATTACCCCTTCCTCCCCGCTCCTGCTGCCCCTGATCCCGCGCTTAAAGACTCTCATTGTGTTTAATATCACCACCACTGTGCGGGGAGGGTTTGGGAAAGGGGGGAGTGGGGCAGTAGTCATATGACACTGAGCTTGTGTGTGTGTGTGAGAGAGAGAGAGAGAGAGACATTGCTTATGTTTTGTGGGTCAGTGCTCCTGCTCAGCTCACTAAAACCTTTCAATGGCAGAGGGAGGAGGAAGGGCCTTTGGCAGAATACCGATTTCCACCCCCTCTCTCCCTCATCTCTTGTCACCCTTTCTTCTCCTCCACACTCTCACACCCTCCATCCATCCCATCCTCTAATTTCACCCCCTCTCTTTCCTCCTTTTTTCTCATCCCCTCCTCCTCTCTTTGCTATTCTTCCTTCATTTACCCTTTCACCCCCTCAAAGCCGGAGCGCTTTCATGCTGGATGCGCGCGCGTGCATGTGTGTTTGTGTATGTTGGATGCACATTTCATTGACAGGCTGAGACTATAATGGACTCAACATGAAGCTTTAATCCATTAACAATAGGATCCGTTGGTCAGTAGGCTGGAGTGTGTGTGTGCGTGTGTGTTTGTGTGTGTGTGCGCGTGGGGGAGGTGGGAGTTCAGCTGTTGGTCTGTACACACATGAAGCCTTGGGACACAGGAGGCTTAAGCAAGCAACACACACAAACACACAGGCTAGTACAGAGCCAGGAGAGGGAGCCCTGGTTTTAAGAGCCACTTAATATAATCATTATCTTTAGCCGCGCGTTTGCGTGTGGCTGCAAGTGGCTCTTGGTCAAATGAGACGAGGTTGCTGAGTGTCAGCGGTGCTTGAGCCATGTTTATGTAAACTATTTGAACTATTTGCAGTTAGAGTTCTGTTGCTTTAACCTGCTCTACATTGAAATGAGTGTGCTTGTCCACTTCTTGTTAGATGCATTCTTTATTTTGATGCCTCGTACCTGCCACATGTGCAATGACTGTAATGTTAAATTTAGTTTGAATTGAATCCATCTGATTTCTCCAACCTGACCTCTCTACCTTCATTTGCAGAGTAATTCCTTGCTGCCAGAAAGTCTCCGAAACTCCGACAAGCGACGCAACGGGCCAGAGTTTTCAAACGACACCAAGAAACGCAAAGTGGAGGACAAGGACTCCAGCCATTATGTAGGAAACTTTTCTCCTCCGTATGTGTGTCTGAGCTAATAGATGTACAGTACTACATGGAAAATTAGAATACCCTGAAAAAGTGCATGCATTTCTACAACTTTAAAGGTGAAATGTAGATATTGACAAATAGTATGCGAATCAGTATATTTCAAGCCTTTATTTGTTTTGATTTTGCTAATTAGGACTTGCAGCTTCAGAAAACCTCAAATTCAAAAACTCAGAAAATTAGAATAATGCTTGAAATCAACAAATAAAAGAATTTTAAATACAAAAATGTCAGGCCTCTAAAAGTAAAATCTTGCATCTGTAATGAGTCTATAAAATGTATTAGTTTCACCTTTTGTGTTGAATTGCCTGAATAAAACAACTTTTACACGATATTCTAATAGTTCTAGTAGTACTGTATAGTACATGGAAAGTTGTGATGTAAAAAGTTGTTGATCATTACATCAGTCACATGAAAGGATTGTGTGATTGTCTGTCGTTCCAGGATAGTGATGGGGAGAAAAGTGATGACAATTTGGTTGTGGATGTCTCAAATGAGGTTGGTGTAAATACATTTTCATTATGGTTTGTTAATATAGACGTACTTTCCTCCTACAGGAACTTCCAGCTCTGGGACTACTTTGTGACTTTCCGTTTATGCAGGGATTTTGTTCTCATTCAGTTAATCCTTGTCCTTTTACCAGGATCCTGCCTCTCCTCGCGGCACACCACTGCCCTCCCCTAGAGAAAATGGCCTGGATAAAACACGTCTTCTCAAAAAAGACCCTTGCAGTCCAGCCTCTACCGCATCATCCGCAAGCTCATCCTCGCTCAAGTCCAAAGAGATACCATTGGTATGACCGAGACCAAACTGTGCCATCAGTTTATTTGGCGTGACTTATGGCCTGCTGTGAAATCTTCCTCTCACCCCCTCTGAACAGCGAGACAAGGCAGGTACACCTGGCCTGAAATCTAGCACTCCTACACCAAGAGGTGACTCCACGCCTGGTCCGAGCTCCACTCCAGGAATCCGGCCAAGTATGTCAAAACCACCCACCATGGAACTACCCCACCCACCCAGTGAGCAAGATGTTTTGACTGAATAAGAACTTTCTTTTTTAATACACATGGAGTTTCAACCTAAGTCTGTTCTCTTACACAGCTGCAGGTTTACGGACGCCCCTGGCCGTACCAGGCCCCTACCCAGGGGCCTTCGGTATGCTCCCGCACCCAGCAGGAATGAACGGGGAGCTGGCCGGGGCCGCCGGGGCAGCAGCGTATGCGGCTGGATTACACAACATGTCGCCTCAAATGAGCGCCGCCGCCGCTGCAGCCGCCGTGGCCGCATACGGCCGTTCACCCATGGTGAGTATGAAAGAAGAAGAACGTGTTGTCAGAGCTACGTTTCATGGTATCGGGGAGCACCTGCCATGTGGCTGTAGCTCAGGCGGGGGAGCGGTAGATTCCACATGATTATTTATTCTCTGTGTGGGAATTTCTGCCACCAGTGCATGAATGCGAGTGAGAATGGGTAAAATGGGCAAGGTGTTTGAGTGCTTATAGATGAGTGAAGCACTTTGTAAATATAGTTCATCATTTAATGAAAGACATGAGTACTTTATGTTGACTTTAAAATTACTGACTATATGAATATGTATATTCACTTTGCCAGGAGAAATACAATAAGGCCTGAAACTGGGCTAATGTTATATCATGATGCTGAATTTGTGGTACTTTTTCTAGTCAGTGAGCTATTTAACAAAGAACTACTTCCTCTTTTCTGTTTTCCTGAAAGCACCTGGGTAACAGCTGCTGAATGCGCAGCACTAACAGCCACAAAAGAGTGAAGCCAGGCAGTTAAAACTGTCCTCAAACACACTCCTTTATTTATTTATTTATTTTAATAATTGAGTTTACGTTTGCGTAAGAGATATTTCCTTGTATCCTACTCGATTTCAATATTTCTGGAAAACCAACTTGTTTGTCTTCATAATGTGGGTTTTGCAGAAGTGGGGGGGCAGCAGCAGTTGATCAGTTGCACCTTCCAGGCATTTAAAGGAACTTGCCACACCTTGATAAAACACCAACGCCAGAAAAATTAATATTGATTGTCTGCGGTTCCAGTAATTAACTTTAAGCAAATAATTTGATTTAGTCATATTTCTGAAATTTCCTGGGTCGTTTAGCATTTCAAAAGGCCTCAGAGCCTTGTGGGGACTTTTCACTAGGTCAAACAAGTCTAACTGTACGTGGATGAGACCTTCAGTGAGAGGGCAGAGGTACTGAGCAAACTGTATTTAACATAAGTTTAGCCAGCTAGGCTAAGACTTAGTTTAAGACTTAGTTTGGCTGAAGTTGTTGCAGGAACTGTACAAAATGAGGGGGGAAAATGTGCCACAGTCAGCATGTCACATCTGCTGCTCAGTCTAGAATGGAAAGATGCACGTACTCCTGAATATTATGAAGCATGATCGGATACAAATAAAACATTTTGTACATTTGTCATGTTATATACTGTATAAAGGACCAGCTGACATCTTGTCAGTGATTTTTCTCAACACAGGCTTAAGATTACTCTGTCATTCTTAGTGAGTTAGAATAACAGAGCAAAGACAGACTTCCTCTGTTAATCATGGCTATCTAGGAGGAAACAACAGCAGAGCATCCTGCCGCCATTCACGGGTGGGGCTACTTTTCAGCTAAGGCAGTGGGACAGTTTTGTCTGAGGAACCAGCTACAAATATAGAATGGTACCAAAACATCCTCCAAGAGCAATTTCTCCAAACTACCTAAGATCTGTTTGTTTACAAACGACACTTTTTTTTTTTTTTTTTTTTTTTTTTTTAAAGCATGATAGGGCAAAAGTGATAACTAATTCCACAGAAAACTTGTGGTCAGTCCCTAAAAGTGGTCAGTCCCGAGGACAAATAAAACCCCATAAATTCTGACTGACATCCCAGCAATGATTATGTGAGAGTTGGCTGCCAACGGTCAGGACGTGGCCCACAAGTAATTGGCAGCGTGCCGGAGCAAACTGCAATTGTGACTACAAATTATGAGAAAACACCTAAAAACCCTCATCATAAACCGCTGCAGAAGTGCAGCTGTCAAACATTTTATAATCTGAAATAACTAAACCAGTGAAGTTATTATTCCAGCGGTTTTTGAGCGTTTATTGGCTGTATCCTCCTTGAAAAATCCATTACTGGCTGCCCCTTTTTTGTAAGTACTGTATATTTTGTGCAGCAATGTGTCAATAGTTGCACAGCTGTATTTCTCTTGTCTGCCTGCTAGTATTTATACAGTTGACATAAATGCTGGTGCTGGTGCTTATTACGTTCATCAGACTCCCTCTATTTGCTCAGTGTCCATTACACTGTTTCAATAGGTTTAGAAGAGTTACAGATGTGTCCGGGCAACGCTTGATAGAACTCAAAACTGTGCACTTCTCAGCCCTGTGTGTTTGTGTGTGTTTGTACTTGCTACATCATGAGTACCAAAATCCGCATTCTACTAGCAAAATGAGGATATTTTTGGGAAGCGAGGAGATTTTGGCTGGTCCTCACAACTTCAAGGGACTGTTTAAGGGCTGAAGACTTGGTTTTAAGCTTGGGGTTCGAATTGGTTTAGGTTGGAGTTAGTCGGGGTTAGTTGGGTAGTTAGGCTAAGGGGCTGGGTAATAATTAAAGCTGTGAATGTCCTCACAAAGATACAAGTACAAGGATGTGTGTGCGTGTGTGTGTGTGAGAGAGAATGTGTGCAAGTGTGTGGGATTCAAAGAAACGGCGGTACTGACAGTTATCCCTCCGTGTGTTTGTTGACTCCTAAACTTGTCAGATAGACGTGCAGGGCGTGTGTGCTCTAGAGTGTCTGTTTGCTCAGGGCTCATATGCACTTGCTTTGTCTACCAGAGGTTAGTTTTGACCTGTGCTCGCTTCTATAAGTGTGTTTGCTCACTTGGTGTGTGTTTTCATCTGCAGGTTGGCTTCGATCCTCACCCGCACATGAGGGTTCCCGGAATGCCCCCCAGTCTGACAGGGATCCCAGGTGGCAAACCGTAAGTGTGTTTGCAATTCTTCGTCTGTTTGAAGGCTGATTGAGTCGCCCTGTGGAGTAACAGATACGTTAACGGCCTCTGTTGAAGGGAAAAAGGTTATTTTCTATCCTCCTCTCCACACCACCTCCTTTCTGCTGCCACCAGGGCCTATTCCTTTCACGTGGCTGCCGATGGACAGATGCAGCCGGTTCCGTTCCCCCCAGACGCTTTGGTGGGCCCGGGGATTCCTCGTCACGCCCGTCAGATAAACACACTGAACCATGGCGAGGTGGTGTGTGCTGTTACCATCAGTAACCCTACTCGACACGTTTACACAGGAGGGAAGGGTTGTGTCAAGGTGTGGGATATCAGTCACCCAGGAAACAAGAGCCCAGTGTCGCAGCTCGACTGTTTGGTGAGTGTGTGTGCGTGTGTGTGGCAGGTTTGAGCATCAAATGCGTTTTTGAGCCAAAGAAAATGTTTAAGCACCTAATTCTACATGTTCTTTTGTGTGTCTGGGGGGGAATCAGAACCGAGACAACTACATCCGCTCCTGCCGTCTCCTCCCTGACGGGCGAACGCTAATCGTGGGGGGCGAAGCGAGCACGCTGTCGATCTGGGATTTGGCCACGCCCACACCCAGGATTAAGGCAGAGTTAACATCTTCGGCACCAGCTTGCTACGCTCTGGCCATCAGCCCGGACTCAAAGGTCTGCTTCTCCTGCTGCAGCGATGGAAACATCGCAGTGTGGGATTTGCACAACCAGACACTGGTTAGGTAAGCGAGGGGGAGGGGGAAGGGGGTGGAGTTGGTAGAGTTAGACGCTAAAAGCAAATGCTGTACAATATATCTGTATTCTTACCAACTGTGTTGCCTCTTTCAGTAAAGTTGTATTCATCTTTGGATATGTGTCCCACAGGCAGTTCCAGGGCCACACAGACGGAGCCAGCTGTATCGACATCTCCAACGATGGCACCAAGCTGTGGACCGGAGGCCTGGACAACACCGTTCGCTCCTGGGATCTGAGAGAGGGTCGGCAGCTGCAGCAGCACGACTTCACCTCACAGGTTCCCTTCTCAGCGCCGCAAATGGCATTTCAGCAGCTCGCAAAGGCAAATTGTAACACTACTTACCATCATTTCCTGTGTCTAGATCTTCTCCCTGGGCTACTGTCCCACAGGAGAGTGGCTGGCAGTGGGGATGGAGAGCAGCAACGTGGAGGTCCTCCATGTCACCAAGCCGGACAAATACCAGCTTCACCTACACGAGAGCTGTGTCCTGTCCCTTCGCTTTGCCTATTGCGGTAAGCAAATGATGACTTTGTTCCGCTTTCTTCAGAGTAGTTGCCTTTAAACCATTGCCTGTGATGTTAAGATTACCAGATTATTTTCTAAAGAGACTGCATTTTGATCATTCAATTCCACAAATAAATAGTAAACATTGTATGATTTAATGGACAAAAGATACTTTAAAAATAACACAAACATTTGAGTATTTTTAATAACATGTTGTTCTACACAGGTAAATGGTTTGTGAGCACAGGGAAGGATAACCTGCTGAATGCATGGAGAACACCGTATGGAGCCAGCATATTCCAGGTTTGGACACCAAATCACCACATGATTTTTGTTTCAACTATCAGGAAATTATCATGAAATTGCTGCTGTTTTCAGTTTTATCAGACCAAACTGTTATTCCACCAGCCCTGTATGGATTCAGAAACTAGAGGAGCGTACTTGTTGTCAATATTTTCTCTTTTTTTTCGTCTCCAGTCTAAAGAGTCGTCCTCGGTGCTGAGCTGTGATATATCCGTGGATGACAAGTACATTGTCACCGGATCAGGGGACAAGAAGGCAACCGTATACGAGGTCATCTATTAAAAACGCGGAAACGAAGAAAGGACATTTCTGCTTTCTCACAAGGCCAGCGCGTTCCTGGAGACTGTCACGCGTAGCCAAAAAAAGAAAACTGCAGAACTAGCGACCTTGGTTCCACCGTCGTTCTTCTGTCATCTGCAGAGATGCAGAAAGGTGACTCCATATCGGCGAGGTGGACTGGAGCAGCTGGGGCAAGATGGACAGAGAGGAATAATTTGGATTTTGTGTCTCTACTGCTTGTCAATACGGACAACTGGGATCAGATACAGGGACCAGTGGTAGACTGGGGTACAGCGGGTATTTGGTTTGAGTGGGACCAGCTCATCTGGAGGACGATGCAGCCTGACATCAGATTTAGCAACCACTTGACCGGTGAACGACCACTCAGAGTAGACGCTTGAATATAACATCACAGAGCAGCACATGAATGCAGAAATGTTCTTTTGTGTTTAGTTCAAGTGTTCACTTCCTGTCGATCTGTTCTGACCTTAGAACCTCAGTTTTTTGCTCTGATAAGCCTACACTATCTACAAAGAGTACTATATTGTCTTAAATGTGAGTCCTGTGCTCGGTAACTGCACTGTACGTTTTATTCATACAGAAAATCATGTTTTCGTCACAAGAATCATGCTACATTTACCCATTTCAGAAGTCTCAAAGTATTTAAGTACTGTGTCAGCATTCCAAACCAAATAATAGATCGGGAATGTGGGATTTTTATTTTTTTTTTCCCCCAGTTCAACAACCGTCACATTCATGCCGTAGCCAAAGGAAAATTGGATCCATTTTACCATCTTATACTGGCCTCAACAGCTTATCAATAGTGGTTTATTGTAAATATTGGCTTTCCAGAGCAGCTCGGCTGAGCCTGCACAGCAACAGAGCAGGTTTTTGGATACAGTGCGCAGCAGTGAATATGCCAGCCTGCAGCAGTGTTAGCATGGCAACCGTGCTTGTGTGACAACTGACATTACCAGGAGGTGGAGATAGAAGTTTGGCTCTGCAGGTTCTCAATGTGTCGGCTCCTTGTGGGTAAATTCTGAAGGAAAATATCTGGAGGTGAAAAAAATTACTCAATTACCCTATTGGTTGTCTTCATCAAGGTTATTCCAGTGCATGGCGACACGCTGCAACCAAGATAAGCCTTTGCACTGGAATTGCTTAAGTGCTTATCCAGAATATTTGAGCTCCAGTCTGCGACTTATTGCTGAAATGACTTAGGAGACAGCTTAAGATTACCAACAGCCCCAGACACATTTGATGTGGATGTGATCCGTTTGTTGTGGTTTACTGTCTGAGAGATTAGTCCCATTTTGGAACCTTTGGCCAAATTATATCAGTGACCACCTCGACAGTATCTCTCAAACTGAATTGCCTTTTTTTGTGAGATTGCCTTGAAAAGTACTGTGGTGTCATAATCGCTCATACAAAGAAATTCCATTAAATTATTTTCTAGAATTGGTCTTATAGAGAGAGTAAAGGTTGTATTTCAGCTTCAGGAAGGATTCGTTTCAGCTTTTAAAATCGTTCACTTCACACGCTTTTGTTTTGGGTTTGTTGAATGTAAAAATGTATATATGTTTTTTTTTTTTCTTACAGGACACGCTTTAGAAATAAACTGTTTTTGTATGTCTTTTACATGAAAAATAAGCATCTAATCAGGAGAAATACTAAATGGTCTTAATGCTAGCAACTCTAAAATGATTGAAATATCTAGATAATAAATGTGTTTTTTGTAACATGCTTTTGGGTTCTACCTCAAGGATGACATTTTTATGTTAAAATAATAGATGCAGGAACATGTTGAAAATCAGTCTTGCAAATAGAAATTCTTCTGAGCCTGTTTATTTTATTATTATTGGATTTGAGTACTTGTTCTTAGTCACCCCACCCTTTTCAAGGGTGTCGAGAACCTATGGTGGCTGCAGACTACAGTGTAAAAAGCTTTAATGTGCCTGAGCGAGATCGCATTTTTGGGTCACATAATTGGGGGTGGGGGGGGATCAGATTTAGACTGTCGTTGTACTGTGAATGTAGCCTAAATTTAGGCTCTGTGTGTGTTGTGTGATGGTGTGTGTGACCTGTACAGGATGTATTCCTGCCTCTCACTCTACTGGGACTGACTCCAGCACCTCCCTGTGACCCCAATTCTGAATACTTGGTGTCTAACAGATCATAGATGCACTCCAAAGGGAAGCAGAACAGTGATATGCACGCTGAGGATTTGAACTTCCATGTGGAAAAAAAGGTCAGTCATATTTACACCTTCAAATATGAGTGGTCACTTTTAACTTGTAACTAAGTTTTATACATTTTCACATTGTCTCCCTGACTAATCAAACATTTATGATCAGCAGGCTGCTCGGTGAGGTTAATTATGTTTCTAGCAGGGATGGAACTCATCACCTGCTGTTTTTCTTTGTGATTTTTTTTTTTTTTTTTGCCAACTGTTTTGTAGATCTCATGCTCTGCAAGCAAAAGAACAATTATTTATCAGGCTGTGGCAATGCGAAGACGGTCAGATTTTTGTGCGGGTTTACGTGAGGGCCTGGTCCTCCGAGCAGAAATAGAGCTCTCAGCTGTTCTCCTGTGGCCCAAAATTGCATTAAGTGAGTAAAAGGGGAAGAATGGTATATTTGGTTCACTCATTTTTTTCTGCCTATTGAAAGGGAGGTATAGATAGTAGCAGGAGAGAGCAGCTGTGCAAATCAACTGTGTTGAGTAACCTCGTCCAATCCCTGCTTAATACTTAACACCCACAACAAACAGAATATCCCTCTCTCTCCCCTGATGCAAACTGTAAATCTGATTAATTACTGTGAACATATAATTCTGTCTATCCCTTTTACCAGACTCACATACACACACACGCGCACACACAATGGCAGTGTTGTTCTGTACTGCATGATGTGATTATGTGGCAATTACAGCAGTCACAGTGGCAAAAAATAAAACTGGAAGCTGATCCTTTGGGTGGGGGGGGGGAATGTCACTCCAAGTTTTCAGTGTATCCAGAGATTTCTGTGCTCTGAATCGCAGCATTCTCTTTTGATCATCGCTGCTGCTGCCGCTCTCCGATACACAGATGGATTATTCCCCCTAAATCTCCCAAATCCCTAATCCTATTTATCTCAACGCCAACAAAAAAGGTGCTCTTTTCCCACTGCTCAGCTTATACAGTATGGTGGTGAGCAGTCCTGCTTTTCCTACATCTGTGAGGACACGGACGTCCTGTAGCAACATATCGGACTGGGTTGGCTTTGAAGGAATTCTGATTGACGTGGATAGGGATACATTCTACACTGCTGCAAATAAACAAAAAAAAAGAGGGAAAAAAGTCACGTGTGTCAACAGGGGGCGCTATAGTCGAGATCAATACATTTTGGGGTGGCTTTGCTCAATCTAGGTCACTTGACATAAGTCATGCAAAGATCTTAACTGTCCAAAGAATGTGCATAGAAAGAATTAATGGACACTTTTCCAATCAGAAAGAATAAAGAGTGAATCCTGACTTGTACCAACAATGGAGCCAGATTAACTTCAGTGCACATTAGTATGAGCAGGGAGTAACTGCTGCTACCGCTCTGAAAAAAAGGCCTTTAGGACTATTACAGCTTGTTACGCTTCGAGTCTCCTCCTCCTCGTTTCCTTTGTCTACCTTTATCTACTACTCCTCCTCTCTGTCTCATTTCTCTCTCTCCTCTGCGCTCTTTCCAGGCCTTTCTTTTCCAACAGGTTTTATCTTATTCCTTTTCCTGCTTTGTCCCTGCAGGCCCCACTCCCTCTTTCTCTCATCTCTCTTTGTTTCCCACAACTTCCTGGACTTGGTAAGCTCATTTCTTCCCACTGAGAAAATGTTTCCTTTTTCACACTTAAAATATCTTGAGCCAATTTGCATTTTTTTTTTTTTTTACTTTTTGTTTTGCTGCTAACTCCCCCTCCCTCCACATTGTGCCCCTGTGTGTGTGTGTGTGTGTGTGTGTGTGTGTGTGTGTGTGTGTGTGTGATCAGCCTGGCAGGTGTTTGTAGTTGATACCTGCAACTCCAGCAGTGCTGATCGCCTCAGCATGGCACCTCACCTTGGGAGGGAGACGACTCTAAACTCATTAACAAACGTACACACCTTTGCACCTCTGTTTTTGTGAGGACTTTCATAAACACAATGTATGACCCCGCCCCTTACCCTAACTCTTACAATCCTAACTAACCCCCGACCCTAACCCTTAGTCAAAGCTGAACCCAATTCCCCAACTTTAAAACCTAGTCTTAACCCTCAAACATGCCTCTGAAGTTGTGAGGACCAGCCAAAATGTCCTCACTTTGCTAGCAGAAGGAGTATTTTGGAACTCAGTATTTAGCAAGTACAAGAACACACACACACACAGACATGGAAATAATTTCCTTTCTTATTTCAAACATCTACACATACAAATGCAGATTCAATCTTACCTCTCTCATAAATAAACAACAAATGTTTTTCCCTCTCTCATGCAAACACAGACACACACACATACAGTGGACTGCTGCACAAGGGCGATAGCACAATTCTGTCCTGTCAACATGCAGGATAATCAGCTGCTGGGGATTGTGGGTAAGCTGTAATAATCTCTTGCATGGAATATGGAAAGCATCAGTGAGTTATTCAATAGGACAGTGATAAAGGTGTGTGTGTGTGTGTGTGTGTGCGCTTCAGGTGAAGATTTATTTTAAAGATGGAAACGCAAACCCACACACATCAGCCCAGTGTCTCCACGGAGAGGCTGGCGTCTTAATTAAGACCTCCCTGAGGTCTTATCTCTCAGATGTTGGCTGTTACTCTACATAAAGCTCTAAATTTGGATGCTGAAACGTCATGATAGCATGTGTCAGCATGCTGTAAATCTGTCAGATAATTGAGATCTGAGAAGCTAAACTGCTCATTTCCCTCTTTCGCTCTGGTGGAACTGATTAGGAAACCGGTCCAGGCTGCTTCCCCATGGACTGAAAACTCATCGATCCTCTCATTGACAACTACTGTATAAACTAGGGTGTGTTCAGCAGAGCCAGAGCCAATACTCCAAACAATACTGGCTAATGCAAGCCACAAGCAGCCGCACACACAAGCTTCTTGAGAGACTCAAGGAAAAAAAAAAATCATATTTAAACTCCAACCAGATTAAAAAAAAAAAAAATGGAAATTTTCTCATTAGGCGTTAAAACTTTGACTACCCTGGGGGTAATGCTAATCCTTTATCTTCATTCCATTAGTCTTACACTTTTGTCTGCGACAACACTGTGCACGCGCTCAGACGCACACACACACTCATAATTATGGCAGAGGAAACAGCTAACAGCAGATTGAGATCATAAACAGAGGGTCTTCCCCAGAGTCCAGATTTTAAGGGGTTTTAATCAGTTAAATATGTGCGTGGCTACGCAGCTAATCTGCTGGTTAGTCTCGCTAACACTTTTTATGGGATTTCTCACTGCAGCGAGGATTACTGCACCACAGATCACATACTGATTTTCATAATCCTCCTCTTCTGATAAAACTTTGGTGCTGCCTCGTTCCCCCCAAGTTTTTCAAATTGTGAAATATGAACCCATTTGTTTTCTGTGCTTTTGGGATTGGTGACAGAAACATCGTTAACTCACTCAGCGCCTCGCTCTGAAGACCTGCGGATTAAACTATCATCCCTCTGATTTTAGTATTGGCATTAAACACTAAAAATTACATGTTGATCAGATGTATTATCTTAACTGATGTCACATGGCAGCGATCTCATAATGAAACAAATGCCTTTATACAATTTCCATGTTTAGCCTTTTTATGCAACATTAATTCTTGGTTAGAGTCATAAAATCAGCAAACATATTGGTGACATGATGGCAGAGGCTCTTCACTTCCAACCAAAAACAATAATTTACACTGTTTATAATGCGTGTGTGTATGTGTGCTTTTGCAACATATTTGCTCCTCTTTTTATTTTTATTTATTTATTTTTTTCAAATTTCTGGCTGATTCTCTCCACTAGCCTCCATTTTCTGCTCCGAGGGGCCGTGCAGTCCTCTCATGTGGAGAGAAGCTGTGATAAAGCAGGAGAAAAGTGGGGGAGGGAAGAGGAGAAAAAAGCGGCAGGAGGAGCAGAAGGAAAGACAGAAGGGAAGGAGAGACTGAGAAGTAAACTAGGAGTTGAATGTGATCAGGGCAGCAGAGACGACATAACGGCTATAAAAGACGGAGACGTCCAGAGGTGGTGATGGTGAAAATGGAGCTTTAACTGTGTTACACTCTGCAGCTCCATCACTGTGGGTGAGGGTGGAAACCCATGTGTTTATGTGAAGAGTGCATGTGTGTGCGTGTGTGTGTGAGTGATGGTATCACACCCATGGGGCTTTTACTCTGTCAGTGCTCAGCAATAATCAGCCTCTATCTCCCCTCCATCCGTCTCCACCTCAACGTCTCCCCTGCTACTATCACTCACCCCAGCCTGCTCTCCTCCCCCCAGCTGTCTTCCTCACGCCTCCTCCTCCGGCTTCACAAAATCACACCGATAGAGTGTGTGTGTGTGTGTGTGTGTGTGTGTGTGTGTGTGTGTGTGTGTGCTAGAATCGATTTGGCCTCTGCCCTTTCTAAGCACTCTACATGCTCCACTGGCCTCTCACTCTCCACTGGGCAGCATCTGTTTCACACACACACACACACACAATGCAGATTTCGGTGGTGGATACCCACAAAGGTTAATCGCTTGTTGGCTCAGACAGGAAAGTTTGTGGATTCTTTAAACAGGCCGTGTAATCTCCGTGTTGTCTCTGCTCACTGCAGATTTCCCCAGCATAGAATTAGCGGGGTGGGGGGCGGGGGGGGTCGTGATGTTATGCCTGATGGGTGTATGAAGATACCAGAAAGACCTCAGTGGTGGTTGCAGGAGCGACTTTGAATAAATGGACTAAGTGCATCTCTAATTTCCCTGGGAGAGGCTGGAAGACGAGATGTGACTCACAGCTCAGAGAGGAGATAATTACTGTTTCCTCCTCTCCGCCCCTCCGTCTCTCCATCAACTTCTGTTTTTTTTTCCCCCATTGCTCTTCCTCTCCAGCTGAGTGATTGCCCCTCATTAAAAATCAGAATAAAACATTGTTAGCACAGATCGTTAGGGCGCACTCCCGCCTCTCCCTCACCCGCTACTCGTTAGCACTCAGCGCCAACACTAAACGAGCGGCCTTTGAGGAATGTTATTCTAATTCCAATTAGCTCTTCCAGCTTGGCGGGAAGCCAGGTTGGCGGGGGGAGAAAAACACTGAAGTAACAGGCGCACACACAGCAACAAGAAGCAAGTAAGAGACGCGCACGCTTTTTAATATACAGAAGCGAAATGCACGCTCATTTTCAAGAGACAAAAACACACACACACACACACTCTCCAGCAACACACGCTGGTCTGAGAATAGCAGCGGCTAATGGCTTTAGCGCACTCTCACAGGGACCCAAAGAGCAATTAGGCTTCAAACTACACACTGTAAATCCCCTCTGATTAGTGTGTGTGGGTGTGTGTGTGTGTGTATATGTGTGGGTGTGTGTTTGTTAAGCGCTGTTTATCTGCTACCAATTACACTGCCCTGCCACAAGAGAGAGGTTCACTGGATAAATGGAATTTATGCACACACACACACAGATCACAGATGGAGATGTGTCCAGTCACACAATCACTTACACCATGCATGAAGGTAAGTAAGGTAAAGGCAATGAAGGCACATCCACACACCCTCCCACCTCCACACACACACACACACACACACAAGCTGTGTTATCAGTAAATGTTGGTGTGACTAGAGGATTTTTTTTTCTCACCTGACCTGCAAGGCAGGAGCAGCCAGGCGCCAAAACTAATTTCCACCTTCAAAGACTCCCTTATCTCCTCGGCTGCTGTGTGTGTATATGTATGTATGTATGTTCCGTGTGGGTGTGTGTGCACGTGTGCGTGGGTGGGTGTTTGCCCACATGTGGGTATTTGACAGCATCTGCCTGTGTGGGTGTGTGGCTGATGATCTGATGTCCTCTCACAGTGAACCATATATCACTGTCTCATCTGTATCGACCAGGAATACGCACACACACACGCGCGCATGCATGTGTGCACGTCACAGGGCACGGGGAGGTGGAGACAGCAAGATAGGAATAACAGGGCGAGCAAAGGATGCAATAAAGTGAGGTGTATCAGTAAATGGAGAGTTGGACACAGCCGGGGTGTCTGATTCGCCGCTGCGTGGCTTTAAAACAAAGATCGTTCGTACGGCTCCAACAAAAACCAAAGTTTAGCCATCTGAATTCCAGCAGCTCGGCATTTCACACCAGCGTCTGGGAACATGAGCAGGAAAAAAAAAAACCTGAAGGGAGAAGGATTCTCCACGCCGCCGCAGCAGCGGTGGTGTGTTGTATATTTCATGCAGCTCTTTTGAAGTTGCCCCTTACATTTTCCACCGACTCTTCAAAGGTTGAGACTTCAACCGGGTTTCGTCACCCCCCCCCAGCCCCCCAACACCCACGACACACTTTCTCGGTCATTTCGCTCATGTCGTGCTCTGTGTTCGTCCCCTTCGGCCTGAGCAGCTTCTTTCAAATCTCCTGTAAGCAAATCAGATGAGATGACTGAGGCTGATACATGAGGAGTCAGGAACATCTCTGTGACCTACGTGATGAACCAAAAAAAGAGGTCGGGGTGTGAATCTGAGAAGACGCTCAGCATTTCTGCACATATGGCTCGTCAGATTTGCTCTGCAGCAAATGTGAGAAGACATATGCACAGGCCATGATGTGCGTGTCCTTCTGGGGTCGTTATTTCCTGCCTAATTGTCTGCTTGGAAATGTCTGTATCGAGCGAATGCAAATATGCTCGTTGCCTATGAGGTGGGTCAGAGTGATGACTCCATCGTTCATGCTAATTGCTCTGCTAATGATACACAGAAAAGGCCTGTACTTGTGAGTGTGCAGGGTAATCTGAGTGTCTGTGTCCGTGACCCATTTGTTCTTTTTTGCCCATCTGTGTGTGTGTGTGTGTGTGTGTGTGAGATGTGTTGTCCACATCATAATCATATCCATTAGTATCCTCCTGACCTGGAGCATTTCCAGCCAATCAGATTTCGAGTGTGCTGTCAGCAGGTGTCGTCAGCTCGCTGCGAGATTTATCAAAGTGACGGAGCGCACCGCACAGCACGACAGCAGCATTTATCTCCCCACCCCACACACACACTTTATGCTCTTGCAGTCTGCAATGCGCACACACACACACACACGCGCAGGCACGTGTGTGATGTGTGACGTCACCGTGTTCTCTGATCTAAGCCGTTACTATGACACGCACGCTGTTACCTTTTATTATTTGAATTTAAGTCATTTCAAAAGTAAGCCTGCATAATTATGGGGAACCAAAATGTAAGCAACAATCACATAGATGGGAATTTCTGTTGTCTAAATATGGAAACAACTGGAAGAATCAATGTCACTGCTGAACATATTTGCATGTTTCCAAGCATGAAGCCTTTTATTTGACTGAAGTGAATCAGAGTCACCTGCTGTCAATAACTTGCTAACAATAACTAATTTTTTTTCCCCGTCAACTTTGATAGAATTCATCCCTCAGGACACGTTGTCCCACCCACGACCTTTGACCTTCTACTTTGCCGCAACCCTGATCACGATGTACAGCAAGGTCTTTATCTCCATGGTAACATGAACCAGTTGCAGAGCACGGTGCCACAGGGGAGTTTATAAATGTGGTTGTTTGCATGGGTTTAGCCAGAGAAGGAGAGCTAGACCACACACGCACACACACACACATGCGCACACACACACAAATATGCACATGCATGCAGAGGGAGAGAGAGAGAGAGAGAGCACTTGTCAAGTGATTAACTGTCAAACTGCACAGCCAGAGTTCAGCAAAGGTCAGTATCGATTTACATAGACTGATGGAAAGTTTGTGTGTGTGTGTGTGTGTATTAGGATAAGAAAAAGCTACTGTTTTGTGTTTAGAGTAATTCTGAGGACAAAGAGCAGGCCAGCAAACCATAAAGAATAAAATTGGATGTAACTCTGTGTGTGTGTGTGTTGGGGGTGGTTAGAATTGGGGTTAGGTCTCAAGGTTAAGGGTTAGGATTAGGGGGTGAATGTGTTTGTGTGTATGTGACTGATAACACCAACGAAGAAAATCTGTTACTCTAGCGTCACACCCGACGTAGTGGACTGAGTCTGAATTGTAAAGGTCACAGTGTCATTCTTAGATTGCCCCTGGAGAATCACTTCAGACAGGATTCCACCTGTCAGGCTTTCAAAGGCTGCAGCTTGGTCTTGTTGACAGGAGATCATTAAAATGCTGTGAAAATGAAAATCATATATATATATATATATATATATATATGATATTTGTTTATGCAGGAGTGCCAGTAGATGGTTATAGATTACCCTAATCAAGCTAATCTTTCATATTAACGCTCATTTTAAAACGAACGCCACTAATCGGCAACTATCATACATACAGAGATAACAGTCCAGAAACTAATTTTTTAATAGTTAAATTTCGCATCTCCAAAGATTTTGTTTTTAAATTAAAAAAAAAACAATATACAGGTTTAAAATGAAAATGTAGGGAGAATTTAATGGGCGTTCAAATCACGCTTTCCATTGTGCGTTTGCATGTTTTGTAGGACATTGCTGCTCTCTAGCGTCTTTATCTGGAACTGCACCACAAGTGGTATTTACATAAACTGAAAACCTGATCTTTACGTCGTTTTTTCGGAAACGGGTCGCTGTTTATGAAATTATATAAATATGATTGCGAGTGCGTGCGTATGTTTGATTGATGGGTAACGGATATTAATGAAGGATTAAAAATGATTTTTAAACATTTTTTTGTAGCTTTGAGATTATATCAGGATATTACTGCATACAATCTGATGATTTCCAAGGGCAACAACAATAATAATAATGAAATTATCTTTTTTAATTTTTTTTTTTTTTTTTTTTTTTACTCGTGTTGCAGAGGACCTGCTGTTTGTCCTCCACACTAATATATTCATAACTGTCATTAACCTATCTGCAACATAAGTCTCTGTATCTAATTATCCCCCTGGTCGCTTCACACACACACACACACACACACACACACATTCCGTTTCCACCTCCCTAATGTTTGTTGACAAATGATCGGTCTCGCCTCATCAAGCATATGACAACGTAAACAGATGGTAGATGGAGACAGGGCCCCCATGCCAACTCTAAACACACGCACACGCACCGACACACGCACACAGAGTTTATTGCAGATTGTGTTCTGGCCTTTGCTGGTTCTTTTCTGGTTTAATGAGTCTTTGAATTAAAAAAAAAAAAAAAAAAGGGAAATTATCATTAATGTCAGAATATTTGTGAGAAACATTAACATAAAGTAGGAAACCGAAACAGCAGATTAGTGTCATGGTCTTGTAAACTGCTTTATTTTTATGATCTCAGTTGCAGTAGCATTGAAAGTTTCATTCGTTTCTAAACTAAATGAATATAAGTGAGAAAACGCAGCTGCGTCATTCATTAACAAAAACATTTGTGTAAAAAGTTTTCATAGCTTATCACTTAAAGTAAGAGGAAAATAGGAAACGAGGAAAGAAAACAGAAAGTTTTGCTCTTATACAAAAATTGCATCTATAGTAGTTTTGAGTAAAAAACTAAATCTCCTAACGGTCATTGGAAGTACTGCAGCAAACCAAGACATTGAACTGCAACGATCAAGGCAAATTTTGATTAATTCTTTTTTTCATACATTCATTTCGACTCATTTGCAAACCTTTTTGTGGGATATAAAAGTTGCCGTGTATTTGTTTATTACTATATAATATACAAAGATTGAGAAGTCTGACAGTACAGCAAACATTCTTTTTTTCTTCGTTTAGTGTGTGTTTGACTGTTGAGGCTATTTGAAGCTCATTCTGGGTCCTTTTTTAAACCTTTGCTTTTCTTTAGAATAGGACATTCGTGTGAGAATGTACACAATCAGAAATGTGAATGTTTGCCACCTTTTAAAAGTTGAAAAAAGTTAAATATGAGCTTTCTGGAACTCATGCCTCTTCCTGTTTAATCCTTGTACCAGATAAGGACATCACAATAGGGGCTCACAATTGCACAAAAATATATACATTTCACAAATTCATCTAACACTGTGGGGTAAAATACCAAGTTATATATTAAATCTGATACACAAGTCAAACATTTCCCCTCAGACCACAAACCTGCGAACCAGGGCTCCCCCTGAGGACTCCACCTGCAGAGGGGATCTATGACAGAGAAAGATGGATGTCGCATGTTCCTGCCCCAGCAACGTTCTTTCCCAGGTTATTACACAACAGCGTCACATACGGATGTCCCTCTGAAAACGTGCACGTTCCTTCGCTTCACGTTCAGCTCCTGCACGACTCGCACAGCAGTCTGGGACCTTCGTCGCACAAACATATTCACTTTCGGTATCGCGTGCATGAAACGTAAAGTAATATGCATAAAAGCAACTGTCAGCAGTTAACAACGCAGGCTGCTGACATGCAGAGCAGAATGTTTTCAGCATATATTTGCACGTTGTTTCCACAGACGATAAATGTAAATAATCGGCTCTTTCGCAATCTTGGCTGTTTCCATCTCCTGCCTCTGTGGTCCTTTTGTTCCCCGTCTGTCCTCATGTAGTCAGCAGCGGAGGTCTGGATATGCTGGGTTTGATCAGTTGCAGCAGGAGAAGTTTGGTTTATTCTTCGGGGCGTTTAAACTGGGCAGCGACTGGCAGTGGCCTTTGTCATTTAGAGTGCTCTGCTTCGTTACCTCCCTGCAGAAGAACAGACGGTCACGTATTTTATTACTAACAGCATCACTGATGATCGTTACTGACGATCTGTTGATTGTTTATTTGAACTTGACAGTATGAATCAGGACTGAAACAAAGGTTCGTGTGTCCTAATCTGAGGTGACGAATGAGCTTCCGAGCAAAACTGTGTTAAAGATCCATTTTAACTCCCACCAGGTGTCAGGAGCTGACACCTGGCACAGGTGAGTAACACAGGACCTTCGATTCATTTCAAAGAAAACACCTTTTTGATTCACACCTTTTCCTCTTTTATCAGCTCAGTCCGTGGCCTAAGTTACAGCCTGACCTGTCTGGAAATAGTTGTAAGCATCCTCACAGTGAGTCTGCACTAGTTGAACATAAAGCTAGTATTTGATTTGTATTCATGTTTGTGATTCTGTTTCTGCTGGCAGTCGTTATAAATGCGCTGTATCAATAAAGTTAAGCTGTATTACAGCAAGTCGGTTAAACATTAACAGATTAGTCACTGGGAGCTAGAGAAGGGACTGTCTGCGTGTTTCCATGCTCAAAATTAAACTGTGGTTATTCAAATTTAGAAAGACTTTCTGGCCTTTATCTACCACCCAGGTGCAAAACAGGTGGAGAGGAGAGGCCATCTCATTATGTCAGTCCTGGTAATATTGTTTCCACCATGCTGGTTAAAAGAGTGTGTTGTTGTTCATTAATTTAAAGTGTTAAAGGGAAAGTGTTCCGCTGTCTAAATTATGACTGAGGTTATCAGCGTTTAGCCTCACCTGGCCAGGTGCAGCACAGCTTCCAGAGTGTTGGAGCCGTCTTTGGCACTTGTTTCACAGAACAGTGTGTTGTACGTCTGTGGGGGGAATCAAGGACAAAACACAGCAGGAATAGACTGGATGAGAGGTGACTAAATGCAGGTATACATCAAAATGAGATTAGTGTTAGCATTAGCATTACCATGGCCAGTTTTTCTCCATAGCTGGTGGGAACGCTGTTAACTCCATCTTGTCTCATATCGCACTTGTTGCCAACGAGCATGATGGGAATATCCTCCGGGCACACTTCCTGCAAAACAAGTAAGTGACTGGATAAACAGAAGGAAAGAAACAGAGTCAGCAAAACGTCAGCTACAAACGCTGCACAAACAGCCAGTCGATCACAGAAGGTAGCAGCCGAATCAAACAGGTCACCAACACGTCGGTTAGTGAGGTCAAACAGTGAGAAATAATGCAAGCATTCCATCACTCAGGATGGAAAAACCTGTTTTTGCGACGAGTTCTTCAGGGGTTGGGGGTGGGGGGACAACACTGAGGAGTCGCACTGAGAACAGGCTCAACTCGCATACATGCAAAGATTCAAAGCCACAATCAGACACGTCTACTTGGCCGCAGTTACAGCCGAGCACAGTCCATTAGCACTTACGCGTCTGCTGCATGTGGGGAAGACAAACCGGCAAGATGGTTAAGTCTGAATATCAGCTAACATTTATTCGCTAACACAAATGGCGTGAGCAGGCTGCTTTACCTCAACCATGTCTACCCACTCGCGAACATTTAGGAAGCTCTTCTCACAGGTGACGTCATACAGCAACAACACGCCGTCCGCACGCCGGAAATAAGACTTTGCGATGCTGCGAAACCTGACAGGAGGAAATTGACGATGACCACGTGTTTCTCTGCAGCCATGTTGGCTGCAGCTCTAAATCGATGGAAAGAACAATAATAACAACACCTTTCTTGTCCTGCTGTATCCCACAACTGCAGTAAAATGGGCTGTCCGTCCACGATCAGTGTCTTCATCTGGAAATCCACTCCTGGACTCACAGAGGAACCAATCAGTGCACTTGCAAGTACCCGGGATCTTCTTGCTGCAGGTCCTTCTGTTTAAACCTGAACTGGAACTCTGAACAGTCTGAACCGAGCTTGTTTGTGACTCACCCAGGGTGGCGCTGGAGGTGACTTTGAATTCGTTCTTGCAGAGACGGAGCAGGAAGCTGGACTTTCCCACGGCGGCGTCTCCCGCCAGGACGATTCTGTAGGCCTTCTCCGATGTCATGCAGCCCAGGTCAGAGCTGCTGTCCTTGTCCTCCTTCTGAAGAGCAGAGAAACAAGCCCACACGCTTGACTCCGGATCACCAGCTGCCAAAAGAAGACAGGTCTCTTACCTGAACTCTGAGGGCAGTGAGAGGTTTTTTGGTAGCTGGGGCAGAGGCCACGTCTGCTGGTTCAGCTGGTTTCCACTCCAGAACGGAGCTGCTGTCGGAGCCGAACGCTGATTCGGCGTCCTGCATCTCTGCTGGCTGTGAGGTGCACACAGGCCCACACGCTTACAAACCACAAACATGAGCAACTTCGCAGACTCGTATTTGTTTTAAAGACAACGGCAGTGAGCGCCTTTGTTCGTGGACTTTCTTAGGGATCCATTACGGAACACAAGCACTTCCCAAAATGTTTGTTGTACACTGAGACAATCTGACTCTCCCAGCCTCCCTAAAACTGAATACAGGTCAGGACGAGCCCGTCTAACTTATCTTAAAACCCTGAATCTTTGTCCCTGAAGTGTCCTTGGATACCGATGGGCAAACATACCAAACCTGGGCGAGCGTCTCACCTCCACGTCACAGTTTTCTCCCATCACACTATCCTGGTTGCCGCTCTTGAGCTTTTTCTTCACCCTCTGCCCTCCGTCTTCCTCTTCCTGACCTTTGACCTCCGGCTCCGAGTCGTAGCCGCCGTGCGAACCCCTGAGCGTCGACAGGCCGCTGTCCATGTAGATCTCGGGCAGGCTGTCCTCCTCACACTCGCTGCTGTGCCTGCGCCTCAGCCCTGGGTCACACATGGCCAAGGCCAGGGTGTCGCAGCTGGGACGGCGGCTGTACAGAGGGAAGTCGTCCATTCGCTGACAGAACCTGAGAGACGTTCCATAGCTTAAAATCCACAGCTCACTTCCTGCTTATTTAATTTATGCACCAGTACGTGTGTGTTGAGCATCCTTCATTTATTCGGTTGCTATAGTTACTCCATCGTTCGTAAAGGTGACCAGTAGCGTGATGCTGCAACCTTGTTTGTGTTATTTCTACAAGCTCAGGAAAAGGGAGTTCAGGAGAAATGCAAATCACACAGGAGTGACCGAAATTCCCAGAAATGTTGGCTGAAAAGGGGCTGGGGAAAGTGAATGGCCTCAAGGCTGAGTTCTGGGGCCATCAGCACCGACTTTAAGTTAAAATAAATATCTCAGAGCGTATTCAACATTTACTTTAGAAGAGCTTTAAGATACACAGCTCTGCGTTCCAGGCGTGAGAACACGTTCCATTTCAGGGCAGAGTGGGAAATTTCCAATGACTTAATCCTACAAGAGCGAGTTCAATTCCATGGTAATGAGATACTGGTGGATGCACTGTTGTTTGTTTCTGGGTGATGCTGCTGCTTTATAGGTCTCACCGGTCTGTTATTGCGTACGGCGATGAGTAACAGATGCTTTTACTTCTGTTTCTGTCCTTTATGCTTCCCGGAGTGGAACCCTGAAACACACAACAATTAAAAAAAACAAAAAAAACAAAAACAAAAAAAAAAAAACATACATTTTTAAAATATTTTTACTTTTTTTTTTTATCTACTTAAAATATTTTTTTACCCGCGTCATTTTCTCCAGGGAGGCTCTCAAGCCGTCATTGGTGTCATGAAGTTTCCTGTTAGCTGTTCTATGCAGACACACACACACACACACACACACATGCACGCACACACAAAGAGAGAGAGAGAGAGAGCGAAAGAGCATTATTATCATAAATAGTTTATAATGATTCTGAGCTGCGTATTGTATTTTTCTGTGCATGTGTGTGTCTTACTGCAGCATCTCAATCTGGCTCTCCAGAACGTCTCGTTCATCAGTGAACTGCTTCATGAGCTCCTCGTCCCTGCGGCCGATCGCAGCCAGAGAAAAACAGTTAACGACACTAAACCTCCTGATGACAATGAACCATCCCTGTGTAACCCAGTTTACCAGCCACTACTCAAGTCTTGATTTTTTTCCAAAGCAAATATGCACCCACGGGCCATGGCAGAGCAGTGGAGCCTCTCAGAGAGGCCAGCTGTGACTAACATAAAACACTTCAGACACGCAACAGCGTAAACACAGTCGCCGAGATAACCTGAGGGGGCGGGCAGTGTTGCCGGGCAATTCTTGTGTAGTCATTGTGTGTGTGAAGTCACTCCAGGATATCCTGTTTCGGCTGAACACGCTCTGGGGGAACGAGCGCACCATCATTGCTACGCAGCGAAACGGGGAGGAGATCTCCCAGAGAGACCGGCTTTATTGACAGGTTTCCTCAGAAATAGCTTTGGAAGGTGGGAGACGTGTCTGAATGAACACCGGCGACGGTGAGAACCTGTTCTACCAGTCAGTAAATGTAGGTTTACACTCAGGTGTGAGAGAGGAGGCTAAAGAGGCTCAGCTCTTCTCTTCTCTTCAGCCACGTGATTGGGAATGAAATAAAAAGCGGATGAGCATGAATTCACCGTTCGGAGGTGATGCTTTGGTCGGTGAGCTCCGTCTTCAGCGAGTCCATCTCGCTGTGCAGGCAGGCCACCGTGGTCTGAGACTTCAGCAGCTCCTGTTTCAGCCGCTGGTTCTCCTGTCAGAGCGCAGGCATCAGGGACGCCGCTTCTGCGTAGCGCACAGAATCACACCGTTGTCTGTCTCACCACTGTCAGCTCGTTGATCTTCCTCTTCAGCGCTGGGCTCTCATCTTTCCCAGTGATGCTCTTGTACTTTTCTTCTATCTGAGGGACACAGAAGTGAGTGTCAGTAGAGACAGACGGATGGATAGATGATTGATAGCTGGATTTACCATCTGCATCCTCTGGATTTTACACTGCAGCTCACAGATTTCCGTTTCGTAATTTCTTCGTAATTCGTTCAGTGCCGCTTCCGTCTTTTTCTTCTCCTGCGTGCAGAGCAGATCAATCAAGAGCACAGTTTTTTTTTTTTTTTTTTGTTTTCCCGGGTGTGTGGTCATGTCTGTCACACGCTCATGTGGAATATGTTGAGACACGGTCGGGACGTTGCAGTCATCCCGACCGTGAGGTCAAAGGTCATCGCTGCAGTCAAGTTTCACCTTGTGTGTTGTGATGCTGATTCAGCAAGAGTGTTGCGTTCGTTTGAGGGAATCAACCAGATGAAAGGAGCAGATCTGGTGTGTCTGAGCTGGCCCCACCTGATCTCGTGTTTTTCGTTCGGCAGCATGAATACGCTGGTCCATCTCCTCCTCCATCTCACTCAGCTGCATGGACGCCTGGTCGTGGGCCCTGAAAATCACCACAAAGGCATCTTATCCAACCAGTGACACCAGAGTTGATCTCAGGACAGATTCCAAGGAGGAGACGCTGTATTGGTGCACCTATCTGCTCCTCCTGGTGAAGCTGTCTGACACCTGAGTTTGTTCATTGATTCCTTTATTCTTCAGCTTTTTCTCCTGCTGCTTTTAACTGAATTCATGAGTCTCTTTAGAGCTGTTTCAATAATGTGTGTCAACCCAAACGTCAAATTTTCTATTAATTTTTCCATTTGTGTTTGGATAGGTTGATGGCTGGCGGACAGATGGGTGGATGGATACCGTTTGATGGCCAGGGCCAGGTTCTCCATCTCTGAGTTCTGTTGCTTGATCTCCTTGACGAAGATCATGATGACATTCTCCAGCTGTGGGATCAGCCTGGGCTCAGTCAGACTGAGGTTCTGGTACAGCGCCGCTGCCATCTCACTCCTGGAAGAGAAGCGGAGTCACACATCAGCTCTGTTCTATGGGAAAGGTTTGTTACGTATTTTCCATTTTGAATAGAAACACACGCATCAGGAATGATTAGTGGGTCGGAGAAGCTCCTACAATCCAAAATAAGTTAGACCAGCTGTTAGCCACAAATCGTCCAACCACACAAACCTTGTGAGAATCTCTGAAGTCACCAAAATTTGGCTGCTTTCATAATTATTGCTAATTATTAAATGTGTGAGGCAGTAATAACCAAAAATGTTTCTGATGAATTGTTAAGTCCTGTGTCAGACTGTTGTGGCTTAATGTGGGTCATATACTGTAGGTCAGTGTATGTGAGTGTGTGAGACAGATGGAGAGACAGACAGAGAGAGAGACAGCGAGAGAGAGAGCGCGTTTGTCTTCTGACAGGACAGACTGGCTGTTTAATACCAGGGTAAACAGACACTGTTGCCTCTGTGTCAATAACTCACATCATCTCACATTTTACTGCTTCATCATACCGTCACACACCAGCCAAAGAAGAGAATCTCCCACACACACACACACACAGGACAAAACGTCCATAGAGATGGTCGTCACGTTGTAAATGCTGGAACAGTCTAAAACAAGGCATCTGACCGCTCATCTGGAACATCTTGGAGAGAATCTACACAGACATCTTATTTAATCCGGCTCAGTGTATTCAAAGACCACGAGGTTGTTTCGTGTTCGGAGAAGCAGCATGACTGCTAATAAAATCATAGCCATGACAGAGAGAATATCAACTGACTCTCAAGATGCTGTCAAATGTCCGGTGTGCATCTAGTTTTGCATCTTCTTTTGTCTTTTTTTTTGACATGTGGACCTGTTCATGGCTGGGGGGGGGGGGCACGAGTCTCTCTCAGCGCTGGAGCTCAGCAGCAGAACTCAAATAGATGTTCCGTTCTCAATATCAGTGTCCATAACCGACACAAAATGTCCCTTCATCATGTGGAAAAACAGACGCTTGTGCTGACTTGGGTGCTCTGGTGTCGCTCAACTAACTGACGGAAGTGGAGTGAAGACGCAGCCACTGTGACAATCGGTGTCAGAACAGCAGCATGAGGCCCAGTCCCATGTCAGGCCCAGGGCCACAGTGAAAGCCTACCCCTACCCCTACCCACAGAGCTGCGTCCATGTGCGATAGGTATGGTTATCAGGTCTGGTATGAACTCATGTATGTGTGTGTGTGTTAACAACACAGTAGCAGCAGCTTGTTTGATGCTGATGCTAGTTTCAAGTAAATCTATCCTACACTGACCCTGGAGTGTCACTGTGTGTGTAAAAGGTTCCACATTACTGGAGAGAACTGAGGTTTCCCTGTTTATGCTTGTCCAAAGCAAAGCATGGCAGATGGCACTGGTGTCATCTCCTCTGACCATGCGATGTAACTGAGAGTGTGTTTCCTCTCGTCAGACCCCCATCTTCCATTGTTCCACACTGACACACACACAGTCAGAGCTTTCAGTGGTGGACAGGAGGCAGCACAAACAAAACAGTGCACTTTACTGCGATTTCTGACCTCTGCCTACGAACCAACCCTGAGCGCCATGGTCGTCCCATCGGTTGGTCCTACAGACCATCCCATCATGCATCTGGTTTATCTGAACATCAGCATCTGCTGTCTGCTTCGGTGTGAGGAGTCTGGGATCAGCCCAGATCAGTCAAAGGTTTTGGGTTTAAGTTACATAACCTGAAGCGGCAGCAGAGGAAAACACTTCTGAGAGGCGGCCAAGATAAAAGTGCACACTTGCACCGTGCAAAACTACAAATGTTTGTTGGTTTAAGTAACAAACCTCCTGTACTGACGAAGACGACGAAGAGCAGAAATGTATGACATAAAGAGTGAAAAAGTTAAACATAAAAAGGGGTTTGTGTCTGAACGAAAGTCTGTGTCAAATGTAGGTACTGAGTCATGAGTCACTCTAGCATCGAGGGCCCATAACAATATTTTTGTCAGACTCCGTATTTGCGTGTTCAAATAACCTGGATATTTGTTTGAAACATGTCTAAAAAAGTGGACCCTGCTGCCACCACGCTCACCTGGGGATGAACTTGGACTGCTCGCCCAATTTGTTCTCGAACTTGACCCAGGCGACGGACACATCGTCACCGTCCGCCTCCATCACTTCTCTGTAGCGGTCATGGAAGCCGCTGAGGAACTCCATCAGGGTGACTGCGCCGTCCTGGTCCACGTCCAGCCGGTTAAATATCCGCTCGGCCTCGTCCGTGGACACTTGCAGCTCCGCGCAGATGGTAAGAAACTCGTTTTTCTCGATCTGCCCGGAGTTATCCACGTCGTAGGCGTGAAAGAGCGAGCACAGCCGTTCCCGCTCCTCTGCGCTCATGCCCGTGATGGACGGCTGGGTCCTAAGAAACACGAAGGAACTTTAATGCAGCAAAACATACGAGCCGAGTTTTTCTCCAGACACCTGCGAAACCGAGCCTGGAACTTCCGACCACTCTGCTTTTACGCCAACATCTGCACAGCTGTTACGCAGCGTGAGCGTTTGGATCCACTGTGACGCTTCAGCTTCAGCTGCCCCTGTTCCTGTTTGGTTACAGCCAGAGAGAAATCTGACGGACAGGAACGCGGCTGTGTCCGGTAAGCTACCGTCGGGACCTGCCCGCGAACGCGCGCGAACGTGCGCGCGCGTCGCTGGAAGTGATCTCGCTGTGGGGGGTTTCATGTAGTGCACCTGCTTTACGCACAGATCTGAAGAGGCTTTAGTTGAGTTTATAGTTGCTGTTATTACCTTTGAATGAACAAACGGATGCATGGATGAACGAATGAAAGAATGACCTTTTGCTTATATTTTTGATCAGGAATGATGAGAATGAAACTATAAAGTGCTTCAATCACAGAATCAAGTGATATCCTGTAAAACTGGAACAAAGAAACTGTGACTAAAGTGTGTTTAATTTGGCCACAGTCTGAATGAGGCCAAAGTCTTTTTAGATATTTATAGAAAAAAGTCTGGGGATGGATAGATGAATAAATGGATGGATGAATAAAAGGTTCAAAATGCATTTAGATCACTGTCAACTCACCATTGTTTTCCTCTCAAATTCTAATGTATTTTGTGTATTTCTGGACAGCAATTCACAGTGTATTTTCTCTTAAACCTCTCAAATGTTGACACACAGGACCATGCAGACTTCATCTGTCTCACCTGGACACCAGCAGTCCCTCGCAGTCTGAAAGTTCCCCCTCACTTCCTGCGCCACCATCGTCCACCTCTGCAACATCTCCGTTCTCCAGGCCTTGCTCTTGGAAGCCGCCGATGAACTCCTCCAGCGTCACCGTGCCGTCTCTGTCCACGTCCCGGAGCTTGAAGATCCTGTCGGCCTCCCGGGGCGAGACGTGGAGCTCCTGACAGATGGTAAAGAACTCATTCTTCTCAATCCGTCCTGAATTGTCCACATCGTAGGCACGAAAGAGCGAACGCAGTCGCCTCTCTTGTTCCTCACTCATGTGTGATGATGCCATTGCTCTGGTTTGGGGGTCCTGGAGATGCTCGAGCTTAAATATAACCAGTTGGAGTGAACATTACATGTCTGTGTGGTGAGGTCTGACCTCAGTCAGGCTGGAACTGCTCCCAAATCTCCGCTACCTTGCTTTTATACGCCTCCTGTCTTCGTGCCTCTTATTCCTGATAAACACATTCTTTTCTGTAGCCCTCAAAGATTCGTGTAGCGAATGCTGTTAAACCATGAACTGGAATTAAAGTGGAAGAATCTTTGACAGGGAGAACTTAGAAACTGACAGAGCAACATTTTGTATGTCACCAGTCGATGATCTGAGTCTGACCTGTTTCTCCTAATACCAGCACATCATTATCATACTGTATCATGTGTTGATTAATGCTAAATGTACAAATAAAATGATTTCATGTGCTGCCAGGCTCCTGCACAGATCCTTACACAACAGGACTGAAAGTTACTTTTGTGCTGAAGCTACAGTAGAAATAGATGAATTTGACCTATACACAAAGCATAAACCTGATCTCAGTCAGTGTGTCTAATGTGTGTATGGTTCACTGTTGGTATTAGAAGGATTTATCCGTATTTAAAATGAATGGAACACTTATGTAATGACACTGGCAGCAGGGACAGGAGTGCCAGCACTGAGAGCAATAAGGAGACAGTCAACAGAAATTCCAGATGAACTCGGTGTTTTTATAGCACAGCAGCAACAGCCGCCTAGTGGCTTATTGATAATAAAGACCTGAGTAAGGTATTCAAACTTCCAGTGTTTTGGTTACAGTTTCCCAACCTGCTGAGAACTGGAACTCAGTCGCATCTGGGAAATGTATGAACTGACTACATTAGGATTCATGTTTTCTCTTCCGATGGGGGGGGACTCAGGTAAAGGAGGCGTGTGTGCGACTAATGTCAATGAGGGAGAGGGAGGGATCATGTGATCACCCACACTTATCTGCGTGTGTTTGTCCAGGGAGTGGTGCGCTTCAAATGAACACTTCTTACATGTGAACACGCCATATGCTGTGACGCACGCACACACACACACACACACACACACACACACACACACACACACACACCAGTATGTATTTTATGCACTGTTGGTGGACAAACCGGGAATTTCATTGGTCAGGCCGACCGAAATATGCTGCGCATCGCGCGTAAAAGCGCACAAAACAGTTTACAGCACATATGTCGAATCTCAGGCCTCGGGGCCCGTAATCCAACCGGGTTTTCTGACCTACAAGCTGGTGAACTTGTTATTTCGTGCCAGACCTGGCTGCAGAAACAAAGGGGTGCATCGGATATTTTCCGGGAAGGACGTGCTTATTGGCAACGATAACGTACGACGGTGACACCTGCTGGTTATTTTAAATGCCTAGTTTCAGTGTGCCTCGGTCTTGTTTTGTGTGTCTTGTCGCTGATAAATATCTCTCTCACTCAATATATACCTTATTTCTGGGTAAACTCTGTTCTGTGTACACGACTTGATTTCATTTCCATTATAGCAGAAATGAATCATGCATCTGCTCTTGCACCTCAGTTGCCACTGAAGGCAGTTGTTAATCAAAAGAAAGTGATTCGTTTGATCTGAGCAGCAGGTGTCAGAACCAGCTTCCTGCCCTCCACCTTGGCACAGGTGTAAGCAGCCTCCACTCTTCCCTCTGGCTATGTTGGCACTGATATCTGTAGCTGTATGCTGATGTGTGTCTGCCACGCTCATTTGCTGCCATCATCTGCTGGTGTTGATGCTCGGGGCTGCCTCACCAGGAGCTCCAGGCAGCACGCAATCTGTCCAGCAATCTCCTTTCAGTCGGGGTTGGAAGGATGAGAAGATCCATGAAGAGGGACTTTTGGGGCCTACATCTGCAGACCTGGGTTGAGGTTAAGGCTTTTTCTCATTGCTGTGTAGATTCTCATTCATCCAGGTCATAGTTATCCAAAGTTAGATCTCTGTGTGCAACTGGACTTGTTAAGGTTTCTTTGAAGACATTTCGCCTCGGGTTAGGGTTAGGGGAAGGTCCAGAAGGCTTCTTCAGATTGCTGGGGGCAGAGCTTGAAAATATAACCCTTGTAGACCATTAGCGTACTAATGATCTGGATGGTCACCTGAGAGTCGTTGGCAGGGTCGTTCACCTAGTTTCACTTTCGTGCTTCCCCTTTGTCTGCTGGGTCACATGGTAACGAGTCACCAGGTCTTGTGAAACGGTGTGAACGTTTGGATTGCTGACGAAAAGAGTGGAGGACTGCATTGTACCTGGGTGACAAAAAGTGCCTTAGTCCACCACCTGTGTTTAAAGATGGTTTTTCCAACTTGACATGGATGGCTTCCTTGACACCCCTCTCAATCCAGCGATCTTCTCTGACCAGTTGACTGTCCTCAAAGGAGTGTCCGCTTTCTTTTAGGCGTAGGTGTACTGCTGAGTCCTGTCCTGAAGAGGCGGCCCGTCTGTGGCCACCATGCAAGACTTAGGGGAAACTAAACAGCCCCTCCATAAATGAATGAGCCAACACAAATGGGCCACCTCTTCAGGACAGGACTCAGCAGTACACCTAAAAGAAAGCGAATTGATAAAATGTACCTCCTGAGGTTCGAAACTGACACAGCACTGCTAGCAATTAACCGCAGTCGGGGTCTTTTCCCGCTACACCACAGAGGTGTCTGATGGCAGATTACAGTCAGACTGCAAATTCTTTCAAATCAGTCATGTTTGCGACCTCCCCAGTCAGTACGGAGCACCCAAAGGGACATAAAAAAAAAAAAACACTCAACAGAAAACCTGGCAGGATGTTGGCTCTCGTGTACTGGATTTCGACACCACTGGTTTACAGGGACGCATTCCTGCGATTTTAACGGTTAGAAACATACTGATGTCTGTCACCCGGTCCAGCTCTGGGGTCACGGCCGTTTTGAATCATGACATGCCTGCAGATGTGAGGACAGTCTCGTTTCTTTCTCGATATCGTGTGTTTTTAGAAGTGGTTTGGGCTTGAAATGGCAGTGCAATTCACACCAACACCACACGAGGGAGACAAAGTCTCCTTTAAAAAAACATTCAACTTTAAATCAAGTCAGTAAAGAGTTTTATTGTGGCAGTATTAACATATAAAACAACTTATTTTTTTAAACATATAAACATTCAAAATTTCACTTCACGTCACAAAGTTCATAAGGCTTGTTCATCCCAGAAACTGGGTGAGTTCATTACTTAGCGAATTTTTTTTCTGATTCTTTGAACTTAAACATCTCAGAATTTATTTTTTATTTTTTTTAATTCAGACAAAACGTAAACAAAAAAGAATAAATTATTAGACTATTCAATAAAACAGCAAAATATTCAATCAACAATGAAAACAACAAAGTGACCGTGCAAGAGGTTCTGCTACTGTACATGCCCAGACAACACTGAAATTATGGACTAAACAGCTTATTTGTCTTTGTTCTCATAAGATGTCACGTGTAGTTTTGCATATCGTAGACCTGAGTTCAAATATTCAAAATGTCAAATGAATCAAAAACAGTTGTTTTGCAGGTGTAACCAGTTTGGATACGCTGGTACTGGGTTTGATAACTGACACTTAAACTGAAGCTTTGTAAATATTTGACCTCTGGTTTGGTTCGAGTTTACTGTAGATATGACATAGACTGGTGGGCGACTAGATGATGCTTTTCATCACAGTTTTATTTAAATATACACTTGCGCGCGCGCACACAAACAAACAAACACACACAAATGCTTCCTTATCTGTCTGAACTCAGAGGCGTAAATTCAAAATAATACAAATAAAGTTTAGAAAATGTAAAAACCAATGTAACGCTACAGTGTCGTACGGGGTCAGATATGCTTCCTGACAAACCCTCATAGAATGTGTGTTCTTCAAAATAAAAGTCAAGGCGTTTTCTCTTTACGTTTAGAATTTTCAAAGATCTAAACACTGAACAAATATTGTTTATGGATCAAATGAAGTTATGCTCTGATAGTCATGAGGTTAATATGGGTGTTAGCATTTAACATCTTTAACAATTTACACACAGCAAGACAGTATGATGAAGCTAACTACCTTCAGCCCCCTCTTAAAGAGACCTTCAGATGGTTTTAAAGCAATTGAGATGTTCCTGTTTTACATCAGCTGGAGGAAAGGTAACAGATGCTAACAGAAGCTAACACATGTATTCACTCTTGCACTATTTCAAACTTATCGATTGAAAAACACAGAGAACATGCATTCATCTGAGATGATCGAGACAGCTATGGCAACATCTGGATTGCTTTACAAAGACGAGACGCACATGGGGGAAGGAAGCAAGGACTTGTCTTAGGTCCTCTTCTCTTTTTTTTGCCACAATTATTAACAGGGTATTTACAGATGAGGTTGTGCGAGTCGCACTGATGTGATTAAAAAGCACCAAAGTCAACATGCAGTTTCATTTGACCTGTTGCAGGAGAGCAGCCTGTGTCCTCTCAGCCATTTGGACTTTGGCTTGGTTTCAGTGCACGAGCGGCAGTCGGGACATAAATGTTTTGTCCCTAGACATGCGTACTTCTGCTGCTACATACCCCTAAATGCTTAAAGCTTGATGCCACAGCAGGAAACACATGGCTCTGGACAGACGGGAGCAGGTAGGAAAGTGAATCTCTGGATATAGTGAGAAATGTATGTTATGGATAAACTATATGTTTTGATTAGATTGGCTTTCTTTTTGGTTTTTTTCATATATATTTATATTTCAAACATACACTGCTAATGCTCTTTCCTGAGAGGTTTATTTCAGATTTAACTACATTTTGAACAACCTATGCTATACATAAATTTCTTTTTTGGAATAAAAGATAGTTCCACTTAACTTTGAGTCCTCGCTGCATCGGTGTTCTCTTCTCATCTCCTTTCAGAGCCACTTCATCACACAGGACAGGCACTCAGTACAGTCAACTCACACTCTGATGGCTGTAGGTTCCTAAAAGTGACTGATGCATCCGTCGTCAGGGTTACAGGTGGAGTTAGATGATGCGTTCAAGTTGTTTAAACTAATTACTGTATGGCAAATGTTTGAAATCAGACTGTAACGCAGCAATCTGGAGGGGTCTTTTTTGCATTTTTTTGCAGCGAGTAGTCACCTTCTGTGGCTCCAGTGACCATGAACTGTAAAATAAAAACCCTTCAGCGAACGTTCACAGCTTTAGATGACTGCTAGATCTTCAGCTGTTTCACAGATATTTTTAGCAGATGTAATCAGATCATCTCTGTGAATCATAAAAAAATGACGATGGAGGGAGGGGTGGGTACACTTTAAGAAGTTGGGTTTCAGAGGTGAACTCTGTCCTGGAGCGATCGCTATCTGAGATCTGGTTAAAAATACTTTCAGATTTTTCAATTTTAAAAATATTCTGCCTCAACTTCTAGTTTTTATTTTAGGTCTGGAAAGTGTTTTATCCAAAAATATCTGCATCCGACTCCAAAGTTCTGAAAAAAAGTCTACATATCCTCAAAATGAGGCTGACGTAGCCTTAAAGTGTGGCCCTAACCGAGCATGTGGTTCAAAAACCACAGAAAACATTTAACTGAACCATGCGTGAGGATAACATTGTGATTTTTGTCTACAGCCTCTGCTAATCCTTGCAACCTTTTTTTTCCCCTCTAAATCAGGGATGTTGAAACCCAGTCCCCGAGGGCCATAATCCAACTGGGCTTTGTGACCGAGCAGGTAGAAAACTGCCAACGCTCACTGGCAAAAGCCTTTTTCTGCCTGTGAGGACAGAAAACCCCGCATGGCTGGGTTCCGTCACCAACTCTGTAAATGCATTATTTTAAAACATGTAAAGATGCACTAGCTGACTCACAGAGCTAAGGTTTAGATGCAAAGACATTTACATTTTTAACAAATCGCACAGGATTTATCCCTACAAACGATTTTTCTGTTGCTTTCTTCCTGTTCTCCAAAAATGACATCACATAATCTGAAACAGCTGCAGTGTGTGTAAAAGATTTGTGCTATAGCCTTTATAAGAAAAGCCCAGGGTGCTAAAGACAACACATCCTGATAGCAGAATTAAAAAATACCTTAATACTTTTTTCTCAACACCCGCCTCCCTAATAAAGGTCAATAAACTGACTTTTGTGACCACTGTGTAAACTCTTAATTTGAAAATAAACTTGAAGTAGATCCTCTGACTGAAAAAATTCCTGAAAGTCCTGAATTGCATAAAAAAATGTACAAAATATTAAAAACAACTCATTTAAGATTTGTATTAATTAGCAATATTTCTGCTCTTGTTTTTAAATATATATATATATATACTGCACCTCTGCCGGTGGCTCTTCTTCCGTCTACTTCCTCCGTCATGACTGACAGGCTCTCCGACCAATCAGCTGCTGCTCTGGGGCAACCTCTGTTTGTTGTCAGCATCAGGAGCGAACAGACCATCCACACAACCCCTGAACCCGCCATCCATTTTTCCTTTTTCACAGCTTTCCCTCCGTCCATCTATTCACTGCTGCTTTCTCAAGAACTTCCCAGCTTCCTCTTTCCGCCATCATCGCCGAAACTGTCGTACTTAACATGTGATTGGATCCCGTAGATGGAAACGTTTAAGCTGGATACAGCCTCAAACTTGAGGGCAACATTTGTAATTTAATTAGATTTGATTAGGTTTGGTTTTAGATTTAATTAGGTGTGTTCATCAGATAAGTACGTTAAACTGGTTAATTCACCTCAAGAGGCATGCTTTTTTCTTTTAAGACTGGATAAAATCTGAAATGACATGTTAAGACGACAGCCTGGCTCATTCCCTTTCTTCTTCTGCTCTTTAGTCGGACCACAGGTTCTCCATGGCCATGCTGATCTTGCAGAGGATCCAACGCCGCAGCGGGCAGTAATACTCATAGTGGAACTGCTCAAACTCCGGCGTCTGACGGATCTCGTGGAGGAACGACACATCGATGTCCGACTCCAGGAGCAACAGCAGCGTCGGCACAGTGACAAGTAGGATGCCCATCACCACGGCGACAAAGCGGGCCATGCTGAGCAAACAGGCGTTCACCCTCTCATTGGAGGAGAGCAGGCGCAAGCTGCCGCTCAGGACGCCGCCTGCGTGACCCCTGGCGGCCTGGCGGGCCCGTTCGTAGGCTCGGTCTCGCTCCCACTCGGCCTCCAGTCGCGCCTGAATCTCGGGGTCGGCGTGGAGCTCCCTCAGCATCCTGGCCGGGCTCTGGACCGGGGAGGAGAAGAGCAGGTCGACGCCGCGCTGGCTGTCGTCGATGGGGGTGGGCAGCATGCTGGCACAGGGGCTGCAGCCGCAACACAGAAAGCATATTCACTGATTAGTCAACACTCTGGAACAGATGGAAGAGGTGGCGTAATAGGCAGAAAAGAGTGTTGTCAAGGCAACAAAGCTGTTTTGTTGGAATAATTGTAGTAATGGTTCAACCGAAGTGACAGAAAGGTCTGACGTGCAGATTTGAGGTTTCTGGATGCTGAGAACATGTTATATAGCTCTGCGAACCTGTAGGCCAGCTCAGAAATGGTGAGTGGGCTGCTGGCCTCGTCCTCGTCCTCCGGTTCAACTTCAGTCCTTGGTGTCTGAGGTCGCACAATGGAGGTTTCCATAGAAACGTGAGGAGACTGCAGATCTTTGTCTGGAGCGGGGTTATTTTGCTCCACGCCTTGCTCTGAGTCTGCAGACGGAGGTTTGAGAGGGGACAATGGGATGGAATTCTTCACAGAAGCAACGCCTGGTGAAGACAAGACAGAAGGAGAAAGTTGGAAATTTGTTAACTGACTCTTATAGGCATGAAGATTTGCTGTGTCCTTATTAAATGACACAAAATCACCATCAAGCTGAGGCTTTGCACACAATTTGAACACTGATGTTTTTTGTATTCTGATACTTTGGAGCATCATTTTAAAAGAGGGTTTGCTGTAAAGTGCAATGTTCCATTCATCTCTTTTTAAAAACAATAAAGGCTGCATGTAGAGATGTCAGCCACATGATGGCGCTGTTGTATCTGTTAACTGCAGCGGTCAACAGAAAACACTGACTGGAAAACCTCAAAATGACCTTGACCCCACCGAAACCTCTCTCATATCATCCGCAGTCATGTCAGCAGTGCAAAACCTGAGAGGTGTGCGCTTACAGTTACCATGGAAATGAGGAGGTCTGGCTTAAAAACAATAGAGCAGGAAGGAGCAGGGGTAAAGGACAAAATGTACATTGTGCAGTGGTACAATTTTTCTCCCTTAACAGGGTCGTCGTTTTGATCTTATGTCACCTGATCACTGACGGCTTATCCCGGCTGCCTTCAGGCAACGGGCGGGATACACCCTGAACATCATGGGGCGAACATACAAAAACAAATAGCCGTTCACGTTCACATTAGGACAGTCAGTGTAGACCAGCCAGTTCACCAATGCCCTAAATGCATGTGTCTGGAAGGTGGGAAAAAGCAGGAGGACCTGGATTCACCCTGCCTTCCATCCATCCACAGTCCAGCTAATGCTGCCCAACCTATTCCTTCTGACCATCTCCTAAATGTCCAGTGATAATGTAGCTCTACAACACCCAGAAGGCTACAAATGAAACAGGCTGCCACTGAAAGTTCACAGGTTCAAGAGTTTGTGCTGACTTTAGCTTGACTCTATTACTGCCGTCTGCGTTCTGTCCTGTTAGCACAAACACACGATGTCCTTTTCTGTGGAGCAGCGCTCATTAAAATATCAAGTACAGATGCTTCCAAGATGAGGAGATTCACACCGATGCAGTTGAGGAGGTGAGAGATTCCGCATGCAGTTGAGGAGCAGGGGCTTCCCCCGGTGGGAAAGTGCTGAGAGGACCATAGTTTCACACATGTTCATGTTCACCATAGTTACCGTCAGTATATTTATGAGTAAGACAGACGAACTGTCATTCACTGTCTAACATGTTTATTTTCTACTGATAGATAAATAAATATCAACAATATTACTACATTACTTTAATGGCCTTTTTCTTTATCATATCAGCTATTATATTTTTGTCCTGTGTTTTTTGTCCTGTGTTTAAGGTTTCTATTTAAGAATTGAATACAATCCATACTGTCCCTCTCTCTCTCTCACACACACACACACACACACACACACACACACACACACACACACACACACACACACACACTGCAGTGGCCTCCTTAGGGTCTCAGGATGTTTAACAGATGACACTCTCCCCACCAACAGGTTCCTGATGCAGTTGCCACAACAAAGCTGACAATCTAAACACGCAGATAAAGTTGCTGCTGCAGCTCTGTGATTCTAATTTAAAGTGCACGTTCAGAGTTGTGCCACGGGAGATCTGCTTCTCTCGCCACCGACTCTTACTCTGCTCCAACGCATTCCTCGGAATCCCCGTGCTGATTTCAGCGACGTGGCCCCCGTGTCCCACCAGCCGCACGTAGACGTCCCGGGCAGTGTGGTTGGCTATGCGCAGATGGAGGCTTCGGCGAGTGGTGATCTTCACCTGGCACCTCAGGGTCTCAGCCGCGAGCACCAATGGAGCCTGCTCCTCCGTGGACTCCTCAGGCTGGAACACTTCCAGGGCTCCGGCCTCTCCGTCTCCATTCATCTCTGGAGTCGCGTCCTCTCCGAGTCCTCCGGCCCTGCTCTGACCCACGCAGCTCAAGGAACCACCTTGTTCTCCCATCCCCGACTCCGGACCGCTCTGCATGGCGTCGCCGCTGTGTCCCTGCTCCAGAACCTCCACTGTCCCGTCTGATGAGGAAGCCCAAACCCTCCACCGCCACCAACACCCCCACCCAACCGATAGGACACCCAGCTGTGCTCCAACACTCAGATGGCTACCAAAACACACACAGACACACACACTCTCTCTCACGCACACACACAATGATGGTGAATGACATACAACAGACTCTCTCTCTCACTCTGATGGCTGGGCCGCCTGTGAATGTCAGCCATGTTAACAAAGCAAGGGGGGCATTAGAGGAGGATCAGTCCCAAAGCTCAGCCTCTATATATAACCTGGTGTTCTGGGCTCCAAAGGGGCCACTTAATCTAACTCTGATTACAGAAGGACCTGACCCAGGAGGGGACGGGGATCGTTTTCTTTTCCTCTCTGTCTTTATTTCCGACACGTTCAGGTCTGTTCTCCATCTGTCGCTCAAACCTTCATGCTCCTTCCTGCTAATCTGTGTGGTTTGAATTTTCACAGCATTTCAAAGTCCTGAAATCTTTATTTGAATCAGGCTGATGATGTATGAGGGATGAGTAGAAGATCTTACAAAGATTGCACAGTCTTGCCCTAGTTTCTTCAGGGAAATTTTCTTCAGAAATGAATTAGTATTTTAGTATTTTCAGTATTTTAAAATGTTTTATTTCTGGTAGTTAGATCCTGAACTGGTTTATGAAGGATAGGACTCAGTTTCAGGGTTAGGCCTGGGTTTGGGTGAGCTGTAAAGGAAGACAGAAATCACAGAGAGGTCGATGTGGATTTGGTCTGAGAAGAAACAGGCAGGCGGTACAAACAACAAGGTCGACGCCGCCCTTGGGTCAGCTTCTTGCTTCCCTTCCGTTCTAATGGCTGAGATTACCACTCTGAATATAGACGGTGATCCCAGTCTAGCCCCAGGACAGTTCATCCAAATGTCTTCACAGCGGCCTTTAAAATCCGGCTCCAGTTACTGATTACAAATGAATTTAGATCCATGAAGTGATCGCTCTGCTGACTTACATCCAAACGGGTTGGATGCACCTTTCGCTCTCTGCTGTCTTCCGCACGGTGAAGTCTCACACCCGCTGTGGCCATTATTGTTCCACACGGTGTCTTTCCTGGTTCACTGTTATACTTGGGCTGCAGAAACAGGAGTCAGGCTCACTTCTGACTCCTTATTCCAGTCAGGATGTGTGTCCTACTCTCTCTCTCTCATGCTTGTGGATGCTGATTGATCCAACTTGCAAGTGATCCAATTTCTCCGGTGGACCAGTTTGGCATATTAGGTCAAAGTCACAGCAGCACTGATAATGGTAAAGTGTGACCACATAGAGTTTTTAAGTTTTCCAGACGTTTTGTTATTCCTGTACATGCGAACATTCACCCAATCACCGCTGACTTTGGCATTTTTAGAAAAGAATACCCTGCAGAGTGAGATCCAGTCCCGAGAATCTCGTTTCCGGGCCCATATACTCTTGCTGCACGAGTTCCTGATTAGATGAGTTCCTCCTGCCCCACCTTAGAGTGAAGCTTTACCGCTGCAGCACTTTGACCGTGAGCCAAGAAGAATTGATTTTTCTCCAAATGAGATGAGGAAAGATGAGCAGAGGTGGAAGGATGGAGAAGGCCGTAAATGCTGTCAGCGACGGCAGAGTCCATTGGCAGTTTGAAAAGAGTGATGGCGTGGCAGCGCCATTGTACAGGACACGTGTCAAGGCCTATAGAGCATTGGCGTGAGAGGGGAGGGAGAAGGGAGGATGAGACGTAAGAGATGAACTGATGCAGGCAATGAGGTAATGGAGGAGGAAGGACTCCTCAGATGCGGACGACACATACTCGTGTCCTGTGATGTGGAGAGGGGAGAGAAGATGGATGAAGTATAAATCACAGCAGCAATAGCTCAGCAGGGCGCGGCCCTCTGTGAGGACAGGAAGTCCACGCCCACATGGGGCCGTTTTCATTTCAACCTCTCGTCCTCACCTCTGCTCCTCCCCGCTCATTTAGCTTTGTTGTGTTTATTGTGACGTTACCGATCTCCAAAGGGAGAGAAAAAAAAAACGACCCATGCTAGTTTTCAACCCTCTCATGGGATAGAAACTGATCCTGATTCAGCTGTGAGCCGCATGTCAGCAGCGAGTCAGCTGATGGACAGATGAACTTAAATATCCTCTGGCAAAAGTCATGTACCTGAGTGTGTATGGCAACATGCTCCTCCAGAATATCATATAAAAATCTACAAAGTAAAACTGAAACTAATGAGGACTCTTTAAAGTACTCTTCAGGTTTTCACCTTCGTAGAAAAAGAGTTAGAAAAAATATGCTAATAATAAAGTAACCTACTTTGCTTTATTTGCTGCTGCAACATCATAGTCACATTAGCAGTAGCTTATAGTTATATATAAACACACAGAGACACACACACACAGGCACATATAGAAACTAAACTGAATCAGACCCTTTGGAGCCCAACAAATAAGTGGAAATTAAATTTTCCACATTACACTGGGCCTGTTTCCCTGAGATTACAAAGCACATCTTCCACTGCAAAACACATGCACACACAGTCAAACACATGGACAGAGGCACAGAGAGGATCATGGGAAGAGTATTTTTAGCATGCTGTCATTGGTGTCTCCAGGGAGATAAGACTGATGGAGGGATGTGAGCATCAGCTGCTCAATTAACGCGTTGCGTCTGCGTGTCGTGCATGTACATGTGCTTTTTCATACACAAGGGAGACACCATGTGACTTTGTGGAGTCCTTCTTTAAGCCATGAGTGTGTCTTTGTGTGTGTGTGTGTGTGTGTGTGTGTGTGTGTGTGTGTGTGTGTGTGTGTGTGTGTGCAGAGGTCCTACCATTGTCTCCAGCTGTGTCTTCACACTCATTGGTGGAGGGCAGCGCCGGAACCAGCGGCTCCATGTTCATGATGAGGTTTTTATGGCTCAAGGAGTTAAAACTGCGGCTCTGACCAAACTGGACTCTGAAAACACAAAATTTAACAAAATTCAAGACTGCTGTGTTGTTTTTGTGTGTATGTAGGTGCATGAAGAGAGCGTGTCCACATGTCAAAACCGTGCAGTGTGAACAGTTTTCCACCTTGTGCATACCTGCACACCTCCGGTGGTTCCCTCTGGATCTTAGAGCTGGCTTCAATCACCTCCTTGGCTACTCTCCCACTAGCAGGATGATACAAACGAGTGCAACAATTATGAATCCTGTCATTTCACATTCTGTAAAAACAGCGGAATTATAGGAACATCACGTATGACATGGCTTATATTTGATAATAAAACTGGCAGGATGCTGAATGTGTGAAGAGAGGAGGCCAGGTTGAATCGGTAAATGTTTAAAACGTGCTGCAGACATACGGAGTCAAGAACCAAACACGCACACATCCTGCCTCACCTGTATCTGAACCTGCTGCCTTTGAAGAAGATGTTACTGCTACAAACTGTCTTGATCTGACTGGATTTTGCGCACCTGAGGAAATAAAACAGAAAAAACAGGATGACTGTGTTTATGCCAAGAATACCACAGCGATACAAGCAGAGTATAACTGGCAGTGGCAGTGGGGGGAGGAAGGTGGGTGGTCCGGTAAGTGCGCCGTAATTACAGATTGTTGCTGCTGAAGTCAGAGCATCATGTTTGGGTCGGGGTAATTTGCGGTGTGTATTACAGAGCCGAGGAGACAATGCCAGGACTCATCATCTAAGCTGGGAGGGAGACAGGGAGGCAGGGAGGCTGCCCTGCTTGGCTGCCTTCACAAACTCAGCCCCTCTGATTTGATTAAGCTGCTCTGACGCTCGCCTGACATCCGATACGACATCCCCTCCCTCTCTGCCCGCTCCTCACCGACACATGAGCAGCCGCCATTAAGGAGCCAATAACGCAGATTTACGGTGGCAGGGGCCATTAACGGACGGCTTTCAGAACTTTATGATGTTGTCTTCAGTAGATCAGCCAGAAAACAGCTCAGAAGCATTTCAACGAGAGACGAGGAAGGATGGAGGAGGACGAAGGACGCACTGGGAAATAAACCACAAAGCAGACTTCTTTGAAATCCTTCCATCAGAATTCTCATCTGAGGATATTTTTCCAGCCTGTCTTCCTCTTAATTTTGCTGTGCAGTTTCTGAACACAGCTGAATTGTATGTGCAGTTTCCAGTTAACACCCCAGATGTGACTTTTAAGTGCAATAAGTTGCTGCATAATAAGTCTGCATGATCCCAGGGCAGAATCAAGGCGTCTTCAAATCTCTGCATCAAAAAAAAAAAAAAGAAAGAAAAGCCTCCGTCTCCTCACTTGTGCCTCTGCCCCGAGCTTGTTTCCACTCCTGACAAGCAGAGGGGTCAATTGTCAGTCAATATTGAGAGCGAAAGCCTGAGAGCAATCAGCTGCTCCCCGGTGAAGGACACAAGGGAGAAGAGGAGGAAAAGACAGGACAAAAAGTGAAATTAGCAATAGACTGACGTGTTACACTTGAAAAGGACAAAGGAAAATATATATAAGAACAATCCCAACAGAAGAGAACCCTAACTTGATTTATGCTCCAAGGTTAAGGTATGCAGTTACTTTTACTTTTTCTTTTTCGTCAGATCCACCCTCTAATGTTTCTTATTCTCATCCTCGTTCCTCTTCCTGCTGCTCCTCTTCATTCACTTTTCTCTCTTTCCCATTTCATCAGCTCCTCCTCTGAGGAGTCTTAATCTGAGTACCTAAATAATGCCAATCAATAATTTAAAGCACAACCACAACTTTGGGACAGGTTGTAGACATAATCCTTATCAAATACACTAAGCTCTAAATGAACTCTCTATATGCTGTGCACGTGTGAGCGTGAGCACATTTGTGTGTGCAGACGCACTTGTAGAAGGCCTGGTTCTCCACTCCGCACTTCCAGAGGTGTTTACATGCTGCAGGCGTCGAGGTATGAAATGTCAACACCAGTTTCTTCTGTTGGGAAAAGGACAAAGACACAAGCAGAAGATGAGAAATGTTGTTACATGTTAATAAAACCAACCTGAGCGGTGTGTACGATGAGAGGAGAGCTGTGCGAAACACTGCTGCCTGGACCAGAAATGCTAAGCTAACAACAGCTACAGGAAAAAGCCTTAAGGACTTGGAGGGGTTGGTTCCTGTAAGACTGTAAACGTCCAGTCTTCAAGTCCGTAAGTAGATGCCAAATCAATGCTGATCAATGAACAGCAAGAGTGTGGAAGCCTTCCGATCAATAACACTGTAAATTATAACAGTGGTAATAACAGTGAAACATGTGTTAATACATAACATAATCCGTACAAAGTGTGTCCTGATCCAGCCCGTAGGTAGCAATGTATCACAGCTCCCACAGTCTCCCACAACACTGTTATTACCGCTGGTATTACAGCATCAGGCTGTGATTTACACACATGTTCAGCTGTGGCCATGTGTGCATTTGTGAAAAATACCCAAACTGCCTTTGAGAGGATTACAACATGTTTCTTTCATCCCACTTTGACCGACATGCAGAACGCGGCAGTGACACAATCCCGAGTGTTGTGAAACAACAAAACAACAGAATTTATGAAAACACACTTTATCTGCAACTGATGTGCTGAAGGAACTACAGCTGCTTACAGTGTTTCAGCCCGCGGCCCCTCCTCTTCTGCCTCCTCAGCGTTTCAATAATCCCGTCAAATTGGTTTTCATGTTTGATGATGGGGAAATATTGGGTCTTTTCCCCCCAGAAATAAACTGATTAAGAGTTTATATGACCTGCAATTACTCTTTTTGGGACTGATTGTATGAGCACATTTAAGTGACTGAATAATAAAAAAATAATAATTTAAGAATGCCATCAGCTCAAAGTGAGACTCTCATATGCACGTTTCAGGTTAAACCAGAGAGGTGAGGACAGAGAACCATGCAGTGACCAACAATGGAAACATGAGCAGCATGTCAACACACAGGCTAAATCCTACAAAAAACTAACAAGCATACACATACACTATTAATTCACTATGCAGAAACTGACTCAAATGAATCATGTACATGAGCAAACAGTTCAAAATAATAAAAAAAAATCACATACATGATGTGTGAGGTCTCTGTGAAAAACATTTGGTTGATACAGAAAAGATGAAAATGCTTCATGTCTTTAATGCGGCTATTTTCACTTGTATTTACTCACCAGCGATGTCTATGTTTACACATACACACACACACAAACACACACACAGAGGAGAGACAGAAACACAGAGATCAAACTGCAGCTTCTGCCAGCAGTGATGTGAAAAACAGACAAATGAGCAGACGAAGGGATGGCTGAGTGGAAATGACAGAGCCCGTAGAGAGAATAGTTACTCATTAACTGATTGGCAAAAAAAAAAAAAAAAAACAAGATTAAACAGCTGGATTGTTTTTGTAAAATGAAGGCGGTGGAGGCATCTACAGATTACTGACGAAATTTGAGTACGGCTGAAGCGTCCCAAATACACAATGTCCAATTTCACATCTCATTTTTTAATAAAATGTGTTTACATGTGAGTGTGTGTGTGTGTGTGTTAGATGGTGTACAGACTAGAATATCACATAAGCTTAGACTGTGCTTCTTAGGGAAACAGAAGAGAGCAGACAAAGGTCATAAAAGGCCATGTTTTATCTCCAATGATGTTAGTGCTTCCAGCAGTTTACCTCCCCGATGACATCACCACGATGGAGAAAATCCTTTTAAATAAACTTGTCCTGAATCACAAACATAGTGCGCTCACCTCCTTCTGAATCCCGATGACGTAAAAGGTTTTCCCTTCGAACTTCAGCTTGCTCACATCAGTCCTGCAAGAGGCCCAGTATTCAACAGTCAACACCAACGAGCTACACCAGAACCAGCCGACAGAGGCGACTGTGTCAGCAATGACATTAGAAATACAGTAAAAAAAGAAATTGTTTGTTTTTTTATGCTCAGGTATTTGTTTCAAAATATAAAAGGCACATTTGTACCATTTGAGGAGATGGATCCTTTTGTTTCCTTGGAAAACCACGAACCCCTTGGCAGTGAATCCGAGAAAGGCTGTGGAGCCAGTGAAATCCTGCACACACAAACGTACACAATTACAGGAAGGCAGCTGGCCATGAATCTCCACGGTAACAGCACTTTCCATTGCCTACCATTCTTTAAAATTTCCACTAACTTACTGAATCTGTTTCAAAGTGATCAGTGTAAATATTAAGAATAATTAAATAAATGATGTTGGACCTGATGATCATGTTCAGGGAGGTTCTGACTTTCCTCTAGCTGATGTTGTTCATACAGAGCCTTTGAATCGCTACAGCTGCCATCGGAAACCCAGTTTTTCCCAAAATTACCTATTCATAACCTGGACAACACCCTTAACAGACAAGCTTAAAAACTGGAAGGTCCTTTCAGAAGGATTTCAGCAGAATTTTTCTGAAAATACAGAAGCTAAAAACCCTTTAACAAAAGCAAATATTGCAAATTCAACGCTGTTACCTTGCACGGGTGAGGGTCTACGCCATATGTTTCCAGGCTGTGAGCCCTCTGGAGCATATTCAGCTCTGCTAAGGCCGAACACTGGCCCCTGTGAGACAGCAGAGGAGACATTTACACCAAAACAAACAGCGATGATGGAAGCAGCAGTTGCTTTATAGACACGCCACCCACATGAACCCATCTTTGTAAACCACCTCAGGTCCCCAGCGTCTATGCCGCCGTAATGATCTGTACGCTGCTAATCCTGCCGGTTGGACCTTTGGGGCAAACAGGGGGATTTTAGCATCCTGTCTGTCTGCGCTGGGGGAAATGACAAATTTGTCTTTGATGCTCTATAATCCCTGTAAGTGTGACAGTCACACACTAACGACATAAGTCACCAGCTGCAGAATTAAACATCAGAGGCACCGCTGGATGGGACGCGATCTCCTTATAGGAATGCCGCAGGTTACATGTCGCATTATTGACAAACCTCCCCAAAAATGTTCACATTTAAATGATCCTCACATTAACAGACAGCAGCGTCAGTGCGTTTCATTTCACAACAAACGGAATCTTGGCAGAGAGCCGTCTCCGCCCGTCACCTGGATCAAACGGCCTCAGACACGTCTGCTTCACCTGAGCTCATTCTTGTGTGTTTCGATAATCTTGCGCTCCAGTTTGAGGGGCTGTTTTGGAAACAGCTTGAAGTCTCTGATGTAGTCTGACGGATGCTCCTCTGGGTCGTAGTCCCCGAGTTCAGCTGAAGACAGAAGCCACATCAGTGACAAAGCGCTCTAAAGCAGTGGCAGGGTGAAAGGGCAAAGATGTGCAGGGTGTGGAAACAACAAAATAATTCATAATTCATGACCACAGCGGTTCAAAACTACAGCAGGATGTGAGGAAAAAGCATGTTAGACGTGATTTGATAATCTGGGTAAAATAAACGTGCATCTGTCCATTCATCCATCCATCCATCCATCCATCATCCATCTCTAACTCTGCAGATGAGCTCACCCTGAACGATGCAGGCTCCCAAGTAGGCAGCTTCAGCAAAAGGACACAGAAGACGACCATGGTAGATATCCCTCTTCAGCTGAAGGTACAGAAGATACCTGCTCACACACACACACACACACACACACACACACACACACTCTAAGTTTCATTTACAATGTGTCTCATGGTGATTAATAGTTGGTGGTTAAAGGAGATCTTATTGCGCTAGTTGTCGTTAAACTCTCTCTCGTCTCTCTTCTCTCCATCTCCCCCCACCCATCTGTGCTTGTACCTGGTCAGCTCCTCCTTGATTTTCATTGGCTCGCTGGGGTAGAATTTGACCCGGAAGCACATGGTAAAAGGCTGCTGAGCCACTGAAGACAAGAGCAGACAGGAAAGCTGGAGTTAGGGGTAGAATGCTGAGAATCCTGGTAATTAAACCGTTTTGAACATTCCCAGCAGTTAAGACAGTTAACACACACTCAGTGAAAGTCCCAGTCCTCCCACTCAGTCCCAGAGAATTTGAGCTGTTTTTATGCTGAGGCTTATGGGACAGAGGCATCTCTAAAAAATATATTTTAGAGGAAGAGAGTTGGCAAAACTCGTAGCCTGTGACATGTGTGAAGATAAGATGAAACGCACAAAGAGAAAACTGATCTGAGAGCTAATCCTGCCACAGGGAGACGTGATGTGTCAGAGTTACTCTGTTCAACACTCGTCCTCTACCACAGCCTCTGTGCCTTCACTCTCGTGCCATCTCTCTGTCCTTCCAGAGTTCTCTCTCTACCTGGGTTATCTGTCACTATCCTCCCTCCCCATCACATGGGCTCGTATTTCTCCTTAATCACGTTTCCCTCTTCGAGTGTGTTACTGCTGAAAAGCAGTAATGCAAATGTGTCATCAGGTGTCTGGTAGACAAGTGAAAAAAAAAAAATGCAGGATTTAATTTCACTAAAATAAATGTCATCATAGTTATTTCCCATTTTAGAGAAGGTCACTATTTAAATTTAAATTTAATATTTACTTGTTTTCTTCTTCGGCTGTTGCTCCTGTGTGTTTGACTTTCCTGTTGGACGTCTTGTCCCTCTGGCACTTTGTAGCTTGTCACTTTGTCTTTATCAAATCTCTGTTTATGTCCCTTCGGTGTTTCCGAGGAAAAGTAACTGCCTACCACTGTTTGTCTCTGGTGGTGTATAAATATTCATTTGTCTTTCCCATGCTATGGGCTAAATGCCAATGCTTATAGATCTTAAAATTGAAACATCTGTTGACAGAACTGATGGTGAGGGGTCTGAAAGAGTTCTAATAGAAATAAAATAACTAATTAAGATGATGGTTACACATTAGAACCACAAAATTATGTTCAAAAAGGGTTTGAAAGTGATCGCACATGTATCACCCATTCCAGGGGCTTGTAAAAGCTGCTAGTTTATTAGTAGCTGGTGATGTAGTTTATGCTATAGATAACAGAAGATCTGTAATACTGGTCATATGTGACCAGTGAGAGGGGCAAGTATGGGATGGTAGTATATCAAGTTTACCGCTTTAAAAATTCATGCTGAAATCATGGCGACCCTGGCCACTAGGGGGTGCAAAATGGCAAAATAATGCAGTTGTATTGTTTCATTTTACATTTCTTTTATAATCACTCATTCTGAAAACTTTAACCTTACACACCTGTTTCCGCACATTACATCACTGTGCTTATTTATGAATTTTTGGAACTAAAATGCACGCCTCTTGGAGACTTTGCTGTCAGAGCCTGTGGTTTTGTCTGTTTCATAGTTTCAGAGGCAGCTCTGGGGAAACAAATACAGCCTGCCAGAGAACAAATAAATACACATGCCCACACCAAATATACAAATACAAACACATGCATGAACAAATTATATTCAGCATCACAAAAAAAATGCAAAACACAAACCAATAAAGACACAGAGAGCGGAGGTAACACTTACATTTCATTTGTCGGGCCACAGGCTTGTTGGGCTCCAGCCAGTGCTGAGACCAAGATGGTGGCAATTATAGTGAGGACAAATATTATTAAAATGTTGAAAAATGACTCATTTAGCCTATCCTACTGTTATTAAAAAAAATAAAATATGTTGTATGGCAGTAAATGGAGCAATAGTTACCCTCTGTTTCTCAGGGTCCACATAACGAATGCCAAAGTAGTCTTTCTCCAGTAAGTTGTAGTGGTTACACACGTGGTCTAACAGGAACTGTCCTTTGGTGTCTCTCTGCAAATACAACAGACGCACCAACACCTGAAACCACATGGCTACAGCTTGTTGTAACCAGGCCATACTCGATAAGGTCGTGTATTTCTCCATCCCATAAAGCTCCTGCACCATCGTTTAAACCATCCGTGCAGAGGATAAAAACACTCTTTAATGAGATTTTTATGACGCAGGAATATGTTTTGCACGTCTGTAAACCTCATTAATTTAACAATGTCGTCTTAAATTCACAAATGTTTCATGTTTGCTTCAAAGCTCAGCATTTTAATAACAAAGAATAAAATATTACTGCTGTGATTTGCCACGCTTTTTTTTTTTTTTTTTACACAAACTGCTTTGAGTTTTAGAATAAAATGCCCTGGATGCAATTCAGAAAAGACAGAATTTTAATGTTCAACTTAATGTATATTTATGAAAGGTGTTGGTTTAATCACAGCTAAACAGGATTTAGCTGAGCCAAGAGATCATGTTCATGTGTTTTATGGCATTTACATGAGGATGCTCTCAACCATGAGAATGCATCCAGAATTTGAGAAAATCAGTGGCGGTATTTAGCTACGTCTTCTACTTGGATGACGTCTTCTCTCCTCCTCTGTGCTCTGGTTGTTGGGGTAACAGCACCAGGTTACCAAACCATGACTAATCTGTTTAGAATTGCAAAATCCCCTTTGCTCAGCGGGTTCTCGCTCTGTTGGAGTGAGGTAAAAATAAAAAAAAACCCTGATATATTCATATTTATCTTTTATATATATCTTTTATATATATCAAAGGGATCAAATCTGATTAGACATGAACAGATTCTATACAAGGACTTTTACTGGAACTGGACTGGCTCAGCTTTGCTGTTGGTGAGACTGACAAATGCTTACTGAGCAGTAATAAACACACATACACACACACACATAAATGATGATCTCATGTTGCTCACATATACACATATATACAGTCCTCAGATTGTGTGTGTGTGTGTTATAACTGCTCATGACCTGCTGATGGAGGTGAATTCTGTGCTCAGTTAAGCACAACTGATTGATTCAACAGGAAAGTGTTTGCCCTTGTTGTGATTTAGTCATGACAACGCACACACACACTCTCTCTCCCTCTCTCTCACACACACGCACACACACACACACACACACACACACACACAAACAGTCAAGAACCTTTCTTTAGTTAATTATAAAACATGTAAAGAAGTCAGTCAACTATAGGTTGACTAACAACTGGTCACATCTTTTATGATTATTAAGCCCACTGATCAGCTTCCTTCATCCTGTATTCACCTGCCGACCCCTGAGGCAGTTTACATTTCCAGAGCTTTGCCCAGGTTGGCCCGGCGAGGTGCATCTGCACGTTTGCACTATTTTGTTTTCATGCAACAAAAAAGCTAAGCTTTCCTGCTGATTGCAAGGGCAGCGATTTGTGACTGATTCGCACCCTATATACGGTGAGTGACTGAATTTGCAGCTGTGGCAAAAGAACACCGTAGCCTGAGTAGGTCATTTTTCAAAGTGGCATCCTCGACCCTCAGACACCCAACACGCCTGCTCACATGCTAATTTTCAGGAACCTTTAAAGTCAGAGCGCTGCATTCATAATTCCGCTTACTCTCGAGCTTCCGTTCCTCGTACTGATCCACCGCCAGAACACACTTCCTAAAGGTTTTCTTGTTTTTCACAGGGCCTTCATGGGTTCTTGGCTTCCCCCAAGACCTTGTTTATCCTGATATCAGGTGAGTCAGCTGTGAAATGCACTTGACACAAGTATGTATTCTATTTGGTGAGACTTGTAAACCTTTTTAAAACCTTTACATTTTTAAATAAAAGTACCGGTGAGCCACAAACAGCCCGCTCCTGTAATTCCTGTAATTCCTGCAAACGCTACTGCATCAACACCAAAACAAATGCAACAGAAACACGGCGGGCTGTGTGAGGATTGTGGTTGCTCTCAGTTTGACTGTGCATGAAACCAGCTTCACGGCAGCTTTACGCTGCACCCAAACGGCATTTCAAACACTGCTGTAATGCAGGAAACAGTTCAACGCAATGAAAAATAGAATAAGAGCTGAAGGATAAAGCAGGTGCTCAGTTGGGCAGAATGCGCAGGAGCTCAAATGCGCACAGGCTGTCCACATAATGAACTATAAAGAAGACATTATTATATCAACATTTAATGACTGTTCGGCCTATTCTACTGTAGTCTTCGGTAGCCACCCTAAGCAGCAAGATCAAGATCACCGGTTCTGTTCAGGCTGGTTATTCACTATTTTACTGACATGATTTAGGTTTTTGTTAAAGATACTGCAGTCTGTTAAACTAGCCGGAGACCATCTTAATTATCTTCCGCTCTTATTCACAGTTTCCAATTTTAGCATCATTTATTGATTGGTAATTCTGCGTCATGATGATATGATGTCATACTCACAGGTAATTGGAAACCCAGCTTTAGATAGTGTAGGTGTCCCCTGTGGCTTTTCTAATAGCCACAATTAGCGATCGCTGAAGCGCAACATTCCAATTGGCTGACTCAGCGTTATTGCAACATCTGTCTAAGCTGTAAATCAGGCGTGTGTCAGCTGTGATTGCTTCCACGTTTTCCTGAATGGCATTAGAGTGTCTGCATGTCTATTTGTCTTCTGGATGTTTGGTTCAGCCGTGTCAACGCTGCGACCAAGCTGTTTAATCTGAGGAGCAAACTGACGGAAGAGCAATGGCAGACAAGGGTGAAGGAGAACAAAAACAACCAGGCCGCAGACTGTTTCAGAGAAAATCATCAAATAAAGAAAGAAGAGGCGGGAACGGAGCAGGCACGTGAAGAACAGACAAACGCACCACAAGGCTGAACAGTTCAGGTAAAAAAGGTGAAAAACAGGATACCCTGTGATGGGGGAGGTAGAGAGGGGGAGATATGAAGAGTCTATGTCATGTCCAACAAGGGCTGGATACATATTTTATACATCCAAAGGCTGGACATAAAAAATTAACCCTGTCATCCTGTCGCTACATGATCTCACCTAATGAAGGCAAAGTGCTCTCCTCTCTAGCTGGCCTCAACATCCACACACACACACACACACACACACACACTAGAACATATTCAGTTCAGTAGAGTGCAAAGTGCACTTGAATTCTACACTCCAATGCTTCTCTCCATCTTTTTTTTTTCCTGATAAAGTGACCTCTTAAACTAGTCCAGACAAACAAATGAAAAAAAAAATAGAAAACCATCAACCTGCTACATATAAAAATGCTAAAAATGAATGATTTATTGCCACATCGCAAATCGTCAAGTGTAGTCAAGTGAAGTCAAGTGAAGTGAGGTTTGGCGCTTGATTAAACACTGTGGCACGTCTCTGGTGGCACCGTTCATGCTTCACCGTTCATGCGAAACTTTTACATTTAAATATTTTTTTTACAAACAAACTCACAAAGAATCTGTTGATGCAGTGATATCAAATTAAACCAGCCTGTCTGATCGAGGGTAATCAATTACGTGTCAAACTGAGGCACACAGTATGGGACTTGAAAGCAATGATATCCTCTTTATCTGCAAGAAAATCAATTTTAAAACCTCGCGATAACACAGATATGCCACTGTGGCTCATGGATTTCCTCTGCTGCCACAGCAGTTTGTCACAATGGAAATAAACATTTCCGATTTAGGTTTAAAGTTAATTAAACTGTTCAGTCATTTGCCAATGACTTCAACACGTAAGCAAGTTTTTCTGGATCTTTAGAAACTTGTGCTCAGGCTAATGTGATTAGAGAAGCTAATTAGAATCAACACTAAACTCAGAAATGTTGGGATTGTTTGTATTGACTAACATGGTGGTTTTATCCAGTCATTAAAATCATGATAAAGGCTGACTGAGTCAGGCAAAGCCTCCCACGCTGTTTATCAGCCAAAGCAGCATTTGTAGGTTCGAACTGCATTTGTCCTGTGCCTGAATGAGGAAACAAAGGCATCCGCGTGAAGGACAGATAAAAGTCCAGCGACGTATATCAGGACGATACCTGCACACTTCTGGCATGCTATCGCTCAGAAGGTGAGGTTGAACCGCTGACCCTCACTGACAGAGTCTTCCTGTTAGCAAGCAAACAAAAGTCAGTGAAGAATAATGACTGCTGTCAATGTCTGATTTTTGCTTTGTATGTTAGGAAATTCCAGTTCACTTCCTTCGGTCATTGTTGGGTTCTTATTCAAGAGCTGAATCAGAGAGCTGCACTGGGTTGATACACCAGCACATCAGCTGATCACACTATTATCTTCACATTCGCTATTATGATTGGAATTAGCTGCGTCTGAACATTATATGACACAACTGTGAGCGTCACTCATTTACTGTCGTGACTGTGACCTTGATGGCGGAGACAGGCTATCATCACAGGCAGATCACATGCACGCATGAAGATGATTTAAAACGTGCAGCGCGCAGTCACAGCTGAGCTAATCAGCTGTAAATCATCGCCCTCCCTGGTGAAGGAATGAACAATTGCTCCTTGTGAAGAAGTGCAATGGCGATGATAAAGGTGTATATATGAGGTCGCCGCAGTGACTCAACTGTCTAATGTTTCACATGAATTGATTCTGTGGAATAGAGTTTAATGTCTCTGCCTGTGTGCCAGTAAAGGTTCATACAAACTATTCAGCCCTAATATTATTAAACACGGTGCATTCTGGGATTTTATTGCATCAGCTTTGTGTGTGCGTGTGTGTGTGTGTGTGTGTGTGTATGTGTGTGTGTGTGTGTACGGCCTCTACCAGCAGCTATAAAAGAAATATGATATGAAATATGACCTGACAGCCTCTATAACTGAAGCCGTGAGCAATTCTCCACATCAAAGTATTGCATTACAAAAATAAAACTGCTGCTTTTTCCTTTATCCACCGACGTCTCATCTTAAACACAATCAGCGTGATGATCTCGAGTCGCGAGGCCTCTGTATTGATTATCTAATGCTGATATCAGTGACCTCTGACCTCCCTTCGTCCTTCTATAGGTTTTCCCACATTCTGAATATTATTTCTTTTTCAATTCCCAGCTACTTTGTTTTTCTCTTAAACCCTCGCAGCTCATGAAATACGACCAAACATTTCATCCTTTTCCTCTTATCATCCAACTCTACTTTCCTTTGATGTCTCTCGGCCCTCCCTCTCTTCCCGCCTCTCCTCTGCTTCTTCTCCGTTGTGGGCGCAAGTCAGAAAAAGGGATTATGTCTCTTTAGTCAGTTTTGGATGAGCATCAAAGAGGTGCTGGCGAGGGAGATAAGAATAGAAAAAGGGATGCTATTTATAAGCACATCTGAAGAAACAATCGTGTTGCCCTGGCGTTGCAAAAGTGCTATAGATCACCCCATCCACACTGGGATCTTTCTCCCACATCGTTTGTTTCACCTCCAACTCTCATGCTTTGTTTTAAATCCACATTAAACACATTGTGGATTATAAACACAAACAGCCATGCCTCATCATCTCTTCCTGTTGTGTGACAATGTGTGACTTCGGTGAACCCGTCCTTCATCCTCTCCGCCGCCAAAGTTTGGCCTTTTGTGATCGAGACTGATCCAGCGGCGTAGAAGGCGTCGCAGCACATGCGGCGCCTTCTACCACGGAGAAGAAGTAGATGCAGCGCAGGAAAATATCAGCTTCCACATCTTTAAATAGAATTGAAAAGGTTCCTAGAGGAATAGAAATAGACGCTTCTGCAGGACAGATTTACGGGTTCCAGTCACTGCTGTTACAGAGGCGGTCGTCAGACATGATGAATAAATGTCTGTGAATTCTTCTGCACGCGCACACATGCACACACACACACACACACACACACACACACAAGCTGTTGGTGTGCAGTACATCACTGACAGCTGACTGATGTTTGCCTCATGAAGAACAGTGATCTCCCTTAATTATACATGACGTGTCAGAGAGAAGGAGGAAGACAATACAGATGAGGGAAGCAAAAATAGTGTGATAAAGAGTGGTCAGAGTGAGCAGAGCGGTGAGAACATGGGCTGAAGGAGGGAGCAAGGGAATGGAGGGAACAGAGGAGAAAGATGTGGGCATGGGGAGAAGAAGAGGTGCAAGGAGCTGAGCTGTGAGGTAGTAGAGGAGGAGGAAGAGGTCTCTGGATGTGTCTCTTTTGCAGCAGGTCAGACGTAACATTTACCACTGAACATGGGAGCAGCAGGCTGAATGTGGTCAACCCCGCGGGCTGTATACACACACACACACACACACACACACACACACACACACACACACACACGCGCGCGCGCAAACACACACACTGCCAGCCAGAGTCTCAGTAAATCTCATAAAAACAGCTGCCTGCCATCATAATTTTCTTCATAATGGCTCTGAACCTGATAAAAGCTTCATCATTCGTATAAAAGGATTTATACTTAACTTAATAAAGAAGTGCAAAGACACTTGTGCTCCTTCCCTTTCTTTTACCGATGTTCCCCTGCTTTAGTCCATTCACCCTCACTTAAGATCTTAGTTTTCTCAATGCCAACATCAGTCACTGGCGTGACTGGCTGAATCAGGCTTCTGTGTTTTATTGCTGGGAAATATTCTGATTATGATTATGATTAGGAGACGTGTAGAGTAACAAACTCACGCCAGTCGATCGTCTGTGGAAGTTTGTGGTTAATGCTGTGTTTTTCAAAAGCTAACAGAAAGGTTTATAGAGAGAGTTATTGAGAAGAGAGAAACATAAACACATAAAGTAGGAGATGGAAGTCTCTGAAAGGTGGAAAGAGGAGAAGCACTGTTGTTGACATGAGGAGCACAGGATGTCATGAAATATGTAAGAAGCAGCAGCTCAGCACTGGAACATAAAACCATTAAAGAAAGCCCCGAAAAAATCAGTCAGCTAGAAATATAAATGTCCATTTCCTTATTGTGTGCGCGTGTGCACACAAATACACATTTCCCCATCTTGGATTTAAAAAGCCTTGAAAAGCTTTAAAGTACTCAGACAGGAGCACACTTTGGTGCTCGCAAAGAGGCGGACTGCAGAAGGACGTGAATGCATCGCACAAAGAAGAAGACCAAACCTCCCTCCTCCTTCTGCTGTTTCTGTAAATCATTGATTGGTTTGGTTGCGCGTAAAAGAGCAGCGAGACAGTTAGTTTGACATGCTGCAAGCGTTTCCGGCTCAGGTGGCGAGGCTGAGGCAGCAGAAAACCTCTGAAGGTTCTGATCTCCCCTCCACTGTGATGCAGCAAATTCTGAAATAATAATATTTGCAGAGTAGAGCACTGCATTATTCTATAGCATACGTCAGATTCTGGGTAAACAGCCGCAGCTTTGATCAGCAGCAGGCTACAGGATTTCAGAGTCACAACTTTTTTGTTCTTGCTTAGAAAAACTAAACGATCATGAATCTTTAAGTGATAAAGTTTAATCTTAAACAACTTCAGGACTTAATTCTTTGAAATCAGCTTTAATTTGAATAAAAGATGGTCATTTTAATGGAGGCTTTCCTTGCATACAATATGCATCAGACTGAGATTTATTCTCTTTCCTGAACATAAAGTAAAAAAGTCAAAATTCCAAATCGTGTCTGGTTGAGTTGGATAATGAAGATGCAGCTAAGTGACTCTCAGGCTTCACTGGAAATATCAGACTTCATTGACTGTATTGATCAGAGCAACAGCAGTGTGTCAACCAGCACCAGCACCTTCACCATCATCATTATCATCTGGATCATCTCCACCACACCCATGGAGCTCCTGCTTTTAACCCAAGTCCATTCCAACTTCTTTCCATGCAGGTCACACCTCACTCATGTAATTCGCATCATACGTATAGAAACCGCAACCTGTCAACAGCTGCTGAGACCCTGCACAACGTGTTCAGATGCCTTTCAGCGAGAATGACGATTATCAGAGTAAACTGGGATCCTTTGTGATCCAAGTGGAAACGTATCTGCTGCATCCACATGATTATTTGCACTAAACGCAGCGCAGAAGACATGACTCTTTCTTCCTCTACCTGAATGCTGCAGGAGATCTCGGAGTCATCCAGTAGCCGGATCGTGCAGAGGACCTCCTGGTCCAAGGAGTGACTGCTGGGGCTGCGGAACCGGAGCATTTTCATCCTCGTGTTAATTCGGTTTCAGCTCCTCGCTTCAGCGGATGCCCAGCCAGAGCAAAAACACGCAGGATCCGTGCATGCACGCACGCACATGTATGCGTCTTTTGATTCTCTTTTTTGGGGGGGAATGAATGAATGAATGAATGAATGAATGAATGAATGGGTCGTCTAAGGGTGGGTGGATGAATAGGATAGAGATGGATGCAACAGAGAGAAAGGAAAGACAGCTTCCAACCACCTCCTGCCTGTCCACTGATCTAGGTGCGCTTTCACGTTCTCTCTCTCTCTCTCTCTCTCTCTCTCTCTCTCTCTCTCTCTCTTTCTATCTCGCTCTCTCGTTTTTAGATGTAGGGAGGCACACTCTTCGTAATATTTTTCTCTTAATTAAAATGTAAAAATAATCTGTTTTGTATTGTATATACTCAGATAACTGTTTATGTACATATGTATCCCGTGTCCAATAATTTTGTGCAAAAATATTTCCCTTCAGTGGACAAGCTTATTGCATATACAGTGCATATCGTACATATACTGGGTAGAAAGTTCTACTCCTTTTATTAAATTTTGTTCATATTTTATCCTTATTTTATTTGGTATTATTTTGTTGCACTGACGGGAGTAGCAGTCGTAGATTTGTTCTCCACAAAATGACAACAAAGGCTTTTCTATAAAGTCATATATACGTCACTCGGAACGCCACACGCAAGCGGAAGTAGATGATCACGAGCTCCAGAAAGTGCGCAGATTCAAAATAACAGGTCGGGTGAGCCTTGAAAACATTGAACGCTAGCGTTTTAGCCGAGAGTTAGCTTATGTTTACGAAACAGAACCTGCATTTAGGTGTTCGCTGACACGATGATCTATATTATAATGGGAGTCTCAGGCTGTGGCAAGTAAGCACATCGATAATGTCTGCTTTAAGTATTTATAGATGTATTAATGCATTAGATAAACTCGCAAAATATACCACCGCATAATCCATAAGATGTACATATTTAAAACAAAAATGTGTACAGTTGCTTTCTGTTATTCATATATCTGATTCGTAGAACATTTACTCGTTTATTTACAAAATCATGCTTTTTTTAAAAAAAGACAGTTGTAATAAATCAGGACTTTGAAAGCAGAGGTGACAAAAAGCAAGCATTTGTAACCGACTGTATGTCCTTATAATTCTCTGCTCTTCTTATAAAGAAGCTCTTTAGGTGCATGCCTGTCAGAAAAGGTACTTGTCTTCACAACCCCTTAACACATCTATCACGCCATGTGTGGACACTTATCCTGACATACACTGACACGCGTATCTTCCCATCAGCTCGGCTGGTGCCTGCATGAAGGGGATGACTTTCACCCGCAGGAAAATATTGACAAGATGGCTAACGGCGAACCGCTGACAGACCAGGTCAGCCCAGGTGTGTGTTGCTGGAGGTGTTTCAGCAGCTTACACTGAATGTCAGTCATTTACAGAACCATTTTTCTGTCAATTATGGTGGTGACAGCACAGAGAGAACTCAACAAGTGTCACAGAGAGGCTGCATTTGAGCAGATGGTAAAAGCAGCAGGCAGAAAGATCCCTCATCAGAGCCAAAGCTCCTATGTTCATTTGAGGGATTTACTGCCGCTTGCTTCAACCTGTATCTCTTCTCATTTTTACTGACTGTAAAACATAAAAGGGGGGACCTACAAATGGTTAGCTGGTCAACTGCCAAAGTTTGCATGCTTGCAGTGAAATTGGCAGCCATTTGCTTTCAGCAGTGTCTGATGATTAACCTCTCACTTTGTGGCAGAATTACAGGAACTGTTCTGGCCGAAGGTTTGGCATGTTTTAAATACGCTCAACACTGGTAGTTTGAGAATGTATTAATAAAATGAAAGATAAATATGCATTTAATTTTGCAAAATGTGCCTCTCCACCCAGTATTGGAGTCGGCAGAATAAGACTAAACATTTATCCCATTTTGGTTCATCTTTTTGTATTAAAACCAAACTCTGTCACCCACAACAGCCGGATTCTGTTTGAGTGGTGCCATGTCTGTTTCACTGATTGGTTGTTAAAAAAGACAAAACACTGGCACTCAACGGGTCCTACGGCAGCTTTAAGCAATCTTATATTCTTTTAGGTATGAATTTAACATGAAACATCTAATGGACAGCTTAGTGAATTTTTGCCAACTTTCTACTTTGAGGGCATTACAGATTTATGATCCAGCACCTTCACTACAATCAAATCAAGGTGTTGCCCGTGTGCATGAACACAGTTAGGCATTTAGCAGCTCAAGGTGCAGATTGATTTTTTTTTTTTTTTTAATGTTTATTTTCTTTCATTTCAGGATAGATTGCCATGGCTCCTCAGACTCCATGATGTCATAGAGAGGTGAGCATGTGCAAGCATGTAAATGCTGAAAAGGATCAAAACTATTAAGGAAGCTCATCCATGTTCGCATCACCAACAGTGTTGCTCGTAACACTTCAGCGAACATCGCAGCCGTATACCATTAATTGTATTGTTGTGTGTGTTTCTCAGCGAAATGCGCTCAGGCTCTGATGCGCTTCTGACATGCTCTGCCCTAAAGCGTCTGTACAGGCAGATCCTCCTCCATGGCTCCAGAGCTCTCACTCCTTCTTCATGTCCAGATCAGAGTATGCAGCCCTCCACCTCTCCCCACATCTATTTTCTCTTCCTACATGGCGACTTCGAGCTCCTCCAGCAGAGAATCTTGGCTCGGAGGGGACATTACATGAAAGAAAACCTGCTGCGTTCACAGTTTGATGCTTTAGAGCCTCCATTGGAGGAGGAGAATGTGCTGCTGCTGGATGTCAGTGGAAACATTTCTGACATTGCCATGGAGGTTGAGAAGCACCTTATCAGCCTCAAGTCATCATAAGAATCTCATATTCTCCCTGTGAGGGAGGTATCAGCTCCTCAGAAATTTCTATTCAAGTTTAGATCCAACAGCTTCAGAGGACCCAGATGTTCCTGACACCACGACACACACTCACAATCCTCTACACACCACCGTGAAGCTGTTTCTGCGGGGTGACTCATCTCCAAACTTCAACCCGAATATTTAGAAACTTCTAATCCAGAAACCCTCCCCATTGGCAACTTTCTTATCTCGCACATCCAGAAGAAGAGGCACACACGCACACACACAAGCTGAAAATGAAAACGCCCTCAGTCTGGCAGCAGCAGACAAACACACAGGTTGTCAAGTCAATTATGTACGCCCAGCAAGATGCTGAAGTACCAATCTTGTGCTGTGCTATATTTGATGTTCAACACTGTTGAACACACATGCATTTGAAAGTGAGGACATTTGTTAGCGTGTGCATGGAAAATATGGGACTAAGGAGCTCCAGTGGAACCGTTACTGGCACAGGCAACAAACCTGGGCCGAAAGATGTAAACTGCAACTAAGAGTTATGTCTGCTTGTTGTGCTACCCAATTAATGGAAGACTTTGTGACCTTTTGATTCGCGACTTTTAAAATAGAGCCCCTGCAACCTTGGTTTTGATATAATGGCTGCAACTAATTCAAGTTGTCAGGGAGCATTTATGTGTGACTTTCACTTTTTAATGAAACAGGTTATGCTTGTGATCACTAGAGTAAATGAATGTGGGAAGATTTGTTTCCTATCAACTGTAAATATTAAGAATTATGAACTTATTTCCACTTTAAAAATAGTTAAATCCATCTTTTTTATTGATGACTGTAGTATAAATACTGTATATATAATGAAGAAATCAACAGTTCCACAGGTTCCTCTCATTAAAGTATGATAATGTGAGAAACACACAAATACCTCATTAGTCAGTGTCTAGACGCATCTGTAGAAGAAGCTGCTGCTGCTCTGTTACCGTGGCAACCCCGCGCTTGCTTCATGATTGGCTGTTATGAATCGGCTCAACCCTGTCCTCTGGGATGGCAGCAGTGTCTCTGAATCCAGCCCTGCAGGACATATGTGAGGTAGGGACTCATGAAACATTCACTGATTTCTTTCATACACTTTTTAGAAAAGTGCAGTTTATTCCCAGGAACTGAACCATGCTGTGAGTTGTTTTTAGGCTAGGACACAGCTGGCATATTAATTACGGTGATCAGTGCAGGGGCCTCTGTACCCAGAATGTAGGGCCTGTTGGATGTGCAGCAGTTCCATCACTTTGGGGCTCAACATGGCTGCCACATATTAAAACATTCACCATTAAGAGTAATCAGGCAACACCAATCAAAACAGTATTTTATGGGAGCCTGCCACAGGAAGCTGGGGATCTGCTGTCTGATCTGCTCCTGCAGCTGAGAATTTCCTGAGAACAAAGGGTGGCTCAGCAGCTTCAGAAAGAGTGCCTCATGAGCAGTCTGAAGGATTTGTGCATGAGATTACAGGGGTGTGTTAACAAGGTGTGTGTCCAAGGTGGTCTGCAGAGATGATTTTTCCCAAAATGCATGGCTCAGAATATTCATACAAGCTGCACTGGCTGGCATTTTGGTCTGTTTCATTCATTAGTGTCTCCACAATACTACAGCAGTGCTTTTAGGTGTCCCACCTGTCTGATGGTGACATCTTTCCTGTCTCTCGCACTTCTGATGGAAACATAGATGCTCTCAGATGTTGGTGGTCCTGCTTCGATGTTTATCTCCCTCGACATCTGGGTCCTGTACTTAGTAATGGGGTGCAGCTGCATGTGTCTCCATTAATCTGCAGAATATCACCTGGACACGTGCCAGACTTTACAGAAATCATCAGTAAGTCTGGTCTACATTTGACTTTTATAACATTGCACAGGTAATGTTGCTGATGTGACAAAACTTGAAAACACTTTTCATTTTCACTGAAAAAGTATTTATTTTCTTGACTTTACAGAGAGAGAGAGAGAGAGAGAGAGAAAAAACCTGTAATTATTTGGCAGACATGTAGACCACAGTCACGCCTCGAAATCACTGACAGGCGTGTGCCTGTAGAGGGCAGCACCGTACACTTAACCATTTTAACATGAACTTGTGTAGCTTTTGTTCTGGGACGTATCCGGTTATGTCAAACAATTATTCTATGAAGGCGTCAGGATAAGAGCATGCATTATATGCTGACATGAAGTCCGAGCTAAAAATTAAGACAGGAACACTGAGTGTTTCCAGCCTTCCAGGCTCTTTTCACTCATATATCTGTCTCTGAGCCTTTTTTGCCTTTCTTGTTTCCCTACAAGAAAAAAACAAAAACACACACATCATCAACATTTATTCATCAAGTTTGATCTAATACCCAGTTTGAAGAACACAATCATTTTGATCAAGGCCACAACGCACTAATTTAAGATGAATACATCTGGAATTTTAATTTCAACTCTCACCTGATGTTTCGGTTGTTCTGTCTGCAGACCTTTGACTTTAGACCTTTCTTGTTCCAGTGCACCATGAAGTAATGTTACCTGATTTAAAGCATTGCAGATATAACACAAAGGCATACAAAAGAAACATAGATATATGAATGTAAACATGCAGTCAAGTTTTATTCACTATAACTTACCTGTGATGACAGTTCTTCTTTTATATGTAGGAGTTCTTCTACCTGTAGGAGAATTTCTGCTTTATCTTTCACTGAAGGATGGATTAGAGACAAAACAAACAGACGTCACATCAAGGATCTTTATCTAGAAACCACAGGCCTGTATTATTTTGGAGATATTTAACTCACTCTCTCCTTGTTGAAGCATCTTAAGCAGCTGAGAATTTCTTGCTTTTACCTCTTTGTACTTTTCCTGCACAGTTGAGGAACATAAGCATAAACTGCTATTAAAAGTTGTAAAAACATAAAAATCAAAGGGTAAAAATTTGCCAGAGACATTTCTATATTTGTTCTCCCTTTAGAATGACAAGATGTAATTTTTAACATCTTAATTACACGCATTTGCATCCTTGAGATGGACTGATCACTTGCTCGATTCTTTAACTTGTGGCCAATGTGGGAGTTGGCGACATCTAGTGGTAAGATCTGAATTACCGGCATCGAATACCGACATATTTACTCACTGCGATTCTGAATCTGTAACAATTAGCAATTTGGGTATTAAAGACATGTTCATTTATTTAAAATATTAATAATGCACTAAGTTGGAGACACATCTTCAAAAATGCTCCCAAGAGCATTTTCATTATCATATAATAGATGTTTGAAGTAATTGCTCTCAACTGCCAACCTCCCACTGTGAGATTATCTTCTTCAGTTTATCAATTTCTTGGTCTTTCTTCTCCAATTCGTACTTCAGCTGCTCTGCTCGAGGGTCCTACGACAAAAGGTCAACATAAAAGTTCATTGGCAAAATAACACTGAAAGACAAAGTGCAGCAGATGCAGGGACAGAATAATAAAAGCATGAGCTGATAAAAAAAATAAAAACAGATTAATTTCCTCCTCGACATGAACTCACCCGTTCCTGCTCTGCTGAAATGCTAACTTCATGACTGTGGCTGTTAGCATACTGCTCGCGTCTCTTCTCCTGCTGGATAATTCGACTGACGTCGTCCTCGAGCTTATTAAAAAACCGTTCCTCCTGCCCGATTCCCAATGCTAGATTAGCTGCCCTACTGTCCTAGAAAGAAAAGGGTCAGCATGCTATTATTGCTATCATGTTTACACACCATACACAGTTCAGATGGGGTATGATGTGCGCTAAGAAACATGAAAGAAGCTCACCTCTTTCTCTTGTTTCTTAGTCAAATGATCTGCAAATAAAACCAATAGGAATATTAAAGCGTCTAATAGTCTGAGACGCTTTAAATAATGAGGAAAAAGGACAACACATTCTCCCACCTGTAGTACCTTCAGCCTGAAAGTCCTGCAGTGAAACTGTCTTTTTGTCTTTTGCCTGCTGGTTTTTCTTCTTCTCCTTTTTGCCTCCGCCCTCTTTTGCTCGCGACTTTGGCGGGGAATTGTTTGTGTTAGGGCTCTATAAAAACAAAAGAAATTTTAAAAAGTGTTAAATTATTTGGTTCTCACTCTAATGATCATTTACAACAACAATAAAAACAATCATAGATGTGTGTGGCTCATTTACCTGTTTCTGTTCAAACTCTAGTTTACTTAGAATCAAAGCCTTTTCCAAATCAGCCTCATAGAGGTCTGTTGTTATCTGGACCAGAACAGGAAACGGAAGACAAGAACACATGATTAAACGTGACAGGGACAGCGGTGCGGAAAGACAGTGCTATAGTACATGCCCTGTTGTTAGCTGAACAGTTCTATTAAAAAAGACACTAAAGCCCCGATTGCAAAAATATATTCAAAGATTAACAAAATAACATAATCCCCAAAAAACAGCACCTCGGAAGTAATACCGATACCTATATTTTCATACCTGTAGATTTGCAGAACTTTACCTACATCACAGCACATGAATGGCTAGTTATCACATTTTATATGAGATGCTTTTATCGGTGCTCACATCTGGAATCAGGCTATAAGTGAATCTGTTGAAAACTGACATGGACGTGTCTTCTGACCTGCTCATCCCTCTGCTTCCACTGCTGCCAGTCATCTGAAGGTATATTTGGATCTCTTGACACGGGACTGAGGAGTTCACTGGCGATTCCAGACAGTGTCATGCAGGGAGGTGGAGCACAGGACTTTGGAGGAATCTTCTTAAAAGCCAAATTACGTAACTGGCAGGAAACCAGCAATGGCACTACATTAATTAACAATTATTTTATTTGTACTATAAAAATCTCATCCTTGTAGTATTCTTTTGTTATAATTACTAGAGCTTTCTGACCTCCGATGACCTGATGCCAAGCTAGTCTGACATGATATCTTGTCTTTTGGTAAACATCTCCTCAATAAATTAATAAAAAAAATACTTAGAGAAATTTACCATTCAATGTTGAAAGCCCATTTGCTAGGATATGTGCCGTAGATGTATAATAACACTCATTTCAGATAAAACGAAACTAGCAGCACAACATCAACTAAAGATTAGGGAGGCGGTTAAATGCCCAAAATCATAAAGTCATATAAAGCCGTGGGTAGATAAATATTTTTGACACCCACCTCATTGGCCTCTAACTGCTGCTGCTCCTTCTTCTTCTTCTTTTTGTCTTTTTTCTTACCGTTGCACTGACTCGCTTTGGTTCCGGAGGCTCCAGCTTTCCCTTGTCGGGCTTTACCAGACTCCCGTCCGCCTTTGGAGTTGGTCTTCCCCGCATCGGACGCGTCGGAGTCCGAATCAGAATCTATCTGAAGCAAGGCGAAGCGGGAGGCGGTGGTGGGGACGGTGATCATTGCGGATGATGTCATTGTGGAAAGCAAATCCCCAAAACGACTACAATTAAATAAGAGAATTGTTACTGCAATTAGCTTTCCGTCTTAGCTTCTTCAGACATGAACACTACCAAACCATTGTTAAGATGAATTATGTAACACTAAACAAGTAACACACTGGTTATTTTAGACCATTCCGCTCTTGCGTCAAAGTAACGTGTTTAACGCTATAATTTCCAAGCTAGCGAAACAGAGCAGCAGGCAAGTTAGCTTGGTTTACTGTACGGCTGGAGCCGGTTGTGTTAGCTTTTAAACAAGTGCAAAAGTAGCGATGAATAACAGTCAAAAACGCCGTAGTGCATTCACCTTACTGTTTTCTTTTGTCTGAACGGAGTCCGTAAGTTATCTCGACAATGTAGTCGTCACAAAAAAAGTTGTCAAGGAATGCTTTCAACTGTTCCAGGAGATACCGTTAGCTACTAGCAATTCGCCGGAGTACAGGAGCCCGCTGGGTCCAAAAAGTAGAGACTCGCTATTGGTTCTCAAAAATATTATAATGTATCTTTTTTTTGCACGGTAAGATATAAATTGTGTCGATTAAAATATACACACACATTCTATTTAACTTACGACTGTTAGTTTTAATGTAGGTTGCACTTTTTTTCAAATCTAAATGTGGTCTCAGGCAGAAGGAATAGTATATACTGTACGTTATCAAAGCAAAATTATATAATATAGTAATAACGACATTTAGACATAATGAAGAAACTCAGTGAAGTATCTAAAGTTCATCTTGTCGCAAGAGTAACGTACTATACATACTATTGGAATAATAATAGTTGAATAGTATTATTTGAAATTGTAAAACAAAATGTGGATTATTAGAATTTGTTTTAATGTTTTTGGGAAGTGTAGTAAGAGTGATGTAATTTCCATTTGTGGTTTCCTCTCGGTATGACTGCAAATACTGTGTGGACGTGTTATGGTGTGAAGCGCATGAAAGTGGAGCTTTTCAGGCTTCTTGTGGAGATATGGTCCGATCATGAACCATAGTTGACAACTTTGCTTTCCGCCACTAGGTGGCAATGTGTTCACGGTGAATACAGGAAGAAACGCTGTCAAAATCCAGTCAGATTAGATGACGTTCCCTAATGGAAATGGCTATTTGATCACATATAATGGAATATTTCTGAAAATTCAACAGTGTAAAAAGTACATGTCTGTCATTAGCATAAAAAAGTTTTGTTTTGTAAAGTGGTGAAAGTATAAATCCATGGTATACTCATAATGTCACACATTCAAAAGCCTGGATATGCAAAAGCAAACTTTTATAAAAGTCATTTTATTTTTAAGAAGAATAATTGCAGCAGTTCCAAGACTGAGGCAATTTTAAAAAAATGACTGGGAACTCTTCAATGCCTTTACTCTTCAAATTGCCTTTAGACTGGTTGTGGAGAATGCAGATCTCCAGTTCAGCTACAGATGTACAATTTTACCACATGCAGCTTACAAAAACTGCTGTAATGTTTGTTTGTTTTTTTTTTTGATAAGTGAGTAGCTCCTTTCATTCCCTTCCTCGGCAACTGTTTGCTTTTTTGTCCTTCTGTGGATGGGAATGACAGTTCAGTATTGTGTCTTATTACAGTCGATGTGAGTCTATTCCATGCTGTTTGCTCAGTGCCGATATTTCCCAAGTATTTATTTTGTGTATGTATGTTTTACATCTCCACCAGAAGGTCCTGTCACTGTTCTCGGCCAGGTTTTGAGGTTTTTCGGCCAATTGCTAAATTGTGAGACATCAGTGCCAGTCTTGAATTTCTTTTTGAGCCCCGAGTATTAGCGTATATAAAAAGGAGCTTTCTCCAAATATTTTTTTTTTTTCATCGCCAGCCTGTTGTGCCTCTCCTGAAATACTTCCAACACAAAAAACAGGATAAAAAATTATCCGCTTAACCATTAAGCATCTTCACATTGTATCTTCCATTTCACACCTTTAAGTTTCTGCAGTAATTGCTGGATGTTGGATTTGATGATCCTGCTGCAGCTGGGTGAGCCAAGGTCTGCATCCAGAGTCAGTCATGTCTGTCCGAGTCCATCTTATTAACTATCATCTCCTTCTTATTACCAGCTCCAGCCTTTCACAGCCAGCAAGTGCAAATTCTGCAACGCCTCACCTAAGACAAACGACCTGGAGGGGTTAAATACAGAGGCACAGAGAATGATAGTAAAAAGGTCTCTGCATTATATAAAGACTAATTTATTGCAAATACATGCTTTTGTAAATCTCTATAGTAAATCAATATTTACATACCTACATAGGCAGCACTTACCTATGCATACACAGATTAAAAAAAGTGTAACTTGGAGAGTGTTTAGGGGCCACAGGTTGTATTTCTTAATGTGGTCCACCAGCTGATCTTTACTTTATTAAAAATATCTGATGAGGTCAGAAGCTTCCTGTGGCTTTTGAAAAGCTCTATCTTCCTGGATGCTTATATTACAAGAGTCGGTCAGGTTCAGTGGGGTTTGTGACTGAGAGGAGTTTGTGTTCAACCTCTTCTGTCTTTTCTTGTATACAGTTGTTTCAAACCCAGAGCTGTATCCAGAGCTTTCACAGTCTTCCTCCAGCAGGACCAGCGACTCTTCCTCCTGTGTGAATTATTAAGTAAAACAAGCCAAAATTCTACCAAAACCCAGGTGGCACACAGCATTCCAGCACGGCTTTTCTCTGACCTGAACACTCAGCACTTGCTGTCCTTCAGCTTCTGCCTCCAGGGTGTCTTTTTCTTTCTCAGCATCCTTGGGCCTTCCTCTCTTGACTCTCGGTGGTGGAATCTCCGCCTGCAGCCTGTACTGCTTCTTTCCAGAGAATCCAGGCTCATAGACACACGCAATAGCCCTCTCAAGATTCTAAAAATCTGTTGACATTGTTATGGCTCCAGCCCTCTACTGATGGAGTTTCTCGTGGGTCATGTTCTGGCATCACCATGTGTGTGTTCACACCTGACCAGACAGCAGCATCTTGAACTCAAGTTTGTTTATCTGTTGTGCACAGGCTTCCCTGTGCTTATAACTCCATCCCTCTCTTTCTGCTCATCCTCTAACTTCTGCAGCTCTGCTCTCCCTCCTGAGCTCCACCTCCTCCTCCGTCTCCAGCCAGCAGCCTTTACAGGCAGCTGTAACTGTCAGGGCGGCAAGGTGAAAAACAAGCAAACTGGTTACTTAAGTAAAGGCCCAAATATAACAGAAAGGCTACAACGTACCAGCTTGAAAACGTAACTCCATGATCGATTCGCAGCAGCCCAGCCAGATCCAGATTCTAGCTTTGCAATCATTACATCATTGAAACAGGCTGAGCAAAAACACCAGCTAAACAACTTAGTCTGTTTTACCTTTTCCACTGATGTTTTCTGCTGACTGCTTTTGTTCACAGTAGGGCTTCCAACCTTTCAGCCATAAAACCAAAAAATAAGAAATCTTAAAAAAAAAAAAGAAAAAAAAAAAGAAAAAAACTTACACAAATGGGTAAAAACCCAGTTTAACGTAGTATATATTAGATTATCCAACCAGATGTGTGGTTAGGCTGTCATTGCTGGTCTCTTCACCTGTTTGAGCTTCCGCCTGAAGCTCTGGTTTCGTTTCTTCATAAAAAGCGAACGCTGGAATACACCTGAGCCTGGATTTGCTTTTTTTTTTGGTCGTGTACATGAAAGTGCTTCTGCTAACATCGCCTCTGCCTTTCGCTGCTGTACCTACTGTGTTTCAACAAAGCTTTGAGCCCTTTCTGACAGAGGGGAAAAAAGCCAAGATAAACCACAAATAGAGTATAAACACATTACAGACCATGTCAAACATAGACTAATTCAGTCTTACAAGCTCTTGATGAAAGTCTTTTCTTTATGCCCATGATGACAGACAGATTCTGAGTCTTTTTGTTTCCACTGGCCTTAATTTCTCCTTTTCTCTGACTTGCTTGGCATGGATATAATCAGTAACTGAGAGAAAAAAGCATGAGAAGTCTAAATTGAACCTTGGAATTCGGGTGAGGAAGCAACAGGCAAGTGTTTCCATCAGCCTAGACGATCATTCACATACTTCTTGTTGTTTTGAGTTATTGTCATACTCTGTAGATGTTTGCTCTTGTTCTGTCATTGGGGGCTGAATTCTTTTCGGGGACCAGGTCCATGTTTTGCTCCAGATCGGTCCTGCAATAACATTACAAAATGGAGAACACAACAATTGGTACCACACACCTCGACTACACATGATTTGGCCAAAACACCAAGAGTAGTGAAGTACTTTGTATATATTTAAAAAAAAAGAAAAAGGAAACCTTGCTATACTCATAGTTGCTTTCACCCAAGTCCTCTAAGGTTCATAATAGTGTCCTGTCCACTTCCAAGCATGTCTCGCTCTGTGCTTGACTCGTGAGTGTGTCCTTTTCCTCATTCTCAGCCAGGAGGATATGACCATCTTAAAGTCAGCCACACCCTCTCCAGAGAATAGGCTGGGGGACTGGAGAACCTGTTCACATATGAATTCAGACAGATGCATGTACAAATGATCCACCAAGCAATGCTTGCTGCAACAGGATCGCCAGTGTTAGAATGAGCAACACTACCAACTAAAGTTACTTTGTTTGACTGGAAAACACCCAGTTACCCACCTCCCTGTATTCTCATATTTACAACCATGTCTCTGCGAAGCAAACACTCTGGAGGTATCGCTCTGCTGTCCCAGAAGCTTCCTGCTTCTAACAAAGAGGTCCTGATCGCTGTAGAAGATTTGGCTTAAGACGATTGATTGACATCTGCTGCTCCAAATAATGCTCAGTCTGCAAAAAGGACACCGTGATAAATCCACAAATACACCCTGGTGGGTTTGAAGTTGTGTTTGCATATTTCAGGGAATGAGAAATACTGAACAAAAAGTCATTCACTTCTTTCCGTGTTGTTCCATTTCACTCTAAAAGACTGTGTTTTCTTCCTTTAAGCCCTGAAGGTAGGTTTTATTTTCCCTGAAGCAGTATTGTACTTGTCTTTTGGAGCAGCAGACGCGTTTGCATCTTTGCTGCATCTGCTCTTCCTTCACAGTGAGAGCTTCCCTGAGACACAGAGTAAAGTTTGCTTTTCTGGATTATGATCTACATTTTGTACTTAATCTGAACCCCAAACTTGCAACTGAATTTCATCTTTATTACAAATATTAAATCAAGTAGTCGATTTTATCTTGTATACCCCACGCAAAGTCAGTTGTCCTTTATTTGAAAAAGAGAAAACCCAGTACTTATCCGCTCAGTATTCATGCGATTTTTTTCTGCTTCAGTGTGTATTACCTGCATTTATTGATCTCTTCTTGCTTTAATGTTGTAGAACGGAAAGGTCCATTCCATCCTTCTGACATTGGTGATTGACGGTTGTCAGCCTTTTCCTGCCAGTCCTGCAGCTGCTGTTTGAAGGATGGACTTGACTGAGACCTTTTGCTGAAGGCCAGTAGCCTTGTGCAAGAACGCAGGGGTACTGCAGTGGTTCACCTTGGTTAAGTTTCATGTCTCCCACCCTCTGGTCTCATTGCAGATGTTTTCCACCACCTCCTTACTAATATCTGCTTCTCTCTCTTCTATTACCTTCAGTAACTTCATTTCATTTTCGAGTTCGCTTTTATCCGAGCCCGTGAGTAAATGAGATTGTATTTGTGGTCCGCGGGCTGGTTTGTTTGCAGGACTGTTACGATGTGACGGAGCCTTGGAGGCAAAGTAAAGTGCATTCAGAGTCTCAGCTAAGCTGTGGCCGGAGGGGTTCACACATGTCATCATCAGTGTATGAGAGGTGCCTCCCAAGGAATCTCGAGAAGATTTGGAGATCTTAGCATCCCTAAAATGGTGCGAAAGGGCCTTGCGTGTTTTGCCACAGTAATTTAAAGCTCTATCTGAGAGCGCACGGATGACATTCCCAACAGCCAGTAGGTCCGTATTGATATGAATAGACTCTTTGAAGTGCTTTCCAGTGTTTCCTGTTTTTTTAACGCTGCTCAGAACTCATAATAACCAAGCAGAACTTGGAGGAGCAGATCGTGGTTTAGTTTGTTGTTGCAGTGCTGGTTAATCAGAATTGTGAGAACAGTGTGTGAGCGACTTGACTTGTCGTTCATCCCTGTGGTACAGGTCTGTCGAGCAGCAGAACTCAGTCTCTCAACAAGACTAAGGAGCCTCCTCTGAGTTGGACAGCGCCTTCTCTGGCTCCTGCTACCACTGAAATGCACATTAAAAACAAATGACTAAGATGTTCGTATAGATTTCAGTCATCCAGGTCAAAGATCTGTTAGATATTCAGTGCAACTGGATTGTAAGCTTTTCTTGAAAAACGTTTCACCCTATCTCCAGAAGGCTTCTTCAGTTCTAAGTTTGCTATTTTCTGCTTCTGCCCCCAGTTTTCATGAAACCTACAGTCCAGTTGCACACAGAGATCTAACTTTGATAACAAATGATCAACTTCTTAATAATCAGAAATGTCACCACTCGGCGGAAATTAATTGCTCTTTGCTGTGAACTCAACTTACCTGTGTTCCCATTAATATCGCCCCTGACATGAGGGCCTTCTTGGGATTAGCTGGTAAGTCCAGCAGGTCTCGCACTTCCTCCATGTAACAGCCCCAGGTATGACACGCAATCGTGGCTACATCATTACTGTCATTGCTTTTTTTAATTTCTCATCCAGATAACCAAACAAATCCCGAGCCACATGTTCGATAATGCCTCCCTCATCATCTAAGAGAAGTGGGGGAGAAATGTTGGCTCTCTTCCGTCAAAGAGTAGCTGTCCAAGGCACCTTCCAGTTTCAGGAATCACCATGGCCGCCACCACTGATTGTGTACGTTCTTTTCCTGACCCGGTTTCTCCGCGGTAACAGAACACGGTGGCGTTGTAACTGGTCCATCAGGGACCGTGACCATGGGCTGAATGCAGGACGTGTAAAACCTCATCCCTGGCTGGGTCAAGGTCCAAACGCGTGGTCGAAGGTGAAAAGCCTGTCTGTTCACGACCATTCGGTGTACTACCCGAACCACCTTTACACACTCACTATGGTGTATGGGCGAAGTTCTGGGGGAAGCAAAGGACGGATGTGACCGCCACCTGATGCTCACCTCGTTCATAATATCCGGGTAACTGGGTTGAAATGTCCTGACTTTTTCGTTCAATTTGAATTAAACATAGTAAAAATGAATAATTTATCACAATAACATTGCAATTATCTCATTTAAAAAGAAAACTGAACCAACCTTGTTATTTGTGGCTTTTAGCTAGTGTGACAGTAGCTGTAATTTATTGCAATGTTACTGACTCTCAATATGGAGAGTCACTATTGGGTGAGGGTTACGGAAAATGGTTATTTGAATGGGCACTACATTTCATGCTGAGGAACACAGAATCATCTGCCATTTGTTTTCATACCTGGTTGAATTTTGTAGTATAGTTGTTTACTGTGGTAAGTGTTATTCAGTAGTATAGAGGACAGTTGTAATACAATGAAACCTGCAATAATACTATGTTGCTTTTGAATCAAAGCTCCTTTGAAAGTTAACCTTTGAAAGTTTAAACGTCAAAGCGTCTCATCATTTTTTTTTTTATTTGATTTGTGTCTTTAAACATGCAGTGCGTCATCTAGCCATCGCTACTTGATGTCACATGGAGTGTGCGGAACTTTCCCCTGCATCGTCATTGTTGATGTACCCGCTCAATAGCGGCATCTGCTGGACTTTAACAATCATTGCAGGCAACCAGACTAAAAAGAGTGGAGAGATTGAACTAGGTTAATGAAATAGAAGTATGTTCCAGTCAATTTATTATAGCCAAAATAATATGAGACTATGACTGTTATGTATGTCAAATGCAGAACTTCCAAATGATTTTTGCAAGGAAGTGTAAGGAAAAAACATGAAAATGAAAGTAAAGTTTTTGTTACCCTTGGGAAATCATCAACAGTTGGGACATATAAGTGCTTGTGAAACTAGAAGTGCTTGTGTAATTTGTATGTGGGGGAAGAAGACAGGGTTTTACATGCATTTTTATTGAGAGGAGAAGTTTTGTAGCATTTGGGGCTAAGATAATTTTATATCTCTTTAAGACAAGTTTCCTGCTTTTGGAAAGTTATCTTCACAAGGCATTTCGCTGGTCAAGGTGATCTTTCTTAAAGCTATACACGCACCGATATGGGGCTTCGCTCTGTCTGCTTGATACACGCACCGACGCTTCGGTATTGTTTGACCCATCATAGGCTTTATTATGACCTTTGCAAGTGAATATAAGGCCATCAGCTAATTAACCTCCCTGCGCATTCTCCAGTACTGCTCCTGCGCCTCTCCACTACATTGTCAAGCCCCGCTGACAATACCAAACGACAAATCAGAAAAGGGCCAAACTGAAGCCGTGCATCTACAGGTGTAGTGATGTTTTATACATCTCTGCCATAAATGCACCCCCCCCGTTTACTTTTCCTGGGAAAGTAACATGCTTGAAACTCACTCTGGAAACACATAGGCTTCTAGTCCCACCTCCTCGCCGTAAAAAGCATTCGATGCTGGGATCAACAGGAAATCGGAGGTGCATTTCACGGCAAGCAGAACATCTGCTCTGTCGTGAAATGCACCCCCATCAGCTGAATTTTTTACTCCCTGCTAATCACAGCATCCAATGCTTCTCATGATCTGGAGATGGAACTAGTATGTGTTACAAGAGTGAGTTTCATGCACCTGACATTTTCCTGCGTCATAGTAAAAGTTAACAGGGGGTGTGTAAGACAGCACATCACCGGCCCTGAATGTGGAGGACACAGACTGCCGGAGCCAAGCTGGGCCTTCTGCTGTCTGGAAATGTTACAAGATGACACTGTTGCCTAATAATGACAATAAAGTTGGTTTATTTGTACTCTATTAAACTTAGAGCTGTTAAAATGAACACAAAGTTGATATCAGCAGGAATGCTATGTGACACATTATTTTTTGCAAACAAAAAATTAATTTATAAAAGTTTTAGCACATTAGAAACAGACACAATTCTGAAGTATGTATGATGTGGACTCAGGAACACTTCAGGAAACTGTTAGCAAACAGGGTTCATTGTAACATCTCCAAATATAAGTTAGCTCTGTACCATGCTGCTGCCCAGCTTATTTTAGCAAAATAATGCAAATAAATGTTTTAATACACCATTTTTTTCCTGACATGGTGGTCAGAACTGGGCAACATGAGATTGCTATGACTGGCTTCCAAGGTTCTATAAGCAACTCTAAGCAAAACATACTTCTTCAGGAGATCTTTCCTCACAACCATGTCTCAGCTTATGTCACGAGAGGATCTCTTTGGAGAGTGAGTCGCGCCTCTCTCTCATTCCCTCTCGGCAACTGTTTGCTTTTTTTGTCCTTTCTGTGGATGGAATGACAGACAGCTCCAGTGTCATGCCTTATTACATCTGCTTGCTCAGTGCCTATTTTTTCCCAAGCATTTATTTTCTGTGTATGCATTTGTCTTACATCTCCACCTGTAGCTGTCCTGTTCACTCTTGTTCTCGCTGTGTTTTGAGGTTTTTCCCGGCCGCCAGCAAATTGTGAGACATCAGTGCCAGTCTGTTTAAGTTTCTTTTTGAGCTCCCGAGCAGAGCTTTTATAAAAAAGGAGCTCTCTCTCCAACTATTTCCTTTTCTCGTCGCCAGCCTGCTGTGCTTCTCCTGAAATACTCACTAAACACACAAGAACAAGATGAAAAAACCCCAAACAAAAAAAACCAAAACAACCCAACAGTTTGAACCATTAAGCATCTTCACATTGTATCTCCCCATTTCCTCACCCAAGTTTCTGCAGTAATTGCTGGATGTTGATTTGATGATCCCTACAGCTGGGTGAGCCGGGCGGTCTGGCATCCAGAGTCAGGTCAGCTGTCTGGTCCCGAGGTCCATCTATGAATTATCATCTCTTCTTTATTACTAGCTCCAGTTTTCACAGCGCAAGTGTACCCTGCAACGCTCTCACGAAGACAAACGACCTGGAGGTTAACATATAGGCACAGAGAATGATAGTAAAGCTGTCTCTCTGCATTATATAAAGACTAAATTATTGGGTAAATATATGCTTTTGTAAATCTCATAGTAAATTTCAATATTTACATACCTACATAGCAAAAAGCACTACCTGGCATGTCATTAGATAAAAGTAACTGAGAGTGTTTAGGGGCCACAGGTTGTATTTTAATGTGTGTCCACCAGCTGATCTACTTGCTGAAATATCTGATGAGCAGCCTAGAAGCCCTGTGGCTGAAAGCCTCCTTATCTTCCTGATGATAGCAGTGAGCTTGGCCCAGGTTCAGTGTTTGGTGACTGGATTTGGAGGAGGAGTTTTTTGTGTTCAACCTCTGTCTTTCGGTATACAGCTGTTTTCTAAACTCCAGAGCTGCATCCAGAGCTTGCCAGTCTTCCTCCAGCAGACCAGCGACTTCTTCCTCCTGTGTGAATTATTAAGTAAAAACAAGCTGCATTTCCACTGCAAAAACCCAGGTGGCAGCTACAGCATTCCAGCACGGCTTTTTCGACCTGAACACTCAGCACTCTGCTGTCCTTCAGCTTCGCCTTCCAGGGTGTCTTTTTTCAGCATCCGCTTTCTCCTCTTCTTGGACTCGGTAGGGAATCTCCGCCTGGGTGCTCTGTACTGCTTCTTTCCAGAGAATCCAGGCTCATAGACACACGCAACAGGTCTTCCAAGATTCTAAAAAATCTGTTGACATTGTTATGGCTCCAGCCTCACTGATGGAGTTTCGCGGTCATGTTCTGGGCACCACCATGTGTGTGTTCACACTCGACCAGACAGCAGCATCTTGAACCAAGTTTGTTTATCTGTTGTGCACAGGCTTCCTGTGCTTGAGCACCTCATCCTCTTCTCTGCTCATCCTCTAACTTCTGCAGCTCTGCCTCCTCCTGAGCTCCACCTCCTCCCTCCGCCTCCAGCCAGCAGCTCACAGGCAGCTGTAACTGTCACAGGCAGGGCGGGCAGGAAAACAAGCAACTGGTTACTTTTTACATCTCTAATATAACAGAAAGGTTACAACGGTACCAGCTTGAAAAATCTAACCCATGATCGACCGCATTCAGCTGTAGATCCAGATTCTGGGGCTCTTTGCAATCATTACATCATTGAAACAGGCTGAGCAAAAACACCAGCTAAAACAACTTAGCCTGTTTTACCTTCTTCACTGATGTTTCTGCTGACTGCTTTTTGTTCACAAGAGTATCTCCAACTCGGGCCACAAAACCCCAAAATAAGAAATCTTAAAAAAGCTTTAAAAAAAAAAGAAAAAACTTACACAAATGGTAGTAAAAAACCTAAAGCGAACGTGTGTGTATATATTAGATTATCCAACCAGATGTGTTAGGGCTGTCATTGCTGGTCTTTCTTGATCTGTTTGAGCCTGGCCTGAAGCTCTGCTCTCTGCTTCTTCATGTGCTGAACGCTGAATACACCTTGATGGATTTGTTGGTCAGGCATGGAAAGTGTTTGGTAGCACATCGCCTCTGCTTCTTCGCCAAGGTACTCTACTGTGTTTCAACAAAGCTTTGAGCTCCTTTTTTCGACAGAGGGGGAAAAAAAGACAGATAAAACCACAAATAGAGAGACACAACATATATTACAGACCATGTCAAACATAGACGCACCAGTCTTTACAAGCTCTTTTTGATGAAGCTCTTTCTTTTATGCCCATGATGACAGACAGATCTCTGAGTCTTTTTTGTTTCACTGGCCTTTAATTTCTCCTTTTCTCTGACTTGCTTGGCATGGATATAATCAGTAACTGAGTAGAAAAAAAAGCATGAAAAAGTCTGAATTAAACCTTGAATTGGCAGAAGCAACAGGTGTTAGCCTCCATCAGCCCAGACAATCATTCACATACTTTTGCTGGTTTTGGAGTTATTGTCATACTTCAGAGATGCTTGCTCTTGTTCTGTCATTGGGGGCTGAATTCTTTCGACCAGGTCCATGTTTTGTCTAGGATCGGTCCTGCAATACAAAATGGAGAACACAACAATTACACTACACACTGACTACACATGATTTTATTTGGGAAAATGGACCTAATATAGTGAAGCAATTTCACATTTTTAAAAAAAAAAGAAAAAAAGAAAACCTTTTATTATAATTTATAAAGGCTTTTCACCTAAGTCCTCTGTTGCCCATAACAGTGTCCTGTCCACTTCAAGCATGTCTCTGCTCTCTGGTGCTTGACTCAGGAGGTGTCCTTTCCTCATTCTCAGCCAGGAGGATATGACCACGCATCTTAAAGTCAGCCATTACCCTCTCCAGAGAATAGGCTGGGGGACTGGAGTGAACCTAGCAACACATATGAATTCAGACAGATGCATGTACAACATCCACCTCAAGCAATGCTTGTTGCATCAGGACGCCAGTGTTAGAATGAGCAACCACTACCAACTAAAGTTACTTTGTTTGACTGGAAAACACTAGTTAGCCCACCCTCCCTGTATTCTCATATTTACAACCATGTCTCATGAAGCAAACACTCTGGGAGGCATTTGCCTGCTGTCCCAGAAGCCCCTAAGCTTCCAACAACAAAGAGTGTCCTGACGGCCAGAAGATTTTTAAGCAAGATCACTGGATTGACATCTGCTGCTCCAAATAATGCTCAGTCTGCAAAAAAGGACAAATCGTGATAACCACAAAATGTTGAATTCTGTGGGTTTGAAGTTGTGCTTGCACATATTTTCAGGGAGCTGAGGTGTCACTGAACAAAAGCCTATTCACTTCTCTCCGCGGTTGTTCTGCCTCACCTCTAAAAAAGACTGTGTTTCTTCTCTCTTCCTTAAGCCCTGAAGGTAGGTTTTATTTTCCTGAAGCAGTATTTACTGTCTTTGAGCAGACGCTGCTCTGCATCCTTTTGCTGCATCTGCTCTTCCTTCACAGTGAGAGCTTCCTGAGACACAGAGTAAAGTTTTGCTTTCTGGATTATGATCTACATTTTGTACTTAATCTGAACCTCTAAATCCTTGGGTAACCGAATTTCATCTTCATAAAATCATCATAAAATACACGCGGCAAAAAAAAAAACGCATTCTTGCAAGTTCTCACAGTACGAGGGGTCTGTACCTTTCATCATAGGTACACTTCAACTGTGAGAGAGAGAATGTGGAAAAAAATCCAGGAAATCACATTGTAGGATTTTTTAAAAATTTAGAAATTCCTGCGGAAAATAAGTATTTGGTCACCTACAAACAAGCAAGATTTCTGGCTCTCACAAACCTGTAACAACTTCTTTAAGAAGCTCTTCTGTCCTCCACTCGTTTCTGTATTAATGTGTATTAATGGCACCTGTTTGAACACGTTATCTGTAAAAAAAAGACAACTGACCACTGCCTCAAACAGTCAGACTCCAAACGCCACCATGGCCAAGACCAAAGAGCTGTCGAAGGACACCAGTAACAAAATTATATAGAACCTGGCTGATAGCTTGGCTGATAAATAAAAGGTTACCATCAGAAACACACTACGCCGACAGGGAATCAAATCCTGCAGTGGCAGACGTGTCCCCCTGCTTAAGCCAGCACGTGTCCAGGCCCGTCTAAAGTTCGCCCGTGACTATGCGGATGATCCAGGAGGATTGGGAGAATGTCATGTGGTCAGATGAGACCAAAATAGAAGTTTTTGGTAAAAACTCAACTCGTGTTTGGAGGAAGAAGAATGCTGAGTTGCATCCCAAGAACACCACAGCCACTGTAAAGGGGACAGGACGACTGATCCATGTTAAGGAAAGAATGAATGGGGCCATGTATCGTGAGATTTTGAGCAAAAACCTCCTTTCAGCGAGAGCACTGAAGATGAGACGTGGCTGGGTCTTCCAGCATGACAGTGATCCCAAACACACCCGGGCAACGAAGGAGTGGGTCCATAAGAAGCAGTTCAAGGTCCTGGAGTGGCCTAGCCAGTCTCCAGACCTCAACCCAATAGAAATCCGTGCAGGAGTTGAAAGCCCGTGTTGCCCAGCAACAGCCCCAAAACATCACGTCTCTAGAGGAGATCTGCATGGAAGAATGGGCCAAAACAGCAGCTCCAGTGTGTGCAAACCTGGTGATGCCCTACAGGAAACGTTTGACCTCTGTCATTGTCAACAAAGGTTATTACAAAGTATTGAGTTGAACTTTTGTTATTGACCAAGTACTTATTTTCTGCAGGAATTTATAAAAAATGCAGAAATTCCCTGCTTAGGCTGCTGCCCCGCGACCCGACCCCGGATAAGCGGAAGAAGATGGATGGATGGATGGAATTTATAAATTCTTTAAAAGTCCTACAGTGTGATTTCCTCTCTCACAGTTGAAGTGTACCTATGATGAAAATTACAGACCTCTGTCTGTCTAAATACTTTTTTGCCCCATTGCATTTTGTGTATTAAAACAACCCACTTGAAAAGTTCTTCTTTAATTTGAAAAAGAGAAACCAGTGCAATTATCCGCTCAGTATTCATGATTTTTTTCGCTTCAGTGTGTATTACCTTTCTTGCATTTATTGATCTTCTTCTGCTTTAACGCTAGAATCTGGAAAGGTCCATTCCATCCTCTGGACATTGGTGATTGACGGTTGTCAGCCTTTCCTGCCAGTCCTGCAGCTGCTGTTTGAAGGATGGACTTGGACTCGAGACCTTTGCCAGAAGGCCGGCAGCTTCCTGTGCAAGAACGCAGTACTGCAGTGGTTCACCTTGGTTAAGTTTCATGTCTCCCACCCTCTGGTCCTCATTGCAGATGTTTTCCAACACCACCTCCTTTATCATCATCTGCTTCTTCTATTACCTCCCTTCAGTAATCTCTTTACTATTTTCGAGTTCGCTTATCCGAGCCCGAGCAAGTTTATGATTGTATTTGTGGTCCGCGTGGCTGGTTTGTTTTGCAGGACGGTTACGGATGTGACGAGCCTTGGAGGCAAAGTAAAGTGCATTCAGAGTCTCAGCTAAGCTGTGGCCGGAGGGGTTCACACATGTCATCATCAGTGTATGAGAGTGTGCTCTCCCATGAATCTCGGAGAAGACGGGTGATCTTAGCATCCCCAAATGGTATGAAAGGGCCTTTTATGTTTTGCTACAGTAATTTAAAGTTTCTACTCTGAGAGCGCATTTGATGACATTCCCAAACAGCCAGTAGGTCCGATGATATGAATAGACTCCTTTTGAAGTGCTTTCCAGTGTTTCCTGTTTTTTTAACGCTGGCTTCAGAACCTGTTAGTCAACCAAGCAGAACTTGGAGGAGCAGATCGTGGTTTATTTGTTAAGTTGCAGTGCTGGTTAATCAGAATTAGAGAACAGTGTGTGAGCTTGCATTCTGATTGTCGCTCATCCCTGTAGGTAGTCTGTCGTAGCAGCAGAACTCATCTCAACAAGACTTAAGGAGCTCCTCTGCTGAGTTGACAGCGCTCTCTCTGGCTCCTGCCACCACTGAAATGCACATTAAAAACAAATGATCAAGATGTCTGTATAGATTCTCAGTCATCCAGGTCAAAGTTATCTAAAGTTAGATCTCTCTGTGTGCAACTGGACTGTAAGCTTTTCTTGAAAACGTTTCACCCTATCTCCAGAAGGCTTCTTCAGTTCTAAGCTTGCTGGTTTTCAAGCTCTGCCCCCAGTTTTCAAGGAAACCTTACAGTCCAGTTGCACACAGAGAGATCTAACTTTGGATAACAAATGATCAACTTCTTTAATAATCAGAAATGTCACCACCTGCGGAAATTAATTGTTCTTTGCTGTGAACTCAACTTACCTGTGTTCCCATTAATATCGTCTCTGACAGCGAGGCCTTTCTGATTAGTTGGTAAGTCCAGTAGGTCTCGCACTTCCTCCATGTACAGCTCCAGGTATGACACGTGCACCGTGGCTACATCATTGTCATTGTTTTTTAATTTCTCATCCAGATAACCAAACAAATCCCGAGCCACATGTTCGATAATGCCTCCCTCATCATCTAAGAGAAGTGGGGGAGAAATGTTGGCTCTTCCTGTCAAAGAGTAGCTGTCCAAGGCACCTGTGCTCTAGAACTCACCATGGCCGCCACCACTGATTGTGTACGTCTTTCCTGACCCGGTTTCTCCGTAACAGAACACGGTGGCGTTGTAACCGTCCATCAGGGACCGCACCATGGGCTGAATGCAGGACGTGTAAACCTCATCCTGGCTGGCCGAAGGTCCAAACGCGTGGTCGAAGGTGAAAAGCCTGTCTGGGTTCACGACCACCTGCGCACTACCCGGAACCACCTTTACACACTCACTATGGTGGCGAAGAAGTTCTTTGGGAAGCAAAGGACGGATGCGGACCGCCACCTGGATGTTCACCTCGTTCATAATATCCGGGTAACTGGTTGAAATGTCCTGACTTTTCGTTCAATTTGGAATTAAAACATAGGTTGTCGAAGCAACGTGATGATTTACTGTAATTTGTAACTGTTGTAATTATCTGCATTCAAAGATAAACTCGAACTAACCTCGTTATTTGTGGTGATTTGGCAAATTTGACAGCAGCTCCACTTTGTTGACGTTACTCGGTTGCCCGAGCAACACAACCACTTCCGTGACGATGGAATTAGATCCGATCCGGGCTCGACTGATAAACACAAACTTCATGATGTGTTCCGGTCAGACGTGACCGATTTGAAAGTTTTGTCTGAAAAACTTACTTCATGTGGTCAGTCTGACCATGACTTCCCCACAAAGAGGATTTCACTCCCCCCCCCCCCAAAAAAAACACATACAAAAAAAAAAAAAAAACGGTATTAATTTGTATACAATTATGTGTTTTCTTGAACTTCTGTACACTCGTGGTGTTTCCTGGTCATTAAAAATGAATAGGGAAGGCTTAAATAAATAAATAAAAAAACACTTTTTGCTAATAACCCCTAAGAAAAATCTTTTAGATGTATTAAATCATAATTTTATCAATTTTTTATTTTGAATATAGAAGACTGGAGAAAATTGCTCTAAACTAGTGCTGGGCAGGTTAATCAAATACCTAAGACCTATGTACGATTTTAAACATTTTCATCTGCCAGTGACTGGATGGCATTATTGCTACAGACGTGGGGCAGTTTTCAGCATTCTGGATTTACAACATTTTCCACGCTAACAGGACGCCCACTGTACATACTGCATATCCAGCACCTGATACTCTGCTTCATTCCAGTGCGTTAGTGCCAGAGCTGCACTTCTATATAATGCTGCCAGGCAGTTTGTCAGTAGTAAACACAGCGTGTGTGGTGTATGGGAATGTGGGCCATCTCTTTGTGGTGTTGTTTGGCATAAGGCCACAGGTAGAAGTCAATGACTGCTGAGTTGATGCTGCATGTCTGCGTGTCTCTCTCCTGCACCAGCTTGCAAAAACGGTCTTTGATCAGCTCCACAGACCAAATCGAACAACCTCGGATCTCGACCTCTCTCCTGTCTCCAGAACTGAGCAGCTTGCCTGCCAGACACCAGACATGAAGATAAAAAAAGTTAACTCTTTTCCTGAAAGATGTTTTTGCCCGACCTGAGAGACATCCACGCGCCTGCTCTCTCACCATTCTTCAGGGTCTGCATCAGCGCATCAGAGTATCGCAGCGCTCCAAGGTAGACGAGAGCCTGGGGAACCCTATAGTCAGCAAACATGGTGAGCCAGTCGATGCTGCTGACATCTCCCTCTCCTCTGGCCTCCATGATGCCCCAGAGGTCTGCCACCAGGATCTGAGCTCGCTTGTAGAATGAGACTCTCTTCCCCTTTAACCGAACAATACCAGTCACAGACTCTTTAGATGTTTTTAACAATTTCTACACTGTAAATTAAAAGTCTCTACACATGGTAAAACATTATTGTTGGATTCTTAAAAAGGATATTAATAAAATTGCTGGAAAACATCTTGTTTTCAACAAAAATAACATTTAATTGCTTAGTGAGAATGTTGTATACAGAATATTTTTTAAAATATGTTAATTTAAAACATATCTTGAATTTTATCCAAAATTCTAACCATGAGAAATTCCATGTTTGATATCCATCCCTCCATACCTCATATGTGGCTTCGTCCCTGTATGAAGGGATCGTCTCCACTATGAGCTCCACCATCTTCTGTGCATCATTCCCAGCTCGGCTGATAAAACTCCTGAAGCTCCCGCCGTGCTCCAGCAGGACGCGGCCACCTTCAGTCAGCACCTTGTTAACAGCTACATAGTTTCAATTTCCACTTTTCATTAAGGCAATACAGCTAACGTGACTGCAATTGGCTGCATGAGCTCTGAAATCACTTTTCTCAAGTTAATAAAAAGGGCCGACATTGTTGGCATCTACAAAGAGGGGTAGGCGTCATAAGCTCAGGCTTCTGCCTATTCCTTTTTCAGACTTTTGTGTTTATTTGTTTTGTTTTTTTTGATTCTTTCACTTGTGACAGAAATGGCTGAAATTTTCTGAAAATTAACCCTCAATTCTCAATTCAAAAAAAAAAAAGAGACAATATACAGGCGGAGAGACACTGAATAAGTGTACTTCTTCAGATAATCACATATTAAAGAGATGAGATGAAGCACATATGAATGTTCCACCAAAATTCTCTTTAAACCACTGGCTAATTTTGAGTTGCACTGACTCTTGTGGACTCTTGGGTTAAAGCTGAAGTCAGGTTATTATTCAGTATAAACCAGTTGAAGTAAACGAAATGTTAAAATGTTAAGACCTGGTGGCGCTCCTGAAGCATGGGCATGGGCGTTTCGTTGTCTGATCGAAGGATGTGGGCCAGCTCCTGCTCACTCATCTGAGAGAAGTACGTCGGGTCGGTGATGGGTATACCTGCAGGCAGTGTTGGAAGAGCATCAAATGCATCATTTGGAATGAATGGACAAAAACCATATAGGGATGCAGCAATATTGATACCTGTATTGAATATTGGTCCAGTACAGATGGATCAACAGTAGTTGGAACAGATAAATTCCATTTAATAAAAGTTATTGGTTTCAATTCTTATATTTTAAAATGTATTTTGTGTTTCCGCTCCTTTTCAAATTTACACTATAACTGACTATTTTCATCTTCTGCTTTCCTGGTAGCGAGAGCGAAGAAATATGGAACTGCTGTGAAAAATGCAGTGCTCCAAATTGAGCAATTATCACATGGCACTGTAGTTATAAAGGGCTTATTATTTTAGCATGAAGTACATTCACGGGAACCTGTGGTTTTCTGAGAAAGTCTCTTCTAAATTCAAAGGCCACAGCAACCAGATATTGAGAGTACTACTTTATATGAGACATAATTGATCTAGTTCCAGAGCCATTCAGGCTAATTATGAGTGATTCACAGCTACACAGAGTGCTATAGGCAATTGCCCAGCAGTACAAGTTCAAGTACAGGGTACGTATACAGGAGGAATGCAAATGCAGAGAAATGTGAAGGGGCAAGACTGAGGAAAGAGGGATCGAGTGCGTTTTTTTGCCAGGTACAATCGAGCAAAACCTTGTTGTGTCTCAGTTTCTGTCACCCAGACTCAAATTGGGCTTCATCTGCATAAAAAATGTTATATATATATATATATATATATATATATATATATATATATATATATATATATAAATAATATATATTTCCGAGAAAACCCATTTGAAAGACAAAACAGTACCCGACGCAACACAGTGCTTGAATTAAATAAAGCAATACAACCTTCCAAATATTATTTACTATGTATCTGTCCCTCCACATGCTCTCACCTTCATCCATGGCCCTGGAGATGGCTGCGCACAGAGTCATGTACCCTGTGTAGGTAGTCCCTTTATAGGTCACCTCACACTGTTGGCTCTCTCTCTCTGGCCAGAAGGAGAAGTTCAGAGTGTCAACGACAAATACCCAGTTCAGGGCCTGAAAGGTAGAGAAAAAAAAAAAAATTATTATTAATAATAATAATAATAATAATAATACACAAATGATTAGGAAAAACAGAGACATCTAAAAAAGACCCAAAACACGCTGAAAAAGACGCAGGGAAAAAAGCAGATGTTTGATCATTTGCCAAAATGTAGCCTTAAAAATTATAAAATACAAAGAAAAACAATAATTTTCCTTAATAATTTATTAAGGAACTAGTCCTTAACTGAAAATGTTCCTTAAGTACAAAAATGTAATGTAATGGACAGCAAAATATACTTAAAACATAAAAAGTACATGACTCAACTCTGCTATATTTAGATAATCCATTATCTCTTTTTAACAATAGTAAGGTCACGTCCATTTTAATGCTGTACTTCTTCAGAAAAGAGCCAATTTCATATGCTGTACTTGCCCTTTTAACAAAAAAGAAGGACAGGTCTTTAATGGCAACTCTTAAACATTATCTGCACAAAAGAGAGCGAGAGAATCATTTTCATTTGTATTTTTTTTATATTTTTTGTTATATCTTAAATATGTAGGTTTTAATAATACAACAAAATCCTTCTAAAAACTCATTTATATGTTAAAAGAAATTAAAGCAGTGTCACCAACCATCTCTTCAGTATGGAAATTAATTTCCATGCAGACTAATCACTCGCCTGATCGGAGCTATGCGTTGGAGCCAGTGGATTCGCCTTCTTCCAGAAACTGGCAGTCAGACTGTCACCGTGCCGGAGGTTGTAGAGCATCTCTGCCACCCTCTGAACACCTCCTTCCTCAATACTCACATCCCGACTCCATTCTGCAATATATTTCCCAGACTCACGGGGAGGCAAAGGTGACCCCATCAGCACTGTAAACATGCACAAGCAAGCATAAATGCAAATACACTCTACAACAGGACTTAAAAGATAAGGTGCTCCACATACATGTAAGATTGTGCACAAACAGAAAGACATTTTAGTAATTAGAAATATTACAAGATGTCAGGAGAAGATTCCAAGGGCAGAAATGGCTGGGGGAAATGTGAATGTCTGTACCCTTTTCAGTCTAAAAGGGTGCCGATACGTCACTGTTGAAGTGACATTTTAAAGATGATGATCCTTGCCGTCAATTAAGGTGGGATAAGAGAAAAAGAACACCTTCAGCCACCAAGTATGCATGCACAAGTGGGACCTGCCGAGAAAACAGAGCTCAAAAAATGGATCGTCCTCTCTCTACTTGGCTTCCTGCATCCACCTGAAATGTCAAATATGTCAAATGTATCTTCTATGGCTACATGATTGCTCCCCACCTTATCTTTAGGTACAAAGATTTCCTTTGTGAAGAACACTTCGGTCCATCAATCACAGAGTCGTTCAGATGTATGACGTAATTATTTCTTGTTGACAACCTGGATGAGCAAAGTGCAGGTAGGATGAGTGATTCCAAGCAATGCTTTCACTGTCTCTGAACTACATTTAAAAACATCGTCAGACATTTTCTACACACATAATCTGACATCGAAAACAAGCAATCATTCTTCAATCTGCTTTTTCTAAAATATTTCTTGCTTCGTAGAGGTATTCATACAACTTACCTTTAGGGTCGCGTGGATTAGTTCCCACTGCCGGGTTTCCACCTATTAACCAATCAGTGCCTCCCCCTATTGTACGTCACAGGTTGACGAACCAATTACGTCGCCACAAGTGGGAACCGGAAAATACGCAAATAAACCTTTTGAGATAGAATTTAAACGGATAAATTAAATATAAAAAAGGCGACGTGTCCGGTGTAGATTAGTTCAAAGACAAGTTTAAAGATGTTATGAAAAAGAAAATGGCAACTGAATTTCATTAGATTTTTAGGAGAAACATACTTCAGTAAATTCACTTATCCAGAGAATAAGCGACATTTTTTCTGACGTACAGTATATGTAGTTCGTAAACCTGTGTAAGACACAATAATACATACAAAATCAAAACAGTTTCAATAAAAAGTGGCACCATCTTTATTCATTTACAATTTGACAATGGTAATTCTACAGCATGGAGGGTAATCAAGAGAGGTTGTCAAAATTCATTCCATGTAACTTTTCAAATCTTCAATATGTCAAAAATTAAAACTACATGTTTCTATTGGCGAGACTTTACTTAATTTTGATTTATCAGACCACAGCTATTACTAACAGTTATTACAAGTTACTCTTACCAGTGTACAAGTGCTCTGACCTGCACTATCCCAGAAACATTCCGAAGTGTAAAATGCCTCACATTAAAAATAAATCAAATTAAATATTAAAAGAAACATCAGTTACATTCTGCTTGCTTTTAATATTAAATGTGGTACAATTATGAGTGAACAGAGCAATATAAACAACAGAATGCACACCAACCCACACACGCTGACAAGCTCAAAATGGTGTACACATTAGACAGGTTTAATCTTGACACAATCAAACACAAATTTATATAAAACAAATCCATCAAAAAGCAAAGAGTCTATTTTCATCTGTCAGGGGATTTGATATTTTTAATAGATGTATGTGGGGGAAAAAAACAATGCATCTGATAAACTAATGTACTACACTTAAAAATGCAGACTCATCTACATTTTCTTTTATGCACAGGAATGTTCAACATCTTCTCATTAAAAAATACAAAAATAAAATCCAAAAACAAAAAGATACCCACAATCCAGAATAATCTGAAGCAAATATGTGGGACAGGGGTCAGAAGGGTTGCAGGGGAAGGAAAGTGAGGCAATCTGAGTCCCCTGGGTCTACAGAAAATGACCAGAGTACTGCTTCACACTGTAGAAAGAGAGTAAGATAAATAAATACATTTTTTTGGAGAAGGAAATGCAATTCATGAGTGACTGACAGTGTAAGTATAGCTGTGCAGCTATGGGAGGGTGCAGTCTTGAGAGAATGGAAAGGCAGAGTGTATTTACAGAATGAGAAAGAGGTGAAATGCATGGAAGACAGGCAAGGGAGAAGGGTGCGGTTAGTCCTTGTGTCCGAGCAGGTGCAGCACACTGAAGGGAGAAGAGGGAAGAAGGAAGCAGGATTTGTTACCATGGCAACACTATAGAATCAAGAGTGGCAACAGGTCAACAGCTGTATTAGCATTCGAACTAAGATCAGATAGCATCAACAAGGAAGTGGTGTGCATTATACGTGCCTACTGCGTGCCAAAGGAGACAGAAGAGGAGAAGCCTGTGCTGTTTGGCAGACTGTGATTTGTTGTCAGTTGATCTAACTAAAAACAACAAAATCACTAGTCTTCCACACAGCAGCAGCCAGGGAAAAATCAATCCACTCCCTGCTTCACAGTGAAACGGCTTAGATGGCAACTAAATGTGTATTCCTTTATTAACCATATCCACAGATGGACAAAGAAACAAGTCAATCATATTGACCCTTTACAACAATTTAATGCTCCTTTCACAGCCATTTCATGCAAGAGGAAGGTTTGAACTAGATGCAGGTTGCATGAGGGGAAGGGAAGGAAAAGGGTTAGTAAAAAAAAAAAAAAAAGGGGGTAACAGACCAAGGTGTGTTAATTAATAAAAGTCTATTATATATATTTAATCATAACCTCTGAATACATAATAAATAAAGCACATTTTTTTTGTCTGTATGACAAATATTTCTGGGTGAAAATAGGTTTACAAAAACTTGCCTGTTTTGTAAAAGGAACTGAGCATTCTGGATCTGATCCTGGGTACCCGTGATGGTTATAATTCGGTCTTCAGATCCTTCGAGAGGCTCATCAATCTTGATAGCGGCTCCAGAGTCATGACGAATCTGTTTGATCCGTTGACCCCCTTTACCAATGATGGAGCCAGCCAGCTGTCATAGGTGAAGTGGAAAGACAGGGAAACAGAATGAAGATGGTGGTGGAGGAGGAAGCAAAACATTTAGGTAATGCAGGTGGATAATAGTATCCATGTAGATAAAACACAAGCGGGATGTCCAGTCTTGAAGCTTTATGGTGTGTTTTTTCCATCTCGAAAATCAGAAAAAGGACAATAACGCAGTGCGAATGACATGGAGACATGTCAGTACGGAGTTTAAGGACACGATGTAGATATTCTTTGCTGTGAGTCATTTACTTACATCTTTGGGGATTGTCACCTGTGTGGTGACGACAGGGCCGCCAATGTCGTTGTAGGAGCTACGGCCACCTGATGCATGAAAAAGTTGAGGGGTGATGTCAAAATGAGACAGCAAGTCAGTGTTAAACAATAGTAGAGTTCTAAAATGCAATAAATTTGCTGTTGGTTTTTAAATTGCATGTGGGTTTGCAAATGAATTATTAAAAAAAATATATATCTTACCAGAGTGGTAATTATCCCAGGAGGAACCATTATCTAAGATAAAGAAGAAGCAAAAAACACTGACAAAAGACTCAAGACAATTGAGTGATTTTGCTGACAGCAGTAAATATGCAGCGACCCATGGCGCTACTAGTGCAAACATGATGATGCAGCTCCTCATTAACCCCTGTCTAAACTGTTGAACTACAGACAATTAATCTTTGATGTCACTTTGCCCATTATTTTAAAGATAAAATGTAATCACATGAACATCCAGAAATATTAACCCACAAGTGACCCAGGCATAAAAGCCACAATGTCATTCAATCAGATTTGCATGCAAGTATCAAAATTCTGACAATAGAGAGGCAGGCACATCTTATGTTAAAGTCTATATATAAAAAAATGAGAACAGGTACTTACCATATCCTCCACTCTGTAAACAACAACAAAAAACACACAGAAACACAGGTTACACACAATACAGTTAACTCCCTTCGTCTCAGATCATATCTCTGAAGAATGAAGACTATAAGCATGAATGTAGAGATGATGCAGCAGCTCCCATGGAGTACACTCAACTAAAAACCACCCAGTTTCACCCGTAAGCTAGACTCCTCCTCCTCTTTCCCTCCCCCCACCATCCTCCTTTCCCATCTCTCCATGCATCTCCATCAGCCCCCATTTTCACCTGCTGCTGTCACCAGGGCAACAGGCAATTCAAAAAGCTGTTGCTGAGCAACGGCAGGCAGTATCCTGCCAGCTCTTGGAGAGAGAATGAGAAAGAAAGAGGGACAGACCTTCCACTCTGTCAACAAAGCATTATTATTACCTAGCAACCAACTATGGCCTCCCCCACTCTACCCACCCCCATTGGCCTCTCTTTGCAAGAAAAACAGGCTGGCCATGAAAAGTACACAGTAAGAGGGCAATTATACATGATTATTATGTCGTGTCTCCGGCTGTGGTGATTATGGTCATTTGGTGGTAGGCTTACTCAACTAGCCAAAACTAGTATAGATGCAATGCTACGGCTGAAATATGTGCACAGCCATTTGTATGAGTGAGCAGCTATAGGTGTGTTTCAATAATCTTTTATCATTACAACATTGGAATCCCAGCATCCTGTGCTGTGGCAAAACCAAGCAGAAAACTGGTCTAAAGATACTGGCACCCAGCAAGACGCTAGAAAATGAGCTGCATGAATTTAGCAAAGGGTCACTAACCATGTTATCACTGTAGCGATCCGGTCTGCCTCTTCTGTCACTGGTGAGAAGAGAGGGAAAGAAGAGAGAGAGAACGAGAGAGAGAGAGAGAGAGAGAGATGTGGGTGGGGGTGGTAAGAAATGCTTTCAAAAAGACTGACAACATTCCAAAGGAAATTTCAGTCTGGGTCAAATTGTACACAAGATTACAGTATAAACACGTTTCCTCTCAGCCATCTTCCCACACAGTAACAGGAACAGCATTGACAGTGTTATAGTGAGAGAAGTGACAGGTGGTGATGATGATGATGATCTCAGCCAAGGCTGGCTGATTTTCCCCAATATTGAGCTCAGATAAGAAATTAGCTCACAATGTGTTATTTATTCGTTATCCAATCTTTGCACATATGCGGATGTGATGTCAGTAATGTCAAACTATAGCTTTAGCAACAAGCTCTCACTTGTTGCTTTGTCGTGGCAGTGCCTGTCTGAGCCATGGAGTATTTAAAAATCAAAACACATTGTTTTTTTTCCCGGCTCAATTCCTCAAATTGTTCTTACACATTCTCACATGAATTACCAGCCAATACTCTAAATTCACATGTACCAGTTTGATATCCATTACCATTCCATTTAGATGGAGAGCTGACAAGAACATTTTGACAGATCAGCTTTACAGAGTAGATTTTGCAGTTATTATTTAATAATAACCCAAACATATTTGTTCATCATCACCTTAAACAACAGGGATGTGAAAGAAGCATCTGCGCTATAGCATGCAAACGAAGACATCACATTAATACGATCCTAATAGCGATCCGAAAACCTCGTTATCAATTAAGGAAGCTAAGCCTTCCCTTCAACGTTTGGGAACATTCCTTTTGTACCTATTTAAAAATAAATGGCCAAAACAATTACAGGGGAATACAGTGTTTTTTTTTAATGCATTAAATGTTCTATCATTTTTAGGACAACTAATATTCATATGATTTTTAAATATTATTTGTTTAAGAAGAGGTCAAACAACATTTGTGAGCATTCTTAGGAATAATTCAAGCGTGTAGAACAGTAGAATATTTTTGTTCATTATCATTACCACACACAAAAAAAATAAAATAACAATAAATAAAAATCAGCAAGTGGCAGTATACCTGTAAAAGAAGTTAGGAGATAAGGTAAATGTGCTGGAACACAAACTTACTTTGACCGGTCATCTGAGCCGCGGTACGAATCATAGTAACGATCATCTCTGTCGGCAGGATGGAGATGGGAAAAAACACAAACAGCCAGACTTACATTGATGAACATGTAAAATTAATGGAGTCACAACATGTTTCTAAAATGTTGCACTGTGTGAAACACAACTCATTTCACCATAAAAATTAAAGCTACATAAAACAAAATAAGTTAATCTGAAAACACCGAGCCTGAATGGAATTTGAGCATCTGAAATGGGATTACTACACAACGTGCATGCAGACCCCAAAGGAAAATAGTGTAGGTGCTCAAAAACAGGAATTGAAACAGTGGTCTGTGTTACAGGATAATACGGAATCATTTAGTCATTCAGTAAAATAAAAATAAATCTACCGATGTTGGTAATTTACATAAAGTCCATTTTACAGTAGCATGAATTTGAGAGAAAACCAATAAAACGTCTGCACCATAATTGTTATCTTACCCTCCTCTGTGCGAATGTCCCATGGGCATATTTCGACCACGGCTATTCCCCCTAGAAGCCCTACTTGAGTGTGGTGGAGGAGGACCTCGGCGGGGACTGTCGTCATAATCTCTACGAGACGATGGCATGGGTCCCCGCCCCCCCCTACTAGAAGACATACGCTCAAACCCGCGGTCTCCGCCGCTGGACCTGCTGCTACGGGAAGGGAACCCTCCCATAGGTCTGCGACCACCTACCCTCTCCTCAAACATCACGGTGAAACCACCATATTCATATGTCTCATCATAGAAATTAGGGTCATAGGGCTGTGCGCGACCCTTTATGGGAGCCTGAAAGGATGAAAAAGAGTTTGAATTTAAGGAGAAAAGAAGCATTTAAAAAAAAAAAAAAAAGAAAAAAAATCTTCCCTTATTTTACTGTACACAGATTTTCCCCATACTACGCGTCTTATATTTTCAAACACAAATGTATTCATCTTCCAAAACACTTACATCCACAATAAGCTCCAACATAGTCTTTATGCACTCCACCACTCTTTCCATTTTACCGCCAACCAGCACTACCCGGTCCGTTGACTGAGGACAGCACTCCTGAAACAGCTTGATGCTAGTCTTTGTGTTCTGGAAACATGTCAGACGCAGAGACATGTGAGGGATACGATTAAATAGCAAAAATTCAATAAGACATCAATATTACACCTTTTGAACTCACCTCACGGAGCTCCTTAATTTTGGCTCCCTTCACCCCGATAATTGAACCAGCCAGGCTCTGGTGGATCAGCAGGCGCAGCTCACAGTCAAAATCCATCCCACTGTACTGCTGATACTGAGGGAGTCAAAATACAATAAATTCCATCCTTTGAACGACTAAAATGTAAACACGGTTAATCTTTAACTACTATTTAATTAATCTATCAAGGTATGGATTGTAATCTAAATTTTTAGTACTACCTTACTTACTACTAAAATATTAGCATTTGTCAGTATTTTCTTTTCCAGTGATTTTGTTTCACCGGCTTTATTCTGATTTTCACATTGAAAAAAGGATGAAATTAAATCTCACCTCCTCTAATGTTGGGATGATCTTCAGCAGGATTTCTCCAACCGTCTTTATGTCGGCACTGATGCTTAGGATGCTTCATATTTCACCCACCAATGACAGGACCGCACAGAGCAAACGGCGGGTTTGGGGTGCCGGCATGGCAACCAAGATGGAAGAACAATATTTCAGATCAGAGAAGTCCTGACTAACGATTACTCCACAAGCAACCAGAGACTAACAGAGGCGTCCAGTATTTTCTATTTTACTTAAATTACAGATTTCTTGTTAATTGAAAACCAGCTGGTACCCAAGAAATGCATTAAAAAGAAAGCAGTATATCATCTAGAAAAAAGAAGAAGATAGAAAAAAGGGACCCAAAGAAAAGCGACTGTATTTGGTGACCACTGAAGGGAAGTCAGGGAGGGTGAAGGATCTGGCAGAAATAAGCACCAATGGTGCCAGGAAGATCTCTAAACTTTAAAGGTATAATATGGTGGATGCACACTACAAAAAAAACATTTTGGACCCAAATTAGGGTGTCCAACAGAAAGAGATAATATTTCATTAGTGTTTTAAAATTTGTAGAATATACCATATTCAATGTTTGATTTAGAAAATACGTGTTATTTATCTAAAAAAAAGTTTTGTTGTCTGCACCCACCTGTGATGTGACGGAAAAATTTAAATTGCATATTATATAAACCTAAGCAAATTGGTACATGAAAATAGAATGATCGAGAACGCAGTAAGACTAAGAAGACTGGACATGAAATGCATTTCAACAGAAACTGATGCTTTGTAACATGTTAGACTAAAACTAAAATAAAAAATTAGAGATGAACAGAACCTAGCAAGTCTGCCTGTTCATTGAATAGGTCCAGCAGTCGTTAACTAAATTTAAATGAAGCAAAAGATGGGAAAGGAAAAAGCACACTCACACCAACCACACTTGCAACCTAGCTTTCCATTTGCATTATAGAATGGGATCTAGCATTACAGTGGAGGAGAAGAGTGAACTGATGTGGGAAGCAAGTAAGCTTATGAAACACATTAAAATAAAACACCACTATAACCATTCTGAGGGAAAAGGAGGTGTAAATGTCAGATATAAAGAACAGATCATCATTAATAGAAATAAAGATAAAAACATGAGAACATATTGCACAGATTACAGAAAAGTTTTAAGAGGACAGTGATAGATTGTGGAAAAACCCTGACAACACCAGCTTAAATTTCAACTTGATACGACTTTTAAAATGGACTATAACAGGATGTTGACATGGCTTTTACAGGCTCAACAGGTAGATTTGGATATGAACGTATTTAGGCATTTTGACTAAGGCTAAAATACTGTGAGAACAGATAAGATACAGTGACTTGACAAGAGGCAGGATGACTATAACTCATTTCTTTTTTTTTTGACCTGTATTCAGGCAGTGAGAGGGAGGAGCTTAGGGACATACCGCTCAGGCCCACTGCTGTCTGGGACTGACACACTGGCTTTGTACTGGGCGTGGCATTGGCAGGGGCCAGGGCCATTCGAGCACAGATGTCAATCAAGTAAGGCCCCCATTTAGGGACAGGGCACGATTATGGACAGGGCCAACCAAGGTGTCAGGTGGGCGGGCGCAGGAGGGGCCATCCAGAACATGGGCAACAGAGGAGGAAGTGGGCAAAAAGTCAACAATAAAATAATAAACAAGGAGAGGGAAGAGGAATACAATTTTAATATACAGGCTCTAGATTGGTAAAATGTGTTTTTAATTGATTCTCTCAGAGATTGGTTTGTCAAAGAGAGAAAAGGAGAAAATATTACACTAGAAAATGGGTAATGGTATATTTAGAACATGAAAAATTCAATGATGGCAAAGACTACAGACAGTGACAAAGAGTGGTAGAAATGTAGAGGGCTAAAGAAAAAGTAGTAAATTGAGTCAAGAAGAAACTGTTGGGGTTCCCTTAACATTAATAAAAATGATATTTGGCACTATAAGTGACCTCATGAATGCTACATGCAACACTGTGCCATAATTTTAAAATAATAAAAGCAACAGCGTGGTAAGAATAGAAATGATGCCTTAAATTATCAATAAAGGGCACCAAACTGACATATGTCAGTCTCTATAAGACACATGATGTTCATCCTAGGTGATGAAGACAAAAACCAACAACAATGGGTCTCTTAGCAAATTTCTTAACCAGAAGGCCATTATGTTATTATTATTACTACATGTACTAGCTATCCACCCCTTTGTGAACACACAAAAAAAAAGTTACCAAGCACCAGCATAACTGATCAGCTGATTCATGGTGTATGTAAAAAAACTACTGCCTACTGATGGCAGAGAGACTTCGTACAAAAGGGGAAATAGCGATACAAAATAAAAATATTAAAAAGGTGTAGAAAATTCATATACTTACATCTGTACGGAGAGCTTTAATGTTTTTGCCACCCTTCCCAATTACAGCCCCTGCATTCTAAAAATATACAGAATGTACAGCAAATGAGAATCAACATTATGATGGAATTCTCAAGCAATGTAAAAAAGTCCTAGGACACATAACACAAATTAAAAAAAAAAAACAAACTGTTACCAAACCACACAAAGACAAATTAGAGTGTAAAACATAAGGTGCAAAATTATTTACTTTGCTCTGCAGGAGGATGCGAAGCTCAACCATCTCGTCAGAATTCCTGGAGCGCTTGAACGATTTCTGCTCATCAGCATCCTCAGCAGGGCGCTTACCTGGCACAAGAAGATAATGACAAATTTACAACTCTACATGCAAAACTCTGCAAGAAATAATGCCACATCACAAAATGATTAAAACAGAGAGAACCAACAAATATGAATGTGTTCAAAAATGTTTTTTTTTTTTTTTATCTCTGTTAAGACACAGTTTGCAACACAAACACAGATGTTAACATTTATATAACCACATGGACATTACCAGTGTACGATCAGAGCATTTGGAAACACTGGCTTAGATCTTTAAATATAAAATACATAGGTATTTCTTGAATACAAAAAAGTTTGCAAGGTGACACAACTGATTTACAACAACATCAAGAATGACATAAGGTTTTGTTATATACCATTAGACTCTGCATTGCTGAATGAAGTCTCTTCTTGCTGATCGATTTCTGCGTCCATTTTCTTCTGACAATAGGAGAAATGTGGTGGGTTCTTTGATCCAGGCAAATGGCAACAAGGGGAACTGAAAAGCAGATAGCTGTCCCCTCTGAGATACTTTGATCTGTCAGCATTGTCATAAAAGACAATAAAGTAATAAGAAAAATGATTGAGCTATGTGCTCTGTAACCAGTTTACAAGCACTGTGAGAAAATTTTAAAAGTGACAGAAAACCAGCACTCACCAGTATTTATTGGAGGGAGAAGGGTGTGTAGATAGGCGGAACTAAACACGCAAGGACCAAACAACTGATGAGACCTGTGAAGTAGGTGAGGCTACTTGAAACTATATATGGAACTGGCTCAGTAACAGCAAAAAGGCAAGTCGGAAAGGCACAAAACACGTTTCATCGTTTTTAAGATAGAAATTCACAAATCGACGTTAAACGTCTTTGAACGAAAACAACGTTAAACTGTCTTTCTCAGCGCTAACGCGATATTTGCAGCTTTGAAAATGCTACCGATAGCAAGCACTATTGTTAAGTGGCAGAAATAAAATACACTGGTGAATTACATAAATATAATAAATAAAGTGATAAAATGTGGTGTGTGTTTGATTTCTAACGCTGACCAAAACAATGAAGACTCGGAAGCTACTGGTCTTCAGCCTTAAATAGTCAGCTGATGTTAGCTTTAACTACCGGGGTAGTCAACAAGCCTGGAGGGAAATGAAATGTGTTAGCTAGTCTGGGTCGTATCGGCTTTGTTTTCCAATTCCAGTGTACATCGAACTCACTCCAAACAAAACTTTAATTGCTGCATTTGAACCAACATGCCGTGGATACAATAAGCATAAAATAAACACATTTCATCAATTAATACAAATCCCAGCGGACGGACTAACACTAGCAGTAAGCTAATATCGCCATGTTGCCATTAATTTCGAGTTCGAGTCGAGAGGCGCTACCCAGGCCAGTTAATTTGGTAGCGGTGCGATAGGCATAGTTTTGTCTAAGAATTGTTCTCAAAGTGCGTATTCTGTTTACAGGACCTGTACACACAAACCATTAATGTCTTAGTGGCACACAAAAGAAGATCTCATCGCCAAAACACAGACCTTGCAGCGCAACACTTCGCTCCGTCGTCCCCTTCCCTCTCAGCCTAACTTGGAAACGTACTAAATCAGTGACAGCGATTGATTGGTTGAGCAGGATTGCGTGTCACAAGATAAGAGTCACGATTGGTTTACACAGACGTCACTCATCAGGCAAGACAAATAAAGAAAATGGTTTTCCGGATACAATTCGCAATAAACTAACACTTAGGTGCGATTTTAAGGCCATAATTCATTTTGGCTAATACCAACAATTTACAGAAGTAACTGTGCTACATACGAGCATCTCTGGCTGTCTCATGAATACATATGCTCAAAATTCAGTGGCGCTACTTAGGTAATTTTGGCGCCTCGCGGCATTTGTAAGCACTGTGTATGCGTGAGGCTCTACGCTACCATCTCAGGTACAGATAAAACATTTTATCATGCCTAATACCTTTAATAATAAGTTAATACATTTCTCATTCAGTAATCTTTTCTTTCCTCAGCACCTGGCGTGGGCATTTTCCAGATGCTCAGGGCTTATTCTCATCACAAAAACACGCACACACGAAGAAACTAAAAAATGCTGTAATTAATTTTTCTCTTCTAATTTGGGGTCAAGTGGCTCAGGCACCAAGAATAACTACCATTGGCATAACGTTATGGAAATTCAGAGACAACACATATTTGTGCCGTGATTTAAACATTTTATTGATAGCGATTTAGTCTGCATATTGCATTTGTATAGTATCTTTAGTGTTAAACAAAAGAGCAAATAGTAAATCATCAAGGAGGAGAATGGCTCTTGAGTTTCAGGCGGTGGTACATAATACCCAGACCTGGCTTCAGTCGTCCTGGCATATTCAGGTGCCCTTTGCCTGGTTGGAAGCCTGCGTGGAGTGGCTGCAGGAAGAGGCAGGTGGAGCTGGTCGGTTGTCCCAGCAGCAAATCAACCAACAGGTAGATTCTGACTTATTTAAACCGACTGTATTTACTGAAACCAGCACTTTTCCCCACCTCAGATGTATTATCCTGCAATAATTAATCAGTATATGATGTGAATCTGCAACAGAACTTACTGCAGTTATGTATGTTTTATTGTGTTAAATTTAATTGAAGATCTAATTCATAGCATACACAATACACAGGTCACTCTTGCAGTGAAAGATCAAAATTGTTACACAAGATTGGCCCCGTAAAATGATTGCATGCTATATTATCTGACAAATCTGCGTTATTGTTGCTACATTCAGAAAGCAAGGGTTAATTTATTTATTTGGACTTAAGATTGAATTGTGATTTGAATAATGAAGGAAAAGATCATCGTTTGAGAAAAGAAAAAGACCTACAGATTTGAGATTCGATTTTTGTGATGGACGATTTCACAGCTGTTATAGCACAGAATGGACATCGTGCAATAACTGTTAATACAGAGTATCACAAAAGAGTAATTCCTGCAATAAGTGCCAGTTGTTTTTAATGTGATATTAAAGGCACTTGACCAGTGGCTGCTGGCAGATCTAAGGGACCTGGATTTCCCTGTTCTTCCCGAGGGAATCGCTCAGGCCCGCAAGACTGAACTTAACGGCATCTATTGTGTTCAGGTAGAGGCTTACATACGAGACCACCCATTTATCTGTGAAAAATGAAGGAAATGTCAGTGTAAAATTATTCTTAAAAAAAAAAATCCTGTTGAAACTTGACAGGTAAACAGAGAACACACAAAAATACAGGAAAGTGACGAATTAATTGGTAGTCATTATCAAATCTAAATTTAAGATGCGGCAGTCATGTTACAGTTACAACATAATTACAATTATACTATGCTGCATCTGCATTGTCAAACATTTCACTTGGATATTTAGAAAATAAAGTTGCAGGAGATGCCAACATGTGTGGAGGATTGTTTCAGGTTGACTCACTACTGGACATCAGCCAGCCTGCGTACAGTCAGCTGCAGAAGTTAAGGGGCACCGACTGTGCAAACGATGAGGTGTCCGCTGTCACACAGGCAGCCCAGAGGCCTTGGGAAGCAAAACCGACCCGCATGCTACTATTGCAGGTGTGAGCCAGTTACTCATGGGACCAAAAGATACTGTTCCATTTTTTTTTAATGGATCTAGATCAGTTAGAATACTAAATGTGTACAATGTAGCAGTAGTAATATAACTGAAATGTAAAATCAAACTTATTTTTGAAGTAAAAAAATAAGCGGCCTTCCAGCCAAATTAATGCATATATTATTAAATAAAAGCGTCAATATTTTCATAGCCATCTCCCTGTTCAATTATTGCTGGTCAACTGAGCTGTTTCTGTTATTCAGGTGACAGATGGAGTGCAAAACCTAGAGGCAATGGAATATCAGTCAATCCCTGTACTCAGCACAGCTCTTAGGTTTGGAATTTTATTTTTTTTTTTGCAGCAATTCTCATAATGTTCAAACAAATGTGTTATATTTAAGCTTTTGATGCTTATTAATTTGTATGGGAAGGTTGTGTTAAATGCAAAAGACAAGTATGATGATGACAAACCGATTGGTAATAATGTCATTTAGTTAATTGAAAAGAAGAGTCTGTGCTATAAGTTGTCACAAGGACATCTTGCGACAATGTTACAATGTTAGCTAGATTTTATATGGTCACGAGTTTTTTCACCGGTGTGAAAGTGTAAAATTCTTGTTTTGTCAATTAAGTTTTAAGGTTCTTTTAATAAGGCCAGTTTGCAAATAATAAAACACAAGATGGTTTTGTTTAGCTAAAAGTGTTTATGACATTGTCTCTTGACTTGTAGGCCTGGTGTGAAGCTGCAACTGCATGGGAATATGGTCTGCAGACTCGGGGTGCTTCTCTTGGGACCTTCTAATGTCAAGGTCCTGGGTGGTGAGGTGGAGGACCTGGTGGAGAGGAATAACCAGGTAAACTGCGGGATATTAAAAGTAATTTTAACAAATGTCTGTGATCATTCCCAAATCAACTCTGGGTAATTATACAGATCCCTTAATCTGTTCTTTTTGACTGTTAGGGTCGGGTGATGTGTCGAACACTGGGACTTCCTGAGGCGGAAGAGGAGGCACCACCAGCACCACAACAAGGTATGTTCACTCTCTAAATGGATGCCCTAAATTGTATGCTTTATTTCTGGCTAGTTAAATACACTCGTCATTACAATCACCCAACAACCTAAAAACAACTGTTTGTTATGTTTTGTCATTAGATAACCAGAACATGGAGCTCTTGGAGTTGGATGATGCAGAGTTGCTGGCCAGTCTGGAGGCCCAGGAGGTGGCCCAAAGGCCTTATAGTCAGCCTGGACAAGATAGTGGCTATGGGACACTCAGTGAGAGCTCTGCTCAGTCCTCAAGTATTGCAACAGTCAGGAGTTTTGTCTCAGCGGCCTCAGCCAGGTGGGTGGTGAACAGCGTGCTTTGACACGGCAGCTCACTGGCCTTCACCGAAAGGCAAACCTATGTAGATTTCCAGATCTCACATTGTTCACTAATTAAGACATAACATGGAAACCATGCTCCCTGGTACCACTGGATTCTAAAACTGATAATTATGTAAGTGAACTATCTTAAGATAAGAGTTAAATATCTTCATTATTGAGTTTTTCCTTATCTCAAAGACTCCACCAAAGAGAAATTGCTCTGGCATGAGCCGTAAAGCTATTTTTCAATTTTGGAACCACAAGCCCATGGAGGTTTTAAAAGATTTCCAAAGCATGTGACTTCAAGCCATTTAAAATGTTGAAATTTTGATATTTTTTTAAATGACCTGTACATGTTCAGTAATAGGGCTTTCTGCAGTCTATTAAACACTATAAAGTGCATTTAGACAGGGCACCTTTTTGAATGTGAATAAACCTGCTTAAGGGGATTAATATCAGCGAGTACAGAAATAACTAGGTTGAATTTTATCTCACAGAAATGACGCCTCTGCCCATTCTGGCCAAGGTGGATTGACCCAGAGCCACAGAGATGAATCAGCACAAGGACATCACCATAGTTATGAAGAGAACAGTGATCTCTTGCCCTCAGATCACTTGAATCAAATTCAAAGCATAGAAGAGGAAGACTTTCCTGATGAAGACTTTGACGCTCTTCCTATCGATGAGTTGGATGCCATGATATTTCAAGAAAACGCTGATTTCAGTCAGAGGGTAATGGAAACCTCCCGCGGAGCTACAAGAGCACCAACTGTCGAGTTTAAACAGACATCAGTAACCAGCTCTGGGTCACGGTTTAGCACCAGTAACTCCACAATACAGAGAAGAGACTATGGAGGACGACCAGCTGCAGGAACAGCTTCAGCTAATGCTGTCAGTGATTTCATGGATGAAGACATGGACTGCATGCTCATCGATGTTCAGACTGGAGGGACAGCTGCCCTCGCTGTTCAACGAGGACCCAGTACAAACCGAGAAAGTTACACCACGAAAACAAACATTTCGATCTCTGGGTGTGCCCTCGGCAGTGACTCCTCAAGAAGCATAACAAGTCACCAGCAGTTTTTAACCCCTGCTCTCACCTTGAGCTCTTCACCTTTTACATATTTGTGTCTGCTAGAGCAGATAATGTCCAGATCAGATTTCCAAACGACAGAAATCCATCTCAAAGCTTTCATTGTAACTCTTCTTGGGAAGCTAAGCAGCAGTAACAATGTATGGAACATCTGCACCACGATATCTGACGGAACTGGATACCTGGATGTGGAACTGTCTGACGAGGTCCTGAGGGGCTTGCTTGGCTTCTCAGTGGAAGAGAAGGGGGTTCTAAAGCGTGACCCATTACGGAGAAGGCAACTGGAGATGGGAATGAGAAGATGTCAGGAGGAGCTGGTAGACATGTGCTGTATTATGACTCTTGTGGTCAAAGCAGAGGGCAGAAAAGCTGTGGTGACCAAAGTGGAAGCCATCAGTGAGGACGTGCTGCAGCAGTTAGAGCAGAGGCAGAGAGCTGGGAGAAAATAACCACCTGACCCATGTTGACAGAACGGGATGAATGATTTATAAACGACAGGCATCAGAGAATTGCAATGCCTTTTAAAAATGAGGCACATATTCATAGAAACAAATATATATTTTTTAGGATTGGTGATTAACCCATCCCGCTGGTTCACATTTAGAGCACAGAATGTGTGAACTGGGTAATCAGCAAGCAGTGCTTTGCAGTGCCTGCCATCTGCTATATGTGAATGTTACATTCTGTCCATTGTCATTTCATTTATTGCATCCCTACCAAGCACAAGAAGTACTTCATGAATGTACAAGAATAAATGCTTCTATATTTAAGTGTACAGAACAATTAGAACTTTGTGATCAGAAGGGGGTCCGTATTCTGATTGCAGCAATTAGTCACCTGCCTTTGCATTCGTTCACTTCTTTCATTACTTTTGAGTGGGGAAAAAAAATGATTGAATGTCCAAGGGCAGTCTGGGTCCTTAATAACTCTGCCAGAGAAGAATGAGCAGAAAGAATGATAAAGGAGTGGCCATGAGCTTTAGTTATTTCTGTTCATTATAGAGCCTTCTGACTAACTGAATTCACTTTTTATGCATTGGACATTTTCTATTTACCGGTTATTGAGGCTTTTATCATTTGTTAATAAAACATGTCTCCTTAATTCCTTTTGCAGCTGTTGTATAACTGTCAAGGTAGATTAATAAATATTAATAAATGTATTTTTCATGTATACGGAACTGTTTGAGTACACTGAATAATTGTAAGTAGTCCTGGGAATATTATCAAGCTCAGAAATCTCTTTGCAAAGGAAACATCTCAAATATTTCGACCACAGAAATTGTGTTTTATTAGCGGCCAGACTGCATAATTAGGTAATGTTTTCTCATACTGTAATATTGTCATTGTAGTATGGATACTAAAGGCACCGGAGGATATGTACGATCATTAACAAGCATACTTACATTTGTGTATCGATGCAGGAAGGAACACGCGTCTGTTATTCTCTGATTTCACTGTGTGCACTTCCATTCAGGTAGCTCGTCTCAGATCATTAAGGGCTAATCAGGTTGAACACCTAAATCAGGGGCCTGCTATGCATGTCGATAGCCTATTATGCGCTAATGAGGCTGGATATAATGTAGGGTGTGAGGGTAGAGTGAGAGAGAAGCACCCCATAGGGAGCTACAAGTGGAATAAATTGTGTTCAATAATTCAAATAAAATGAAGGGAACTGCTGTCTCGGTGGACATGGAACTGACGCTGCATTCAAGCCTCATATACTCTGCTTTATGTCTGTGTTTTGTAAGTAACTGACCTCCAATGTTGTCACATGCTAAAATAACAATGTGTATTTTTTCCAGGTTGATGTGATTCACGAACAGCTATCTAGTGTTGGCTTTTAGGTTGGGTTTCGGTTCCAGCTGATACATGAGGACGGAAATGGCCAGGGAACACCTAATTCGCAGGAGCAAATCTATTCTAAGACAAACTCCAAATAAACTTCCTCATAAGTGTTTCCAATGTGCAATGCTGCACATTCGTCAGGAAATTTCCAACAATTTGCGCATCTGAAAGTTTATCACGCAGACACAAGGAAAAAGAAGCAGAGCTCAGCATGCCCTAATAGTTTTCCATTTCCAATATTATTTCCTCGATCTTGTCTCCTTCTCTCAAAGGCCATAGTGGACGCCAGAGGAGCAGAAAAAAAAATCTTTTTCATTCTCCCGTGAGTTTGGATGTACCTTTCTAAATTGTACAGAGAGAGAGAGGGGGAGAGAGAGAGGAAGCTCTGTACTAATGTCACTAATGCTTGTATAAAGGCGCACTGTACCTTTTTGGTCATTACAAATATCAGTGTAAAAAGTAGAGGAGCTCTTCCAGTAGCTCTCCAACTGGAGCATCTGTAATTTCCTTTGCCTTATTACATTTAGTAATGAAAAATCCACTTAGACAGCACAACCTCTCATAGGTCTCCATCAAAACAAGCACATGTTTTTGCTTTGTGAGTGAGTGTGTGTGTGAGAGAGAGAGAGAAAGAGAGAGAACGACTTATTACAGGAATAAAAAGTTTGGGGCATTAGAAAACAATTATGCGGTTGGATGGCGTTTTAAAATGACAAACACAACATGTCAACATGGGTGCAGCCAATCCTACTCTACTCTAACAGACTAGACTTCTGGATATATTTCCTGTGAGTCTTAGCAATGTCTGTTCAGGTGTCAGAACAGAATGTCAAAATAGGCTGCTTGATGGGATAAAAAAATATTCTCATTGTTCAGGAAAAAGTGTCACAAATGATTGCGTAATACATGTATAATAGGGCACAAGTGGCCCCTCATCAGAACCAAGTATAGTTCCCTGAACAGGCGCTGTGATATGCGTACTTTGTTGTCCTGCGGTTGAAAATATTTCGAAAAACGCGAAGACCATTTGCAACCATTTCAAAACAGTGACTGAAAAGTAGGAAACAGCCATGAACAACAGCCGCTCAACATCAACTGAACATGAAGTTACTGAACATGAAGTTACAGACAGAAATTAGACAAGACCGAGAAAATAAAAAAGTGCTTCTTGACCTCCCGATGTCCTGGGTGATGGACGGTTAACTAGTCTTAAAACCGATTAAAACCGGCGAGCGCAGACAAGCGGCTGACAGGCCCACAATGCATCTGCTCTCTCCCCACATCCGGATCTCAATCTGCCAGGTTATTACTACCATTTGAATATGAACTGGAAAACTTGAAATGCAGGAATTGAAAGAAAAGATTAAAAAAGGTAGCATATAAAGAAATGAATGAGTGATTTTGCTGTGACAAGAAAAAGAATGGACCCCCCCTTACCTCCCCTCGTCGCTTTTTCTTTCTCTTCTCAGAGATGAAGAAGAAGCCTGACAAGCTGGTCATTAGGAAAGTAATTTGACAAGCTGTGCAGAGAGCTTTCACTTCACCCCCTTGAACACCACGGAACCTTGTTCTGTCCCCCTGTGGATAAAATGAAGGGAAAGCACATGGTGGTAAAGACTAGACGCTGAAAAAAATGAAAAGGTAGTGTATTGTATTGAACATTTGCTGTGCTCAAAGAAATGCGACTCTGAACTTTCAATCGCTGCAGGTCCGAGCCAGCTGTTCTATACACACTGGTGAACAGTTCCTGCTATGTTTTATTCATTAAGGACATCGTTTATGGTTTTGATGACGGTTGCAACCACATCTGTGTGTGTGTGTGTGTGTGTGTGTGAGTGAGTGAGAGAGAGAGAGACTTATATTTGCAGAGCAGGATGTGAAATGAAAGGTCACCATCAGTAACCCACTGGGACAAGAAGGAATTAAGGGGAAATGGTATTGCCAAGTACATTAACAGTTACGTGGGTGAGAAAATGAGAAATTACAGACAGAAAAAAAAGGAAATTAGCTGACAGGAAGTGCTTTACACACGTGTGCGTGGACTGAAATGGTTGCCGGACCTCCCATCAGAAACCAAATGACAGGGTTATGCACACACAGACTGGTTGAAGGCTGTTTGGAAGCCGTGTATGCTGCTGGGGTGAATACCAAACAACAACAACAACCAAACTCATTTAATAAAGGGGCCGTATTCAGGAATGAAGGCCGCGGCCGGACGCCACCCACCAACCAGCTCTGTCTCGCCATCTACTCAAATTTATTCTAAGTATCTCTCTTGCTTCTCTTCTGACATTCTTCAGTCACGCATGGATTCCTGCTATTGTTCAGTCGTCCTCCTTTAAAGTGTTTTTCTTTTTTTGCTCACTGTAAAGCATGAAAGAATTTAAAACATATTTTCTGAACAATCGTGCTTAAAAGAAGGTAAAGGATTTTAAATTATATTCGTAAATACTACCTGATGACTGACCAGTGCATAAACTTTTAAAGTAACAAATGTCCACACATGCCCAACATGCCCATCATTGATAAGTATTTTTTTTTTACCTCTGCCAAGGAGGTTATGTGATATCCGGTGTTTAACTTTTGGCAAAATAACATCTGTTATATACAGATCTTAATTAAATTTTCAGGAAATGTTGATAATGAGACAAGAAACAGACGGCGACATTTTAGTGATGTTCCAGATTATCATCTGGTTCCAGGAATGTTTTGAACAATTCTTTATCATTGTGAAGCAGGGCTATTTTTAGCATATGTATATGATCAAAGCCCCAAGACCAAGGGTGTACAAGGGTGTACTACAGGTGTAAGTCACAATATGTGGGAAAATGACCTGCTTGGCAGAGGTCTGTACTCTCTGCGTGCATATCTAGTTGTTAATTTTATTTAAAAGAGCTTGTACATCTAGTTAGAAATACCCCATTTAGAATGATATTATCTCTGAATTTTTATTATGGGCTATCAAGGGCAAAAATGAAACGCCAGAGGTCAGGGGATTACCTTCAAATTCAAGATTATTTGTTTTTACTTATATTTTACACAGATACACAGAGATTCACTCAAGTAAAGTCTGACTTCAGGGATTTAATGTTTTTAGGAAATGTCCTGCATCGAGTCAGAATGTTGAAAGCAACATGAATATCCTCCCCCAGCTCTGCGTTTGATGAGTGGATGTTGCTCTGCCAGTATATTTGTATTATTTCTATTTTTTATTCTTGGTAAAAATGTGTGAGAGAGTGGCCATTTGGGGGAAAATACAGGAATGCACACACACACACACACACACACACTCAAAGCTATATGAGCTTCAAAGCATTTAAAGTAGGATCAGGTTTCCTGCAGAGGGCAAATTACACAGGAAAATCAAAATTCGGCATTAATTTATGCACACACACACGAGAAACAAGTATTTGATGTCTTAAGGGACTTTATTAAGTTTTAATAATGGGCCTGATCAGAAATGGTCTGGCTTGCTGCTAAACATCGCTCATACATTAGAATGCATCGTCACGCTCTGGCGAATGTCTCGCCCTGCAACCATGTTTGTTTGGAAATTGCTGCCAATCCTTCCTAATTACACCTTATTGAGCCATTAAATCCAACAATGTTAATCTGGCAGCTCGGAGAGAATTTAAATCCAGATCAGTGGTTATTTCTTTATTTTCTGGTTCTTTTGAATTGCTGGAGGGGCAGAGATGTAAATAACTGCTTAAGCTCAGAGTTGGTTTCTGGAGCAGCTGCTGACATCAAACACTGACAATGTCTGCTCTGCATTTGCAGTTACTACTTTAACCACAGCATTGCCATATTTGTTTTGCACTTTTTTTTTTCCCCAACACCTCGGAAAGCCTCGTTCTGCCTCAGATCATGAAGAGATATCACAATGATGGAAGAAAAACAGGCTGCAAGCAAAGTGAAAGGGGGGCTAAGAACACAGACCATAAATTCAGTCAACATGGAGTACACACTGTATAAATATACTCATTTAGGGCTCCGCTCGTTGAAGACTCTTCTTGATAAAGGTTTTCAGAATTTGCTTTATTGATTTATTGCCTTTGGGCAAAATAAAAAGCCCAAACAGAGGAGCATCGCAATGAGACACGGTTGCTGTTATTGCCCATATTTTTGCCACCTAAATCAAGTCTCACCTCAAAACAATTGCATGGGGATAATGCTCTTCTAAATGGTCTTCAAATTCTAAACATTCCTTTTTTTTTTTAAGCTGTGCAGCACGGAACAGAGTGCAGCAGGCTCAGATGGCTGACTGAATGCACATCAGCCATCGCTCACCTGCCCTTGCTGCCTGGAGTATCCCCCAGTATTAGATGTGAGACAGGCCTCGACGTGCTGACAGTTACCGAACTCCTCCACATAGTCCGCCCAAGTCTGAGTTTTATTGCCACCTGGGGTGTAGACGACGTAGCCGTGCGCGGCTGACAATCACTGATTGAATTGGCGGCGTCCAATAGTGTCTGACAGCCCCAGTGAAAGACGGTATACATATACAGTGGCTTGCAAAAGTATTCATACCCCTTGAACTTTTCCACATTTTGTCACATTATGACCACAAACATGAATATATTTTATTGGAATTGTATGTGAAAGACCAACACAAAGTGGCATACAATTGTGAAGTTTTTTTTTTACAAATAAAAAACTGAAAAGTGCGGTGTGTAAAAGTATTCAGCCCCCCTTTTCTCTGAGTGCATCCAGTTGCCTTCAGAAGTTGCCTGATAATTGCTGAATGATCGAATGTTTACTTAATGACTAAATAGAGTCCATCTGTGTGTAATTTAATCTAATTAATTTAGTGGTTCGTTAAGAGAATATTGGGGAGCAAACAGCATCATGAAGCCCAAGGAGCACACCAGACAGGTCAGGGATAAAGTTGTGGGAAATTTAAAGCAGGATTAGGCTATAAAAAGAATTCCCAAGCTTTGAACTTCTGATGGAGCACTGTTCAGTCCATCATCTGGAAATGGAAAGAGAGTGGCACAACGGAAAACCTACCAAGACACGGTCGTCCGCCTAAACTAACAGGCCGAACAAGGAGAGCACTGATCAGAGATGCAGCCAAGAGGCCCACGGTGACTCTGGATGAACTGCAGAGTTCCTCAGCTCAGGTGGGGAAATCTGTCCACAGGACAACTATGGCAGCAGAAGTGAAAATATATGTATATTGATCATTTCATTAGCCACCATGCTCTTTGGATAACCTTGCATTTTTCTTATAAATGTATTCAACCACTCGTGGTTTGCATTACTCCCTGTGCAGCTTATATTCAGATAATGGTTCCAGGCTAACCCACTGGACTGAAAACTAGCTCTTGAGATAGGTCTGATGCACAGTTTAGCTTACAGATACTGTAAGATGCATCCCCTTGTTGCAAGAAGGTCCTAATGCATTCTCAAGAGCTCTTCACCTGTTCTCTACTGCCCGGTCACCATGGAGATTGGTCTAATTCAGCAAACAACAGGGCTACAGTAAATAGGTAAGTACACATTCGGTAGACTATGAACAACAACAAAATATGTAAACACTTGTTGCGTGCCTGGAAAAACCTGAAATTGAGGGACTAGATGTGGTGCTTTGATATGCTTTTAAAACATCCGTCCTTGAGTAAAAGAAAACATCTTTTCAGACCTTTTTGCAGAGGGTCACTAAATGGAGGGTCTGGATTAATAGTGAAAATGGAAATATGAAAATAGCATAGGCTACAAATGTAAAGCCTGAACAGAATTACAAAATTAAATAGCACTTGATATTCTCCGCACTCCCAAGGCCATTAGAGGAGCAGCATGCTCACTGAATTTGTGTGACAAGGAGCTTGGTAACCATTCCCAATGTAAGGACCCAACAAAGAAAAGAAAGGACAGAAGAAACGGGAGGGACATTTGACCTAGAAAAAAGATAAATGTTACTTGTTTTGTAGGGGATGCATATGAAACAAACAGAATTTAGAAAGCAACAGGAGAGCAGCGAATGCAAGTGGGAGCAGGATGTCCATGATAAGAGAGATAGAGCAATTGAAAAAAGAAATCCGCTGATCCCAGCATGTGTTCATCTCTGTCCATGTCAGACCCCCCACCTGTCCTGTGAATTCATCCGTGTGTGTGGATGTGCGTGAGAGGCACAGAGAAAGAGAGCGTGCACGTGGCTCGGCAGGTGGACCCCCGTGTTTTTGTGCACTTGCCTCGCATCTGTAGCCCTGTGAGCTCTCTTGGCAGGGGTGAAGCCACATGGGATGAAGGGCATGTGTGGCTCAAGATTTAGTTAAAAAAAAAATGTAAATCAAGAGGGGTTTTTACTTTTTTTTTTTGCCCCCTGGGTCACATGACACATGACATTAAACATCCACACCTTTAGCACTGGTTTTGCCATCTTGGGAGTGAGAAGTCAGCCTTTTCTCTCTTTCAAAGCCACCGTTTCTGTCTGCAGCCCTGTGTATCATGTGTCACCGTACTCTAAGGAAGTGTGTATTTACCTTCATTTTGAAGCCTGTTAAGCAAACACACCATATGTGTCCATCTGTTTCTCTCCTCTATCGCTCGACATCTCCCTCCACACCTCTGCTGCCTCCTGCTCTGGTTGTTGTGAAGCTGCAGGACAGATCCAGTAGGCAACGTTCACCCTCCTCCATCCCTGAACCTCTGCAAGAATGTTCAGACGGTACTTTTCATGGCAAGGAGCGTGCATTCCGCTTACTCACTTCATCAGTGTAGAATATACAGTACATGTATTTATGTATATTAAAATATGTATAATTCTGTTTCTCTCATTATACTTTTTTTTTGAATAAATCTCTTAAAACACGAGTCCTCTCACCTCCGGATCAAAATGATTGATTACGTATGCTAATGTTGCTGACGGTCATAAACATGAAGGCCTTTTCTCGGTGGGCATGAAGAAGACTGACGCACGCGGACCAGTTTGAACTCATTACACTTAGCCTTTGGGAGCAGGTGGGAGGTCATCATCACCAGAAAGTGTAGCGCCAGAAAAAAAACCCCACAGTTCCACACTGACATGCCCCCAAAAACAGGATCTCAAATTGGGAGCTTCTTGCTGCGAGGCGACAGTGTTAATAATCACTGAGCCTTCATGCCGCCTAAAAATGTTCGATACGAGAGCATCTGGTGGCTGAGTCTTATGTTCTATCTCTGTGGGTGTGTGAAATTCTCACATATGAACACACCTCCTGCCCGAGAACAGAGCCATCTGACCTTTCACTGGCTGCGGATTTAATGAAGAAACTGTCATTTTCTATCTCTGACTGCAAGCTTGTCTCACACGTGCAGATTTAATACTCCCCCCCCACCCCCTTCTGTCTGATGGGCAGCCTGAGTGTAATAACATTAGTTAGGAGACATTTATTTGGACGATTGACCTGTGAGCCAAACCGGAATGACTGACAGCTCTCTGAAGGGTCGATCAATCTGCCGTGGACCAAAAAAAATTAAGATATTAGCGACACCAAGCGGCCACGACATGGAAGGTTTTATTTCTCCACAGTCAAGTTTATTCTTAAATCCATTTTAACCTACTTGAATGGGTGGAATTCTGGAAATATATTTTGAAGCGACTGCTAAACAATAAATTGGTGTGCAAATATACATAAATAAGAATATTCCTCCTGAGAGCATATAACCTTAATTTTGTGATACAAGAATTTTTAACACAACTGAAAGTCTGTGTTTTATAGTATTATTAGTAAGGCATCCTATAAAACTAGTACTGAATATTTATATTTGCATCTCCAATGTGGTATGGTATGGTGTACATGGCACTGTAAAATATTTCATGCTTCATACATGCCACGTTCACGTTCTCTTTAAATGTATATATAACCTATCTTGTGCTAAAAGTATCACATTTAAATCATACTTTACTCATTTGCAATATAACAGTCTTAAATAATTTACAAAACTGTTGATTGTTTTTTTTTTTTTTTATATAATTGCAGGCTGCATGTTGGAATAATGTTGGAAGACATGCCTTGCAATTGAAAATCTGTTTTTCCAAGTGATTCAGGGAATGAGGCTGCAGTTAAACTGTGCGGAGGGTGAGAGCAGACAGCACTGCTGCAGGCTGCTCTCACTGAATCCCTCGCTGATTGTTATGTTCCATGGCTCAAACACCTTCACACTGCAAAGAAGGCACACACAGAAGCACGCACACAGATTAAAGTGAATTCTCTCCTTTAAATTCATAAAACTGGTGCAGACACATCATCTTGACATAGCAACATACACACCCTCACATTTCTTTCTTTGTGGGGAGTTTCATAGACAAAAATCATTATCCATCTCCTTACCCTAACCATCACAACTGACTCCCTCTCTAACCCTAACCCTAACCGAAACCCAAGTCTACCTTCACCTTAAAACCCTCAAATAGTCCTTTGCAGTTGTGGGGCCCAGCAGAATGTCCCCACTTCTTAAACATGGCACCACTTTGCAAGTAGAATGAAGATTTTGGTACTCAATACATAGTAAATGTGAGGAGACACACACACACACACACACTTCACATACCTTATGTACAGTTGCTTGCAGCAGTCGATAAGCTGTGAGCTATTTGTCATAACACTGTTGTTGAACTGTGTGCTCAGGAAATGTGCACATTGGACTTCAGGGACGTACAATGTACCTAAAATCCACAGAACACACACTGAGATATGAAATATGAGGACTAGTATTGAGTAATTATAGGCCTCATCTGTACGTCACTGAGCCCCGTGTGTTTAAAATGCTGTCTAAAGGAAATGCAATTTAAAAAAATAAAAGGCAAGAAGAGCATAGTCACCTGCAATACAGGCAGTCATGAAACAGGCAACACTGCCAGCGATCAAAGCTCTGAGGCCGCAGCCGGCAATGTCAGCCTGTCTATCTGGAGCAAAGTTCGCTGAAAAAAATGCAACGGGTGGATCACAATCATTTCTGCACTGTTTCCTAGAAACAATTGATGAGTTGTGATCAGTTTGGAGCATTAACACTCACACATGGATCCAAACGCGATGGCCATGGAAGCAAAGTTGGAAAATCCACACAGAGCGTAGGTTGCAATCATTTCAGAGTGGACCTTCAAACGGAAATTTCAAGAATACAATCTGTGGCAACAATGGGAACAAGAAAGAAAGAAAGAGCTGGACACTAAAAAGCTATGCAATTATACATAATGAGACTCACAGAAATGTACTGCTTTACATTGTCCACGTACTCAGGTCCTCCTGCTTTCCGCAGCTTAATTAACTTGGACATTTTCTGAAAGGCTAATAACTCAGTCAGAAATGTCTTTGTACCGATCAGCTCAGCAACAATGAAGCTGTCCTCCCAGGAGACACCCATCATGAAAGCCAGAGGCATGAACACATAGGAGAAAATAAGCTAGAGGAGAGACAGGTCAAGTTTAGCATATTTATCTGATGTACGTGTTGAGAAGTTCAGGTCAAAACCATCACCGAGAAGCTGAGCTGTGGACAGTCAAACAATCCTCCAAACCAGGAGACCACACTGTCGAGGAAGGACATCAGGGATATGAAGACCATGAGGTTGACAACAATGGTTACAACGAGGTCCACAGCAGAAGTTGCACCCTTGGATGCTGCCTCAAACACATTGGTGTTGCTCTCTCTGAAGAGACGCGTGTGACAGTTGGCAGGTCATAGACTCTCAGTCCTCTTTGGCATGTTAGTGCTGATGATGAGCTCTTACTCGCTTATTTTGATGCCGCTTTCGTCTTTGACATGAGAGGTCTCAGTTTCGGGCCAGAAGGTCTTGGCGATGGCCAGGGAAGCTGGAGCGGACATGACTGTTGATGTCAGCACGTGTTCTGCATTAGCCTCAAAGGAGAGAACAAGACGATTATTCCTCAGTCATGTGCTTCCCGTAAAACCTGAAAAAAAACCCGAAAAATGTTATTTTAAGCAAATGAACACACAGCTCCTCACCCCGAGGGAGATGTACGCAGCTAACATAGTCCCGGAGACGCCGGCCAAGCCCACTGTAATTAACGCGTGGATCTCTGAGAGTGTTAACTTGCTGATATACGGCTGGACCAGAATCAGAGACTCCGTCTGAAAATAAAAGAGAAAAAGAACAATTAAACTGCATCCGGTTAGTTTCCTGATTGTTATTTCAGTGATGTTTTTTTTTTTTTCTTTGTTACCTGCCCTAGAAATATAGTTCCAGCTGCAACCACCGATTCCACTGACGTTGTTCCCATGATAACTTGCATTGCATAGCCAATCTGGGAAAATAACAGCAAAGAATTAGAGAGAATAATAGCAATAAATATAACTCCTAATAGCCAAAATTCAAATGCGTGGATGTCACAAGGTTTCACTGTGAATCAAATTAGAGTCAATTTTATTGTCATTACTCTGTATAAATACAGAGTAACAAAATATAATTTAGCATCTAATCAGAGGTGCAGAAAACTGTGCAAGTGTAGTTTTATACAATAAGAACAGTATATACAGATAAGAGCAGTTTTGTACAGTAAAATGTTGGTTTAGGTTAACAAGTAAGTGGGTTAAATCAGCAGTAGTATACGGAATCTACAGACGTACTATGAACACTATACAAGGGGCTAGACTAATATACAGTTGAGCTATACTGATATACAGATGGAAATTAAAGAAGAGTGTAAATAAAGCAATATGTAGAGGAAGAGGGATGAGTATGGACAATATATACAGGTTTGTATACACAGTTAAACGCTCTGTATAGAGTGCAAGAATCACCACTCATGCCAACATTTCCTTTAAGAGCATGAGGCAAATGAAATGGCATTTTAAAAAATGGCTGCTTTAAACTGACATACTGTTCACTGTCACGCAGTTTGTTGCACCTTCTCACCTTGCAGATGAGCCAGGGCATAAAGCCAATGTGGTAGAGGACTGAGACAATTGCACTTAAAAAAAGTAAAATAGGCATCACCTGTGGAGAGTTCAGATCATCATCATCATGTCAAATGGAGAAAACCAACGTGTGTGCATGTATTAAATAATCATTGGACGATGTGGTGGTTCACGGGTGTGCCGTACCTTGAAGACAAACGGGTGGTCGATGTATTTCTGGCCAAAAACAAACTTCGACCCAACGTCTGTGAAGGCGAAGAGAACCTGTGCAGGGACATATTCAGTGGTTTGGGGGGACAACAAGGAAATGACAGACTGGAAGCAAGTAGCTAACAAAAGAAAGCCTAATAAAGCAGTTATCATGTATCATGGGTGTACCTCGACTTTGTGGGCAATCAACTGCAGCGCCGAGGAGCCAGATGAGGTCCTGAAGATAAGCAGGGCGATGATGAACTGCATCAAAGTCCCCGAGATCAAAACCCGCCAAGACCACTGCAAACGTCATCCGGCCGTCAGTGATCAGTGTGTGAGGCAGAGAGAGTGGGTGGGTGGGTGGGTGGCTGGGTGCCTGTCTTACGTGGAACGGGTGTTTGGAGAACAGGAGCATCAAGAAGATGAAAAGGAGCAAACCGAAGAAAGACACAATCTGCCTGGTCCCTCGCTTAGCTGTGTCCAGGGCTAACCACAAAACCGCTAGCACCAGCAGGGACGCGTACAGAACCCTGGAGAGGACCAACAGGAAGGATAATGACAGCAGACCACATAATAGAACTGTGCCAAAGTAAAGATGTTTAAGGCTATTTCTAAAGTTATATATGGTTTACCCCCAGATATCTGTGCATTAAACAATGGAAACACAGTTTTACGATGGAGTTAATGTAAATAAGCTGCAAAGCCAGTGCTGAAAGTGGACAGATCTGGGCTCTCTGTCTGGTTACCGCTCAACATCACCACCTGCTTTCCCAGTCTGACTGAAAACACCCCGCTCAGATCCTGCTGCAGCTGACTCCTGAGATACAATAATTCTAACTTTTTGTCCAAAGCATGAACCATCTGACTGTTTACAGATGGTTCCACTTCCTTTCTGGATTGGTTCTGGAGAGGCCTCTGTGTTAGTGGACATTCCTCACCATCGCATCCAAAACCAGTTCCTGCTGAGAAGACATCTGACGGGAGAGCTGGCCTCCCACATCCAACTGCCATAACGCTCCACCAACCAGTCCCAGAAGAAGAAAAATACACCCAGCAACGTGAAGATCAGCAGCCCGAGAGCCCGTTGGAAGTTCAGAATACACGCTACTATCACCATCACAAAAAACGCTGAAAAAAATTGCAATAGAGATATGAAATTGACTGATAGTATTTGCTAATGACAGTCACATTGTTCACAAACAGGTATAAAAAGTCAATGCTCTCTGACAAAATGCCAGGTTTTCAAGTGAACTAATTAGAAAAACAAACTAAACTTGTTAAAAGAGTAAAAAAAAGTAAAAGCTGGTTGTATAAGTTGCCACACCCTTAAACTGAGACATTGCTGAAGCACTCGGCCTATTGGCATGATATAGCATGGCTTGGCAGAATTTTGGGTTTTGGTTTGTTTAGACAAATCATTTTGTTCTGAATCAGAATCCCACATCCCGCCCCCAAAAAAGAGGAGATGTGGGAAGAATGGAAGTCCTCTCTGACGCATTGCACTCTCACGTTGGCACCTGTGAAACTGCTTTCAATGACGAAAAAAAAAAAATTACCTGTTGCTAAAACTATCTTGGCTACCAGGTTGATCAGATCTCTGTGCTGATGCAAGTAATCCTGAAAAACCTTCATTTTCTTCAGTATGCCAGCCACACACGCACTCCTACACACACACAAACACACACAAAGTGGAGAAAAAGAGAAGATGTATGTGATGCTGCATATGTCAAAATTCGGCGATTCAGAGTTAAAGCAGTACCTTTCCTCTTCATCTGCATTTCTTTTTTCTTCACCTGACACTTCAGAAGTGCCGACATCGTTCATTTGCATCCGCTCCTGCCACACACGACAAAGTGACACAGCAGAGAACCAGAGAGCAAAGTAAAAGCTGCCTGTCTGGTGTCTAAATGACAGTCTGAAACTGTCTCCACCTCAGAGTGAAGCCACCAGCTCACAGGAATACACAGCTTTGCTTTCTTTTAACAGCAAAAACTCAATTTTCCAACCTCTGTATTGTAATTAAAACCGTGTAGTTCAATAGTTAGATGACAACACACCTAGTGCGGGGCGGTATGACCAAAAATTGATATCACGGTACTTTTTCAAAATTATATCGGTTTCACGGTTTATTACTTTTTTCATACATGTTTGGGTGTTAACCACATTTTCTAATGATTTAGAGACAAATCGCTGCGGTTAACTGGCTTACAGTTACATATTTTGCTGTCATGTGGTATGAATATTGTAGAAAAAATCTATTAATACAGGCTTGCATGGTCTCACAAAATGATGTTGTGTGCAAAGAAGTGGCTCTCATGATTGTGAAGGAATCAGAACGCATGACAGTTGCAGTCAAAATACAGAATACCTTTATTTTTCAAATTTTGCAAACAACTCGAAAACATATTTTGGAAAATTCAACTACACAACGTTAACAACCACTGAACATTCATTTAAGTTAGACTTGATATTCCAAGACATGTTTGCGGCTGAGATGGTGCAGCAAATTGGTCGTGTTGCCTCCTGCGGCTACAACGTTAGATTTACAACATTTACAGAGAATTGTTGTGTGGTCAACGTTGTGTACGCTGCGTCCTCACCGGTATTGCGGTATACGAAAAATTCATATCATAAGAAAAACCGGTATTCGGTATGAACCGGTAAACCGCCCAGCACTAAACACACCTGTCTGAAATCGAATGTCTGACTCACCTCTGACGCAAAGGCCTCGTTCACTTTGCCGTGTCTTTGCCTCGGCTCCTCTCGCTCACTCAGCTCCATTGTCTTGTTGGCTGTATGGGTATGAATGTGTAAAACTAAGTGGAAGTGCTGTTCCACACACACCTGCACACTAGTTCTAGTCTCCTCCTTTACCTATTTTTTCTGTGTCTTGTTGGTTTAGTCAAATGGCAAAATAATATTGACTCACCTCTCCGAACCCTCTCCTTAAAGATGCATTAGACTTTGTGTACCTTTCCACTTGTTTCCTAAACCCCGGAAAAGAACTGGTCCGAACAAAAAAAAAGATGGACTTTTTTTTCATCATTAGTCAAACTTTTGGAGTAATCTGTATCAGAGGGAGGTGAAGTACGGTGGCCGACAAGGGCAAATGCGCTGCAAAAGAGTAAACGCGCTGCAGCACAGGAACGACGCAAAAACACCTAGAACAAATGCAAAAATAGAAAAACGCCACAAGAGAAAAATGTAACATAGAAATCATGCAATCATAGAAACTAAAGAGGAGCAAAAATGTACAAACATGCAAAATAAATAAGAAAACACAAAATTCAACACAACTGCAAGAGAGAAATGCGGCAAATCCACAACGGAAGTCTCAAACACAGACCTTTTAATATTCCACTCTTGGCAATTTATATGGGTATCTGATTTGTGTTTTCTGTGTTCTGGTCTAATTGAAACCTTTCCCCTTTTTTATCGAGTATTATTAATTAGATATAAATACAAACTCTTATGATTGTGAAATCTAGGTTTCTAGCTACGTACCTGAAACCTATAATATTGTAACAGATTGCAGCCCAGTGTTTTTTTTTTTAAAAAAAAACATTAGGGATAACGTACCTTTTCGTTCTCTTCTCCAAAGGTTAGTTAAATTTCTTTCAAGACTGACGGCGTCCCCTAGTGGCCCGGTGTACCTTTTTTCTTACCGCCCCTCCCCCCCCCCACCCCGCCTGATGTAGCCATAGTATTTATTCACTAGTATTTAAGTTGTTGTGTGTCATCATAATTAAACTTTTGAAAGCCCCCTTTCCCAGCCTTGTGTGCTCAGATTATCAGATGAAAAAGTTTCAGCTCATCGGCGCTTCATATTTTTAAATCACCCCAGGAGCCACTAGAGGTCGCTGTTGTATAATTTGACAGGGCCTCATGGCTGCTGTGTACAGATTACGAGTTAATTTGAGTCCATGAGAAGCTCCTACAGACGAGCCTGATGATCCACACAACAGGGAATAAACGCTGACTCAACAAAATAAAGGAGACAGAAGAACATATTACTCCAATTTTAGTGGAAAATACAGGAAATAAGAAACCTGGCAGAAATCCTGCTGATGTTAGTTTTCTCAATATCAAACCAAAAAACTGTCAGTTAAAAGTAACTATTTAAAGTTAAGGATAGAGAGATTCAAGCTATCATTATATTTATAAAATGGAAACTAAAAAAACAACAACAAAAGGGGACCATTTTTTGTTCCCTACAAACACCAGTGTTTGTAATTTACAAAGAGATGTAAATTAAATAAATGGGATTTGTGACAAATATTTCAGATTGGGATATTTCAGAATCTAATCACACTCGAGAGGAGAAAGTGAAACTGTAAAAACACTGTACAGGAACGATGACGGAGAAAAGGCCCTCGCTACGTGACATCATGCTGCTCATGGACACTTCAGAAAATAATACAAGCATAAACTCTGGCCACTGTGCATGATGTAGTTTTCTCAATATCAAACCAAAAATCAATTTTTGAATGAATGTGACCCTTTTGCGTGTTCATTCTGGAATTTATGGGGTGAGGTAATTGTGTTTGTGTCATTCTGAAACAAATCCTGGAGTTGCTCCGCTCAGACAAATAAATAAAGCTTTGTAATTTCAAATGACTGCACCGGTAGTGAGCTGGATCCCTTTAAGAAAATGAAAAAGATGATAGTAAATTAAACTGACCTTGGAATTTCAGTTGATTTAGAGTGCAGGGTTATGGGATATCCCTTTAAATAGTGAACATGCAAGCTTTGGCAACATCCACAGTGTAGTGCACGTGTTTACGGGGATGTGTCAAGGGAACGGTTGTGTTTTTTCGCTTACAGGAAGCTGGGTTGATAAAAGACGCTGCGAAGATTCAGGGCAGACGCTTCAGAGGGGCCATTACCTGCTTAACTAGTCGAAGGCCGCCGATGGGGGTTCCAGCCACTGTCAAATCTCTGAAGACAATAATTGGGACATTAGCTTGCTTTGACAATGTAACGCAGAATGTGCTCACCCCGGTTGCTGAAGCAGCCAGCACAGAGACAAGGCTACATAATTACGCTCCTCTATTCAACAGAGGCGCCTGTGCGTCAGCAAACACGTCAGATTAGAGCTGCATATGGAGACGGGCTGTCAGGAGAGCTGAGGAGGAGGAGGAATCCTTGCAGCTGAAGCCTGCTGGTCACAGGCAGATGTTTTATCCTGCAACCACTCTCTTGTCAGGTGACAGATGTGTATGTTCATGTTCCAAATATGGAATATCGCTTGGCTGTCTGATTATTAAAAAATGAAATAAGAAAAAGACTGAACAAGGCACCAGTTGTACCGATGAGGATGAGGTGAGGAAAGCTCCTCTCTTTTCTTCTTTAGGGTCTTTTCTCTCCATCCATCAGCTCAGAGGACCATGGAGGAAAACTTCATTTCTGATGTGAGGCTGCTTCCTTAATCATATTAGTTTCATATTAGTTTTTATGTAATGTGTATGGGACTCCATTCCAAGTGTGCCGTTTCCAAACGTGCATGTCTTCTCACTAAACCCTCATCCATAACAACCAGATGATGATGATGATGATTATAATGACGAGAGAATGAGAGTGATGGTGCCAACTAGGTGATGTTAATGAACGGGCCCTTAAAACTTAGATAAATCACATTTTTTTTAAACACAAAAGTAATCCTTCTATCTCTCTCTATCTCTATCTCTCTCTCTCTCACACACACACACTCACACACACACACACACACTCACTCACACACACACACACACACACACACACACACTCACTCACACACACACACACACACACACTCACTCAAGGATGCTCATCCTGTAACTCAAGGCAGCGCTGGCCACAGCCTACCATGAACCGTGCCACTAAAATGAAAACAAGCAAGTGGGCTCATAAATATCCCTGTAGCCTATAAATACAAATAAGAGACAAAAGTAAGAATTAAAAATGGATAACGCCCGCTCAAAAAAGTGAGGTCGAAGCTTTTCACTCTGCTGTCACAAGGGTCAATATGCAGTATATGCATTTACGTACATGCCCCCAGCTCCACTGGCCTGCACCTGCCTCACAGCAGAGGGGCAATCATCATATGGAAGTTGTGCTGCTCTTCTTGGTATTGTTCCCCCTCCTCCCTCCTCATCGTCATCATCATCATCATCATCATCCCGGCGTGGCTCTCTCACCTTGACTGACACTTGGAAGGAGAGAGAGAGAGAGAGAGAGAGAGAGAGAGAGAGAGAGAGAGAGAGAGAGAGAGTTGGATGCATCCAGCCGTCTCTGTGCCGGTGTGATTCTGACTGGCTGACGGGAGAGTCTGAAGGAAACTATCTGGAACCAACGACGAGCGTTTTCCGTCCCTCTCTGCCGTCCCTCTCCTCGCTGATGGTTTTCTCGCCGCCGTCTCCACCTCAACACCGGATTTTACTTTGAGCCCGTGTCCTGTCTCCTTGCCTGGCTGATCAGCCAACCTGGGCCGGGCCGTGGAGGCTGTTTCAGCGAGCCTTTATAGCTGAAGTTGGCATCCTAAAATGAGCGCCTGGGGACCCGCGAGCGGGGCTGCGTCCTCGCCGCGGACAGGCTCGGGGTCGTGGCGGTGCTTGTGGTGGGGTTTGTTAATGGTTATCGGGATGGCGGTGGGTTCGGCAGATCCGTGGATGTCAGCTGAGGCATGCCCGTCGTCCTGCTCCTGCAGCAGCACCAGGATCTCCTGCGTGGACCCAGAACGGGGCATCAACGCCTTCCCCATCCTCCAGAGCGAGGCGGAGATGGAGAACATCACCGACATGTGAGTGAAAAAGCTCCTAAAATCCTCCCATTTGTCTAGCTTTTCTCACTTTTCCCATACACAACCTTCACCTGTCGTCTGGAGGTGACGGACTCGTCCTAGCAGGAGAATCCAGAACCAGTCCGTATTGTAACATTATGTAATGAATGATAATCAGATGCACGGCCCTCCATAAAGACATGGCTGCAAGTGTCGCCTCACACACGCGGGTTTGCACGTTTAAACCGGATCAATCGTGGAAACAGCTCAGAGATGAGGACGGACTTTATTCTGACAGCCAGACAAAGCCAGTTTGTGTGCTGGCGCACGGACGCGCACACTACTGTTTAAATATTAGCACAGAGCACCCTATCCCTTTTTTAAATATATTTTTTTAAATATATTTTTTAAATGAAAGGGATTGTTTTAAGACAATTTATATATTTATATTATTTATATCTGAGTTTTTAAGCATCGAAGGCAGGTCACATTTTTCTACAGAGTCAACATTTTCTTTTAAGTCACAGTTCAGCGGTGTATTACCTAAGCAGGGAGATTAAAAAATGTGTCATTTATTATGACTTAATGCACTGATTTGGTCAGTTTTCCTGATGTTGGTCAATGAGCGGAAAACACAATTCCAGACGACCTTGCCAAAAACCTGCTGCCTCAACCCAATTCTGTGCTTACTGGGCCACCTTAATGATCATTTTTATGACATCATCTCATCAGCACAGAGTGTGGGGGGCCCCCTTTAAATTAGTGCCAAAGTAGCACCTTCAATTATGGCATTATTGGAAATAAGAAAGGGCATTTGTGACCGAAAGATAGTGATAATTGGCCGGTTTGTGGGTGGTGGCTCTTGTGTTAACGTGATTAACACGAGTGTGAAAGTCCAGTGCCGTCATTGTTCTGTCATTACTGTGAAATACCCAGATCGCAGCAGTGTAATGGAGGCATTTACCTCATTCTTTGTCAAATCCCAGCATGGTGAGTGTGATGGATGGATGGATGGATGGATAGATGGATGCAGGGATGGATGGATGGATGGATGCAGGGATGGATGCAGGGATGGATGGATGGATAGATGGATGGATGGAAGGATGATAACCAGAACCAAATGAGTGATCTGTACTAAACAAAACAAGACTGATCATTAACACTTATATCCCAAACATGAATATCAGGTAATGTTTATGAAAAGGAAACTTTTAGAGAATTTGATTTAGTTTTCATTTGCAGATGTGTGATTTCTTTTATTCATTTAAAAGGACTGATTACACTGAAGGCTGCCGACAACTAAATTATAGCTTCCAGCCAATCAGACAGTTTGTGTTCGGCAAACGGAAAATGCCTTTTAACGACCTTGTGATTCAGACAAATCAAGTACGCCTGAAATCAGGGAGTCAGCGACGTGCTCCTTTTCTGTGGGAAATGGTTAATTCGCTTCCTCCTGGAAGTTTTCCCCCGTGTTCTATATTTTGAAACTATACAGCCTGATTGACCTGCAGTTTGGAGCTCCTCATTAGTGACAAAAGTGGCTTCCTCAAGTACAAATGCAGAAAGGGCTGGAGAAATCTGGGCTTTTGTCTCCGCACTGACTTCCCCCTGTGGGTCCCATCAGCTGCAGTCTGACAAGAGCCTTTTTTCATTTCATTTCAGACTCCAAAAACACAAGGTTATTATGTTCCCTTTGTCTTGTTGAATTGCTCATGTGTTTGCTCCCTCTCCGTTAAACAAATGTGCCTCTCCTGACCCGCGCCTGTATCTCCTGACAGCTACATCGTCAACCAGAGCAGCTTCTCCTCCATCAACGACAAAGACCTGCACTACTACAAGAATCTCAGGAACCTGTGAGTCTGTGTGGCCTGTTCAGACTGTTTACACACTCGGATCTGCTGTAACGTCATCGTATCGCCATCGTATCAATAATACCTTATTAACAGTCCTTGTGATTGTGAGCATTCCATATTTGACTCTGCTCACATGTCTCATTTCATCCAGTCGCCCAGCCAAGATCAGCTCTCTTATGATAAAGTACAGCAAAACTTCCAATATTCTGTTTGGTTGAAATGAAAAAAGTCTGTTCAGGTTAATAAAACAAGTAATATTCAAAACATCTTTTGTTCCGCATGGAAAAGTCCTGTCTGTCTGACATGTGCTGTATTTACAAGGTGCTCAGAAATGACTCAATCACAAAAAAATGTAACATGCCGCTAAATAAAAATGTTGTCTTACTCATTAATGTGGGGCCAAAAATGTTTGATGGTTCCAAACAAATGTAACAACCTTGACTTTAAAAGTGCAATGTGTAGTTCTTTTATAGACGAGTGAAGACAGCACTCCAATATCATAAAGATTCAGATAAACTAATGTAAAATAAGCTAAGCTGAGTTAAGATAACATCTTTAATAGCCTTTAATGAGCCCTGGAGTAATTATAGCAGGATATGTGAATAACTAACTCTTAAGGGAATTATACAAAATTTCTTTTTTGAATTATTAACAGAAATAAAACCAAGAACCCAAATGCACTCTCATGCAATATACTGTAGTTATATGTTCACAAAGCATGTTCAAAAGATGTTTTTGTGGCTTGGTTGTTGATTAATTGCTGAACGATGTTGTCTTTCTGTCAGAACGGTGATCAACAGCAGGCTCACATATGTATCAAAGCTGGCCTTTGAGAACAACATCAAATTACAATACCTGTGAGTAAACACGCTCTATAATGCATCTTTAATTGTATTAGTTTCGGTTACAATCGTAAGATCTACTTGGCTAAAAATGTTGCACGGTAGAATTGTTCTGTTGCGGTTAATCACCTCCTGATGTTTGATTTTACATCCAGGAATCTGAAGGATAACAACCTGTCATCGCTGTCCTGGAGGATATTCCGACACCTCAATATGTCCTATTTGTGAGTTCAGTACCAGTATTCCTGCTGTTCAGCTCCCAGTTACCAGCACAGTCTAAACCTGTGAAGGGTTCATACTGAAGCTTTATACTCATGCCCACATCTTCTTGCCTGGAGAACAGCAAGCGGCAAACTGCCTGTTTCATACAGCAGATGTGAGCGTTGCATCAATCAAAATCCCTCTGCCAGACTACAAATGTGGGGATTTCCCACAACACTGAACTAATTCCTTAATATTTGCTGCCACTGCCTTGTGCCACCTAAATCAAATTTTCTTCAACATAGCAGGATTCTGTCTTGCTTTATTGTTGGCAGGCAGTTTGTGACTGGTTCGCACGCGCGCGCGCGTGTGTGTGTGTGTGTGTGTGTGTGTGTGTGTGTGTGTAGGTTCCTGTCAGGCAACCCACTACACTGTTCCTGTGAGAACATGTGGATCAAGCTGTGGTTAGGAGAGGAAGCAGACGCTCAGGAGCTGCGCTGCATCGAGGATGGAGGAGGACGCAAGCTGCTGTCCAGACTGACACTACCTAACTGTGGTGAGGGCACGCACGCACGCGCACACACACACAAAGATAATATTTCCCAAAAACATTACATGACTTTGCTGGCTTGTGTTTGCACACAAGCTCTCGACAGTTTACCCGTCTATCCCGCGGAGTCTGCGCTCCCCAGACACACGCAGAATAAAAAGCTTCTGCATCTCACACAGCAAAACCGCGACCAAATGAATGCTGGAAGCTATGTAAATTTATAGAGTGGTTCTGGGCATGGCCTGTAGGTGCTTAAGGTCACCTACAGGACACTGTCGAAACAGAATACATCAACGCATCAACACCTCACTGGCTTGAGGGGGAAAATTCTCTGCATGCACCACAGCAAAAAGAAATATTATAAAGACCATCTGTATTAGTCCTGTAGCCCCGCTGACCTGCTCTCTCGTGGCAGATTTAATTTCCTTTTTCTTCTGGTCGTCATGTTTCACTGACGAAGGAAGAAATTCTTTCTGGCCTTGTGGGAACCTGCATGTAGACACACACATCTGCAGCACAACAGCGATACCATTTTCTCATCATACAGCGAGATCAGTAAACTTTTTTCATCCGCAAAGAAACAGCAATAGCCACGTTTTAGGGATGAAAGACACAAATGTTGTGTTTTTGTTTAAGGTTGAAAGAAAAAAACAAAAAATTAAATCTCTATGCAGTGATTTATGTGGAGGTAGGTAGGAAGCTTGCTGTGCCTTTTACATGGACCAGAACTTTTAATGCATCAATGGGAACGCAAGAACACATAAGTGACACAGCAGCTAAGTGAAGTCGTACGTTTTGATTTGACTTGGAAGAGTCTGGTTTCTTGGAGCGTCTTGAGAGACTAATGTGACTTTCTGTGGACAGACGTGTTCAGCCTGGAGTTCAGATCATTCCAGCCTTTGGGGAAATGCATCCAGTCAGATCCAGTTTCTTACTGTACAGAGCCAATGTTGTGTCTGATTTAAATGTGTAAAACACACAGAAAGCTTTTTAGGCCTAGACTGGAAAGTAATGAATGCTCTCCCTTATAGCCACAATGTGAATCTAAGAGAATTTTGGCTGCCGATGACAGAGTCAACGATCTGGTCTGAAATAGCTCAGGGCAGCCAGGGCACAGGACACTAACAATATGTGAGCCTGCAGGAAACCGACAGCGTCACTGATAACTCCTATTGATCCACCCCCCTCTGCCTCCCTTCCCCTCCATTAGCAGAGGCTATTTCTGGCAATTGCTCAGTTACGACGGGGTCCCTGGAGAGGTGGGCAGGGGACCCCCTGGAAGAGTGACATATGAGGAGGATGACATGGTGAGGCCAGAGGTACCAAATGATGCCCCAGGGCTAGCAGATGCCCCGGTGGGGCCTAAATGCTGGCCTGACTCAGACGCTGCCTCACTCAGGCTTTTCTTCCTCCCCTTTATGATGTATTTTCCATCTGTCTGTCTGTTTGCATGACTCTCCCTCTGAATATTTGACACTTGAAGAGGGCACAAAGCAGAGGAAGGGCCCGGCGATGGCCCTAGGCTGTCACTGCTCTCTGAGGCTGCACACTCTCCGTTTCTCTCTGCAGACTGTTTACTGCTGAAACTCTGCTCAAAAGGCTAGCTCCCACTTCTGACCGCCACAGAAACATACTAACATGACTGATGTGCTGTCCGTGCACAACAGAAATAAATGTCTGGGTTTAAACAGTCTGCTCGCAAAAACCTAAAAACAAAAAAGTAATATTGAAACCAGCTGACCAGGTAATGAGAACATCTTGTTATATTCATCCCTCAGCTTGTGTGTCACCTTTTTTTTGTCTTTCATTTCTGTTCCCATGCGCTCTCTATCTGAATCATCTTTCTGTGCATCTTTGCTCTTCCTGTCTGCTTTCATGGTCACTTGCAGTTCATATGCAGAGACTCAGGCGACAAAATGGAGTGAATAACACCCAGAGAGTCCAGATGGCTCCTGTGGGCAGTATGTTCTATTAATGTGTGAATGTCCATTAGTCAAACAGAGAAAAAAGTGAACCAAAACAGAAAGTGCTCAATGCGAGTTCACATAAAATTCTTTACTTGAAACGTTTGGCCAAAAGAACAGTTGACCACCATTCTGATGAAACAGTAAGTGAAAGAACGCTCTTTCAACAACACACGTTTCTGATCTACCTCAATAGAATACCTAATTTTAATCTTTATTTAAAACATAGTGTAATTTGTTAAGAATATCAGCGTAAGGTCAATCAGTGGAGATCCACATCTTTAACCCGATGAGGTCTTGATTCTGACCACCTACAACATCTGGATCTGCTCCCGATGGAACAAGCGTCGGTCAGCTTTCCTACAACATGTAATGATAAGTGATGTCCCAGAGCAGGGCTGGACATTTCTATGCACCAGAGGGAACCCTGGGTCCGGTGCACTGGCACATGCTCTGACCATCGCTGACCGGCTGCCAAACTGGTCATGAATATTCCTCACAGCTTCTTCTGTCCCGTGTCTGTCAGATGTGCTCGGTGTGGACCTGCTCTCGTCTGTGAAGAGAAGAGGATGCTAATAGCAAATCTGTGGTTTCTGGCTGCACGTGCCAACCTTGTGGAGCAGAAACATGCACAAGTGCTGTTTGTTGGACATCAGTTTGCAGGGCTTTGGCAGTGCTACTTCTGACTCCCCCCTGCATAAAAAGTAACAGATAGTGGTCCTGCTGCTAGGTGGTTGACCTCCTCTGGCCCCCTCTACCTCTGCTGGTCTACTGGCCTGTCTCCAGGTATCTCTTACACACTCTGGTTTGGAGGCAGACATATAAATTTGCAATCCAGGCAGAACTGCACTAGCTGAGGCACTTCTGTGGCCTGCACGACTGCAAAAACGTGAAGCAGCCAAGAATCAGCCAGAAAAGATGAGGAGAGCATAAAGGTCTGTTGCCACCACCTTCAAAACCATTCCTTACGAAGGGCTGTCTTATTGATTGCCCCTCCTTTCCACCTGCTGTCCGAACCATTTACACAACAGCAGGATGCACAATCATCATTGCATCCTAACTGGAAAGGCTGATATCCCTGAAGTGTAACTGACTGGGAACATCTGTTCACTAACCCAAAGTCTTTCTACAAAGAGCACTAATGTAGGAACCTCTGGGTCTTATTGAAGAAATGACCTAGTTGGTGTTAAAAAAAAAAAAAAAAAAAAAGAGGGAGATTGAATCTGAAATCTTCTGCTCAAGCACATGAACCAATTTAATTCAATGTTTCATCCAACCGAGTTTCTTCCCTCCCTGGTGATGAAAAGAAAAACAAAGTTTTTTAGTCAAGAGACATGAGGTACAGAGACAAATGGGCATACTTTAAACTGACTGACAAATAGAAAGTCAGTAGTCTGTGAAAGGCTTCATCTGCCCAGACGTTCTGTCTCTCCTCGTTCCAGTTTGCCTGAAGAAACTGTAGCAAAAGCAGGTTTATGAAACCCACCTCCTTTGTCGTGAGCTGTCAGAGTGACAAATGTTAATGTGAATGCAAGTTTAATAATGTATTTCTTTGTCTTTTCTCCTCTGCCTGCTCTATAATTTCTCCTTCTCTTGATCTCTTCTCAGGACTACAATGAAATCTCCTACAACAATGTAGAATCATTTGGCTCCATCTGCACTGCGGTCATTTTAGCTTTAAATCAGGAAAGAAGCTCATCTTTAGCCTTCAGATTTAAGCTGAAATCATCCTTCTAAGTCAGTTCTGTGCTGGTTAAAATCCTTGATGTCGGGCTCGGAACTCGGAATTGCCCAACGAGGCCTGGTGCTGTAGCGTTTACACTTTTCCTCTTCAAGGTTAGATTGTTATCTTTGAATATAAAATGGGTATTAATCATTTTTACAGAACCGTCATGCCGCCCTGGTTAATGCTAAATCTTCATTTAAACAGCTTCACATGATTTCTTTCTTCTTTGAGTAAAGAATTCTGAGTAAAGAAGCTCTGGGCTTAGGAGATGGAGATGTGTCTATGACACAACTACCAAAGCATTCTAAAGAACCAGCTGAGCACCATTAAGGCACCTGTTTAACTGTTGTCGTCTGGTTTAACTTTGCATTTTTTCTAAAAAAAAGAAAATGAGTTGTGCGCAGCTGTCCCTCGTAACTCAAAGTGACGCAGAAAGAGGACGTGTGAGTACAGGGATAGTAGCACCAGACAATTTATAAACGTTGTTTTTCTTTTCTAAAACTAACACATAATATTGTTCCCTGTTTAGCGTCGCTCGACTGCTCCTATCTACCGGATGCTCACACTTTGGCTACAGGTGTGCCACAGCACAGACCAGATGTTTAGCCGTATTAGAGAGAAATTTTCTTGTGCAATGTCTCATCTGCCCTCAACAAGCTGACATGTTGTGTCTGGACAGATCTGAGCGTGATCTTGGTCTTTCAGAATGTCATGGATGGCTGGGCTAGTAAAGCTGTGAAAATAATTTGTGATGAAGCAAACTCGCATTGAAGCAAAAGGGATTTCTGTAGTTTCGGTCTTATCGTGCATGTGCATGCGCACGCGCGCGCGTGTGTGTGTGTCTGAGGCAGAGCTGCTGATTTACTGATGGTCTGTTAAGATATGTGGTTGTGATATGGCAGCTGGGCCTGTCACCAGTGAAATGGCTGGGTTTTTGTGCGTCTGCCTTTGACTGAGTAGGTTGCCGTAGTGATAAGTGGGTTGCCCCGGTGATAAGCATTCTGTCAACAGACAGAGAAGGAAGAAGAGAAGGGGAGGAAGAGTAGGTTCGATAAAAGGAGAGGATAGTTTGATAAGAAATCCTGGTTTTATCTACAGTGGCTCTCAACACCCATTTCTTCTCTTCTCCATTGAGTGTGATCTCATTTTTCTTTTTTTCTCCTCATCCTGCTGTTTTCTTTCTTGTCTACCTTTTTTTCAACTCTATCATAACCCTACAATTACCCAGCAAAAACGGAGGGTTACTTGCGTAATCCCTGGTTCTTTGATAAAAGAGTGAGGTGTAGTTAGAAAAAGTGCCATCTTTATTTTTTTTCATGTCCATTATTTTTGTTTATGATTATTCTTTTAATACAAAAAAAACTTCTTGATTCTTTTGTATTCAATTTCACCCCCAGTTAAGACTTGAATCCAATCAGAAAACTCTTTTGTATGTTTGCAGTTTTCCCTCCAGCTCCTCTTCATGTTTCTGTATTTTGTTTGTGGTTTTGATCCTCTTAAAACAGGAGATAATGGTGGGAAGGCAGATTGAGTCTGATTGGACAATCTCAGGTCACCTCCTGGTCAGCGCGCACACACACACACACACACACACACACACACACACACACACACACACACACACACACACTTGCTTGAACAGAGACTTCAGACTATGTCTAATCAATTTACTACTTGAGCTGAAGACGTGCGAACAATCGGTGCAACCATCAGTGTGTTTGAATTGATACTTTGTTCGATTGGGGCCAGTCGGCTCAAACTCAACACAGAAAAGGCAAACTGAGTTTGGCAGAATTTTTTTTGTGGGCCCTTTATTTCTTCTCTGGTAGTCCGCACTCTCTCCCACTCTTATTGTTCAATTATTATGTTCTCAAGACAGTGGTTGGGCGTGAATTCATTTTTCCTTTGGCTCTTTGCTGCTCTTTTCTCTCCTTTTTGTATGTAGAGGTTCCCATGGCAACACTGAGCCCGTCCAGAGTTACTTTAAAGGAGGGGGAAAATGTGGACCTTTCCTGCAATACCTCTGGTGAGCCGGCACCTGACTTGATATGGAGCACGGCACTGGTGTCCAACTATGAGGTTTGTGCACACGCACGCACCCAGGCCCACACACACACACACACACACACACACACACACACACACACACACACATACAGACACACACACGCTGGTGCAAGCTTCAACACTTCATGTGAGTCCCCATGTTTGCAGATCAGAACGTCGGGTCAGATTTCAGTGCTGCGACTGTCCAACTTGTCATCACTGGACCACAACAGCAAGATCAGCTGCACAGCCGAGAACATTGTTGGCGAGAAAGAGTCCTCCCTGCTGCTGGACATACTTTGTACGTTCCCCACTTGACAGCCCTGAACCACATTACATCATCAGTATAGAAACAGGAATCAGGATCATTTCACGTTGCAGAAACTCATTTTTAAGACAATAATATGACCTTGGTTGTCTTGACCTGCTTTATCTGCTCTTGATTTGGGAATTTTTCCTTATGACACCCAGTTCCTCCTAAAATCACTAAACTGAGCGATGCAATCCCAGACCATCACTGGTGCATCCCTTTCAGTGTGTCAGGTGAGAGATGCGTGTTTTCCTGTCATGAGGAAGTTGCTGCAAATCTCGCTGTACTATAAAGCAACACAGAATAACTGAATAAAACAGTTACTCTCTTCCTTCCGTCTCTTCCTTCTGTTTACCTCATGAACTCACCAGGAAACCCAAAGCCAGATCTGGAGTGGCTCTTGGATGACCAACCCGTGACGGAGGGGGCCTACATCATGACGCTGATCCATGACGTCACTGATAGAGAATACCATGGCTGCCTGCAGCTGGACAGCCCCACGCACCTCAACAATGGCCACTACACGCTAATAGCTAAAAACGAGTTTGGGACGGACCACAAAGCGGTGGAGGCTCACTTCATGCACAAGCCCTGGGAAGGTGAGAAGAGAAGATGCACATCTGAAATTCATTATATCAGACAACAGACAGATCGTTGCGGGATAGATTACATTTTTTTTTTTTTGCCCAATTGTCACCTTGATGTGCAGGAACTGAGAAGGAACCTTACTACTACGGTGAGTAAAATTCATAATCCAAAATTTTTATGTCTTTTCCGTTACATTTGTTCATCTGTTTTGAGATTAGTGCTGTTTATGTTTAACGTCTCATCATTTCCGTCTCTCTGAAATAAAATAATTACATTTAGACACACTCTCTCTTCTTCTCTTTTTTCTCAAGCTGCTGAGGGTGCGTCACATACCTACACATCCTTAGAGCTAGGGCTTAGGGTTGATTTCCACACTGTGGCCTTGGAGTCATGCATGTCAGATATATTTTGTTTGTGTATTGTTTCTGTGTACTGGATATGTTTTTGAAACACGCTCATAGAGGAGGCATGACAAGTGCATGTTGCAGAATTTACAACTGAAGGTCATTAATGTGTCTGTAACCTGACTTGTCATTGTTGTCTCTTTCTCCAACTGCCCCCCACCGCCTGCAGATCTAACCACAGGTACTCAGACCTTTTACACTTCCTAGCAAATCCTAGTGATGAAAAACCTGCGAATCTTCGCTTTGTGGCAGATTTCACATAGACTGACGGGTTTCGCTATAGTTTTCTTAACTCATTATCCTTTGTCATCTCTTTTGCAGAGCCCCCCACTGTGGACCCAACTGAAGATGGATTTGCAGTAAGCTCCATATTACAGTTGTTTCTCTGCTGGTCGTCTCAGTTGATTTTATAATTATTGACTGTGACAACAAAGTTCCATGTTTCATGAATCACTGAGAGACAGAGATGTGTGTGTGTGTGTGTGTGTGTATGTGTCTGAACTAGTGGCCTCAGCATGCTTTCTTCTTGTGCAGGTCTACGTGGTGGTGGGCATCGCTGCTGTCGCCTTCACTGGTTTTCTTCTAATGTTGGTGATTCTCAAGTTCGGAGGAAACGCAAAGTTTGGCATCAAAGGTGAGTTGTCCGTCTTTTCTTTCATCATCAGTTTCCATCGTGTTTAGAAAAGATGTAATCTGTCTACTTTAAGGTGGATGACTTCATGGATCCATCGGAAATGCAGCCGTATAAAAATCCATATGTTAAGCAAATAAAGTGATGTGCCTTTCGATGGCTTTACACAAAACCTAAATTTGGCATTTGATATTGGGCTTTAAAAGTCCAAAAAACATCTATCTCCTGAGGGAAATTGTATATAAGCTAAATTATACTGTAAGAGATGCATGAATCCATCTTTTTGTGGGGTCTTAATGCTGCTGCGTAGTAAACACGTTGACTAAACCGAACTCCTTCAGTCTTGTTGCTTTTATTCTTCAGCTGAAAGTGTAACTAATATCTCTTTTTCTTGCAATGTTTGTCACACTGACATACTAAAACTGATTTGTGGCTGTTATGCTTGTTTAACTTGGCAGATATATTCTCATTCTAAAGTCGTTTCTTTGCGACATATTTAGCGACTGTCTGACTGTACAAACATCCGGTCATTGTGTTTTCACTGACTGATAAGTGTTTTATAACATTGAGCTATTACGGGGGCGTAAAACCACATAATAAGGAAAACTAACCTTTCTGGTTCTGTTGGGTCTATGCTGTAGTGAAGATGATGTTTATATATACGTGTGTGGCCCAGCTTGAAGTCTGGTATTTTGGTGATTGATTGATTTATGGTTCCCCCAGAGTGGTGTGGGGGCCTCTGGTTGAACTGAGAACGGTTCCTCTGACAGTCATCTGCATCACCTCACGTGTGCTCACTGCTCAGTGTGCTTCTCTCTATGTATTTATGATTTCTTGCATCTTGAAGCATTGTTGCATTCAATCTGGATGGTAGGTCACGTCATGGTTCGGGTGATTCTTTGCCATCCTGTCTTCGTTATTGAGTTCCTCCATTGTTCAGTCCCTCCCTCGGTGTGTTTTCCATTGATATGCTTCATATACATCCAGATGTGTGCACACATGCTGGCGGTGAGCGTGAGTGTGTGGAGGGATGTAAAGATGTGCTACAGAGCGAGCATTAACAGCTGCCCCGCCCCCATGTTCTTTCCAGCACATGGTTGTCCTGGACCGGAGACCACGGTTGTCCACACCAACAGTAACATCACCTCAGATAGCACTTCATCATGGTAACGGTGTACCGAGTCACAAACACATGCCTCTAGATGCAGACTCCCCCACACAAACACGGACAGCGCTGAAAGTCTTCTGATCTAAGTGTGAAGCGAGCATCAGGGCTTGTGTCATCTATCTATCTATCTATCTATCTATCTATCTATCTATCTATCTCTGATTTTGAGTCTCAGCTCTCATTGGTCAACATCCTCCTCGTTGCTTGACACACACGTGAGCATACAGGCTGTTTATTATAATGCACTAACTGAATTCAGCCCACTGATGTTAGTTCAGACCAGTTCCCCGTTTTTGTGGTGTCCGACTTGAGGTAATTTATTTTGTAGCTGACGGGGGTGATGCCATTACATTTTCTCAAGTGTGACAGCGCAGACACATATAATAGCAGGGAGGTATGTTCCGCTTTAGGGACACAGAGCCGTTTTCATTAAATTCCACAACCTCCTCCCCTCTGAGACAAAGAAGAAAAACAAGAAAATGTGTTATAAGCAGAGACGGAGGAAGGCAACAGTGTGAAGAAAAGCAGAGAGCAGGAAAGAGTTGCAAGAGTTGTCCACTTATCAATGATTCATCAGTAGTGCAGGTTTCAGTTTTCTGTTTGGTGGAGTCACACTCTCCCTTCCTCGCTCTTCCTCCCTCGCTTTCCCTCTCTCATTCTCTCTCCCTCCCTCCCTTGCTCACATGCACATACAGCTCCTCAGTCTTGATCAATCAATATGTCACCCTCAAGGTCAGCGCAGCTCTATTCTAGGCCGTAAGCATTATTGAGCATGCTCAGCATACCCACCACCTCCCCATCCTCCTCCAGCCTTTTTTCCTCCACTTGCAGAAGAAGGAAACAGAGTTCTTCTCCAGCTCTGCTGCGCATCTGCAATTAACAAAAAGAGTGAAAAAAACACTTCTCAAATGCTTAAACTTGTTTTAATATGTCCTCATTTTCTTATTTTAATGCAAATTCTTACCATCATCTGTAATAAATTAATTTCAATGTAACAAAAATGTGCATTTGGGTATTTATAATGCCTTAGATGTATTTGCTAGATCTAAATCAGCACATCAGACCATCACACTATCTTTTATTCATTATTATAAACTGATCTATAGTTTCAGAATTTAACTAGTTTTATAACACACAAAATAAAAAGTTGAAGCTCCAATTGACTAATATTAGAATACTCAAAAGAAGGTGTTTTCAGTCTGGTGTTTATGATTTCACCCATTTTTTTTTTGAGGCTTCATTTGTTGAAGCCTGGAGGGGGAAACTGCCTGTGGCAGATCCTCGGGGCTCGGACTGAAGCGTGTGTTCAAGTGCTCTTTTTCCTCCTTTCCTTTTTCATTATATGTGTTAACATTTAGTGCCCATTATTGCCGCACAGGATCGATTTTGCATTGTTGTCTTCATCAAGGGCGAGTTCAACTTTGTTCGTTAAAGAAAAAGAGTGAATTTCAATATTCCATAAAGAATCCATTCACATTCCAGTTTTCCCCCTTTTTTTTTTTTAGAGATAGTAGCACATTGTTGGTGGACAGGGAGCTCGAGGTTAGAGCCCATCGCTAGACTTCGCGGTGTCAGAGAATCCATTGTGCGGGGTCTTACATCATTTCCTGTGCGGTTCCGGTCAGGCTGACCTTTGCAAACAGTCGGTGCAGTGACAGATTGCACAGTTGGAACTTGCAGTTCCATGCGGGAACAGAACGATGAATTTGTACAATTTCTCCAGACCGCACGTGAGAAATGGCCACAATTTTAAGGCTTCTTAAGTCTGTGTTTAGCTAACTGTCGGTCTGTCGGGGGCTTTACATGCATCGGAGCCACGAACATCTGCCTTTTTATTATTTATTTTTCCCTTTTTTTGACATTTTTCAAAAACCTCCTTTTGAGCTTAGATTTGAACATTAAAGTAGTAACATAAGTAACCCAGTTAAAACAGATTCTTTCATGTCATTTTCTCAAATATGGTTAAACAGTGGACTTTGACTGAAAAATCACAGAGAACATTTTCCTGTTAGCTTTGGAATCAACTTGAAAAATCTGCAGCTTTTCGTCATCTTATATACACTGAAAACATGCCCACGCTCTCATGTCTATGAAGTATTCACGATTTTAATCGCCAGCGACTCACAAATGCAGCTTTATACTATGCACATTTTCCTTTTGTTGGCCTGCAGCACAAACTGTATCCCCTTCTGTCTTTTTCTTGACTCTGTGGGAAAGATGATTAAAGTATGCTTTCCATCACAGCTGTAAAAACACTTTTGTGACGCCACAACAACCAGTGAAAACAGGAAGAGTTGTCCTGAGCCGTGAGGCAGACCGTGGGCGAAGAAAATGTTCGGGGCCTCTCGTCAGATAAGACGCACAGAGGGGATGTGGAAAATTGTTTTGGGGAAAAATGCCTGACACCCTGTTGTTCTGTAAAACATTAGTAATAAAGAGTGTTCTGACAGCAGTCTTTGAACGCATCTCTGGCTAAAACCGTCCTTATGTAGTTTGTCAGCTGAAACGATCCCATTCAAATCGCCAGACCAGACGGCCTTTAGGAAAACAAGTCCAAACATCTGATCTGTGTTTGTGTTGCGGTTCGTACGTCATGTCTGCGTGTTTTTCTTTTCTTTTCAGTCAGTGTGACAGGTCCTGTTGATTGTCCTGAAAATGTCAGCGCTGCCAGAGTGTGTTGATGTTGCATCAGTGGGTGTTTCTGTCTTGGCAGGACAGAGAAAGTCTGTATGACGTGATCTATGTTAATGAGCCTTCAGCTATCGATCATCAGCTGGCATGTGCCATGCAGACTTTTATGCACAGCGGTTGAGGAACAGTGGACGGCTGCTGAGTGTTTGGATACAGCACTTTAACAGATAGAGGGATTATTGATTGACTGATTGATCACCTGCCTGTCCAGACTGAGCCAAGAGGCCTCTGTCTGTTTTAACTATTCCTCCCCATCATTGCCTAAAGCTTCTTCTCACAGCTCTCCTCTACAGCGTGTGCGAGTGTGTGAGGAATTTCTCACACACACACACATTTCTTATTTTGAAATGTACTCTTAGTTTATCAAAGTAAAATAAACATTTCTGAAATAAGTCAGGCCATTTAACTGAATATGCAAGTTCCACATACTGTAGTTAAAGCTTAGTAACCATAGCAACAAGGTATAATAAGAGGTTTAATAAGGTGCACTGTTAAGAGTATCAGAGTCTGGACCCACAAGCGGAAGCAGAAGTGCAAACAGTTGTTGTAAAAGTCTGTATTGACCAAAAAAGGCTAGAGAAATGAATTAAAAATCACTAGACGCACTAGGAAAAAGTTTTACAAGAAAAACAAACTAAAAACAGTGGGTTAACTAGGTTAGCCTTCTTACAAGATAAGCAAACTAAAAGGGCTAGATTGACTAGGTTAAACTACTTCAGAATATAAACAAAAACCCAAGCTTCCCAATGGGAAAAAAACCACAGGGAACACGAGGAAACACGATTGGGGAAACTCACAAAGAAGCACAGAGAAACTGGCTGAAAACCAACATTCTGGCACAGGGCCCTGAGGGACCTGGCCTTAAATACTGACAGTGATCAAAATAAGATTCAGGTGTGCAGTCAGTCCAGGAAATGAAAAGCAACACAAACACAACACAGGAAACAGAACTAAAAACACACAAAATAAAAGCATCTGCCTGTAGCCATTACATGCTTATTAATATATCGATTTTAAAGCCACATCACATCAGGAGAAGGATGGACCTACGGTGGCTGCTGAGGAACAAATCTGAGGAACAAATCTTTCACACTGACGTTTTAGTGGTGAACCAGCAATTTACAACAATAACTTTGTTCTCTTTATCAGGTCAAATGCAGTCGTTGCATCAGTTGGTGCTCGTACAATAAGTCACATGTTGTTTGACACTGATGTTGTTGTGACTAATCTGATTAGTTGTACTGTATTATCTTGTTAGGTTCATTCGAGCGGGTGAAGAATAATTTACATCTGTCAATCACACTCCTGTTTGTTTCACAACAGCCAGCCAAAGGAGAAGCTAGGGCGAACAGCCAGCAAGACCTGAGCGAACCGATGATGCAAAAGCAGTTTTGAGAGAGAGAGAGACAGACAGACAGACAGACAGACAGACAGCGAGAGAGAGAGAGAGAGCAGAGACAATGCTGAGTCAGCAGATGGAAGGTGGACAGATAGCTGAAACAGTGAGGGAAAAATCCAAAAGAATGGTTTGGTTGCTACAAGCAAAAATACAACAGAGGAACGGTTATAATAACCATTTACCATTACATTCAAATATAATATAAACAGTGACGTGAATTGGGATTTTATATTGGCGATGGTCCAGTAACGAGAGGCCAGTAAATCCTTTTACGTCAGAATGGGATCGTTTTCGTCCAACACCTGTTATGAGCTGCTGAGGAAGAAAGTATTGGAGACGAAAATGTGGTTATGAAAAGAATGAGGTGCGCTGTAACGTGACAAGGTCAGCTGACGTTGCCGTGGCATGGTGTTGCTATGGTAACCTGCGTCATCTCCAACCAGAGCGGCTCCAAAACTGAATAATCGTCACTACTGTGGTCTTGAAGGCAGACTGAATCACTGCCTTCACACACACACACACACACACACACACACACACACACACACACACACACACACACACTAACTGGCGCTAACAGGGAGATCGAAATGTGAGCAGGCCTAACACGTCAAATCATAAATCCTGACTAAATTACTGCTGAATATTCTGCTCTGTTGAACTGGTAAAAGTGAGTCATGGACTTAAAACCTTTTGTCATTCCTCCCGTAAACGTTCAGATATAGTTATACGATATTTTTTCCCAGGCTGAGTTTGTAAACACAGAGCTGGCTTCTTTTTAAACATTATGCAGAAACATCATATCAGCTGCTGATGTCACCAGTATGACCGGTCCCACATCATCCCTGTGGTCTGTCACAGTCCTCCAGTCATGCTGTTCCTATGTAGCAGCAGCCTTTGGTGTCCATTAGTTCCTGCATCATTCGCTCTTACGCTGAACCCGGAGTGTGGAGGGCGTGGTGATGCGTAAACATGTGTTTAAAAAGTTGGTGTTCGTGCTGCAATTATTCATCCTGCCAAACGCTTTCTCAGTTAAACAGTTTGGGCCGGAGGATCTCACCGCAAGTGAAAATAATGTAACACTTTTGTCTGGCGCGTCGTCCTTTCCTGCCAGAGCGCACGTGTGTGGGTAATCCTCCGACGCAGATATGTGTGGTTGGCACAGGCTCCCGCGTGGCATCCTGGGTGTTGAATGTGTGTGTGTGTGTGTTCATGCGTGTGTGTGTAAAGGAAAATGCATTGTCTGCCTATGTGAATCAATGTTTGTTCTATCGGTTTGAACAGGCTAGTGATTGAACAACTGAAAGCTGAAGTCAGACTTCTGATCTATTTTGGATCAATGGACGCAATGTTTGGGCTTCCGTGAAAGGTCATGTCTCTCTCATTGTTAGAAAACATCTTTTTTAACTGTTCAACTACTCTGACCTTTCCTGAACCATCTAATAAATAAATTAATGATGTGATCGCATGCATACAGTAGACGGTGGTTTGCTCGCACCAGACTTTAGCATTTGATTCTGAGACAGAATTTATATTTAGCTGCTTGAGATCTAAAGGAACAGCATCATCCAGTTGCTCCTCCACGCTGGAAGGTGCAGAAACTGGAGGTTCCCAGAGGACTGATCTTTCTGATTTAACGATTTTCTAGCACCTCAGGCGCATAGACACTTTGTCCACTATGTGACTAATGACTGGACTTTTTTAAAAGTTTTAATTAGGAAACATTTCACACTGGGCATGTAAAGGAGTCACATGTACAGCACGGATGGGAATTCTCTTTGTTTTTGTTCACAAAATGGAAATTATGCAGGTAATTGGCAAAAGTTATTTTTCTTTCAACGCGAAAGAAGCGCAGGTAACCCTAGTTCTAGGGTTCTCCCTCAGTCCAGGAATATGCACATTAGGTTGGCTGCAGGTCGAAGCATTGTGTGATCTGCTTTTTAATTAGTCCGAATGTAATTTTACATTCCTACGCCTGGATTTCACAGTACAGGTTCCAGTATTTCTCATATATTAATTTCTGTTGTGAATAACATTAGTGTACTTTTACTAAAACCTTCTGTCCTGACATCTTGTTTCTTAACCCCATATCTGGCACCATTTAACCATTTAACGTTTTAATCTCCCTCAATATGGAAAATCAATGCAAGGATTTAAGGATTGAATTTGTTAGAAATTAGGAAATGATGCTGACAGATTGCCAGTTAATTTACATTAAAACTTTAAATGACAGATTACACAGAAATCCTTGTGTTTGTTCTCCAAGTTCAACATTACACGCTTATGTTGCAAATACTGACGTTACCAGCAATTAGACTGTTTTAGTATTAACATTATTATTATTGTGCTACAGCTGTTTTGTTTTTTTATGATTTTGTGTTTCCCTTCAGGGTGTGCATTATTTCAGAACATCCCAGTGGAGGTGGTCTCAAACTAAAGGGGATCGACACACAGGAAGAGAATATTAAAAACAAATTCTAAACTGTGATGTTGACGCATTGAACCAAGAAAAATAAAGCGGTGTATGATGTAATTCACCACCATCTGAACAAATATACGAAATAGGACGCAGGCGCCTATTCAGCCAGTCAGGAAGAGCCACCAGAAGCCTCCCATTGGATGAATTATTCAGATCTGAGGGACTGAAACAACCATTAACCCACATCTTCAACAAATGTACACTACCTCAGTCCCACGTACGTGCACGCTCGCACACTCGTAGAAGTTTAGGCTCATTTAAGTGAGTATAAAAGGGTGGGACTGAGATGTAATGTGAATTCTGTTGGAATTTTACACAAGAAAAACAAACAAACATATTTCTGTTTCAGGGAATATTTTTAGGTTTTAAGTGCTGCAATAAGATTAGTTTTAAAGTGATTAAAGGGTAAAGCAAAAGCACAGAGACACCACATCTCACACTAAACAAAACATTAGCAGTTTGTCATTTTCACCTCAGACTGTTTTCAAACTGTCCATGTTGCTCACACATCAAATAAACTGCCATCAACCTCTGTGACACAGTGAAGAGAGAAGCACAGATAAATACTTAAATTCACAAATACACTCATACATTAGTCATTACACACATGTGGAGTGCTTAAGTAAGGACATAAAGTATGCATGTGCACCTTAACTGTAGGTGGACTTTCACCACCATATGCGCACGTCGTGTTAGTCTGTGTGAACCGCCACTGTGTGTGCGTGTGTGTGTGTGTGTGTGACTGAGCTGACCAGGATGGATTCCTGCCTCTCACCCAGTGGCTGCTGGGATACACTCTAGTGCAACCATGTAGGAATATGTGTAACAGTAAATGGTTAATTAATTGAGTATTGTTAGTCCAAACACATGAGGGCTCAAAGCCGCCATAAAGTAAATCCATTAAAGTGGAATTAATTGTTTTTTCAGATGGCTGATGTTGTAAAATGGCATTACCTCATCATTTAAGAAGTGGCCCCAGCATCATAATCATTTCAAAAAAGAAGAGAGAGTGCTTTTACATCAAATTGATGCCCCAATTACTGTTTAATAAAATTTTATTTTAGAATTAGCATAATATTCAAGTACTTCATGTACATTTCCAGATAAAGACATTTGTTTGATAATTCCTTCTGGTAGTATGACTTTTTTCCCTTCATTTTAATTCTTAAGAAAGGACAGAAAAATGCAGAACATGACTGGTTTCCCCTTTTGTGGTCGGCTCTAATATCTTGTTGGCTAGTCAAAAGAAAAAAGATTAAAATAATTTGTGGAAAAGTACATTACTTTCCCTAGAATAAACAAAGGGGAGATTAATTTAATCTTACAATATTGCTGGGTAAACGTGGGGGTGTTTTTGTACGTGTAAGAAAGAAGCTGTTCTTTACCAGTGACATGAATGTAACATTAGTCAGGATGCTCAAATGTAATAAAGCTTATTTTTGATACAAAATATGTTATAAATGATTCAAATAATTGTTGTTGATAGAAAATATGAGTTTGGGTGAAGGTCACGTGACATAAACGGGATATTTTAGAGGGATGTAAACAGGGATGATTTTAGATTTTCTTACAATATTAGTTGAAAAACATAAAAAGGAAAATATTTCTAACACTGGTGGAAGTTTGAAGCAGAAACTTTGAATGTTCTTTGTCTTTATATGTCCTTTTCTTAATTATCATTATTTTCTGTTGCATATTGCACCGTATCATTTGTGGACCAGGATGCTTGTTTGTGAATTTCCAAACCTCTGTTTTTCATATACCTTTATGAAGGACACCTACAGCACCACAGTCCTGATTCAGAAAGGCTGAACCTATAATTCAAGTTAGGATAGCAACAGTACATTTACAGTCTGTGAGCTGTTCTATAAAACATTTTTATGGTAGCAACAGTGTGTTTGTTGTTTTTTTTTTTAATAAAAAATCTTTTTTGTTTTTGTTGTCCTTTTGTCAGATGTGTGTGCCTTTTCTTTAATTATATTTGTGTGTGTGTGTGTGTGTGTGTGTGTGTCTTTCTGTCTTCATTTGTCACATCAAAAGGCTCAGTCAGACACAATAAATGGAATTAAATACACTGTCTGTGCCACAGCTTTGAAATACATACCACATTCAGGTCCTCTTTGAATTTACTTCCTGTCATCTTTACACTGTCTTTCATTTTCCCGTCTGCTGGTCTCTGTCATTCTCATGACTTTGGTACTTTGGGATTCCTATTTATTTCCTTATTTTTGGAGAAACTGCAGACAACAGTAGTTTGTAGAAAAATGAGACTATAGATTGCAGCATTTGCTGACTGGAGTTTCTATCTCAGATGTCTTTATTCTCATCTTGCTGGCCGCTTTGGAGCGGGTAGGAGGATCTGGTCCTGCAGCCACATAAGAAGGTGAAAGTGATATTTAAAACAGGAGTGGGAGAAAAGGGAGGATGTGAGAACAGAAGATGGCAAAGAAGAAGAAGAAGAAAGAAAATTCCAGTCAGACAGAAGGAAGGAATGGTTTATTTTTACTAGCGGATGGTGCAGAGGAACTGGGAATGTGATAGGGCTCTGCGTCAGGCCAAATTGAACATGCAGAATCGTGTGAACATCCACCAAACTGCAGAGTGGAGGAAATCCACTCCCTCTCCCTGTATACGTCTTCTTCCTTCCTGTCTTCTTCCAGACAATCAATAAAACGCAAAATAACGGCTATAATTATAGCTGATACAATCCTAATTTGCAATATTTGGATCAAAACTTTCTTTCTTTTGACTCAACAATATATGAACTTTTAAAGCAGCAAACTTCTAAATACAGCAGTGTGATATAATGATTTTTTTTTTTTTTTTTAAAAAAGCTAAACTTTTGGATAAAAATTTGTTGGCTAAAAATGGATGGCACTAGCTCTTTTCCTCGGCTCTGCTCCTTCCCAGGACACTCTTCCTCTTTCGTATCCCCCTCTCTGCCCTTGCCCTGGATCGATAGATTACTTCCTGCGTTCAGTGGGTTGACAGCGCAGTTTAGAGACCGCGGGGTTCGTGTTACCATCCGTCCGTGTGTTTGTGCGTATTGTGATGGGCTTAAAGGGTCACTGGGACCTTTGGGGTCGACGGTGGCAGCAGATTCGTTTCTCCCTCGAAGCCTGAGTGAATCTCCAATGATGCCTGAGGGCTTGGCTCAAATCCCGAAGTGCTTTGGAAAAAGGCAGCGAAAACTAAAACACGAGGACCAAAACTTTCATTGCAAAGATGACCTAATTCCGTAATGAATTACTATGTTATTACTCTCTGTTACATCAGGTATTGTGTCCAGTTTCCTCAAATTTCAGCCCTTCCTGTGCAGCTAAAACTCTATTTGCATAGAATTAGTGTGAATTATCTGTCTCTCAAAAAAAAAAAAAAAATCAAAGAAAAAAATATTTCCTGTCGTGCTTTTATCTCCTTGCCAGCTAATTTGGGGGCTGTTACTTGGAGCATCGGCAGGCTTTGCAGCACACCTCACATCTTCTGTTAACAGCGCACAAACCTCAATGTCAGTCACTCTTTAATGAGTCGTTTCATGTTGTGGTGAAGATGATATCTCCGCTGGAGATCTGCACTCCTCATTCATCACCTGGAACACCTCATCACGCTTAATTGCAGAGATGCTAGATAGGCTGCTCATCCCAACCCTTAATCTTGCACTTTGACCCTTAAAGTAACCCTGTATCAAAAACCCTTCCACTGCCTGCTCATAACCATTCTAGATGTTCCTCCCTGGGCAGAAGACAACAAGCTGTTTTAACAGAGTGACTGACAGGCCCTGATGTCCTGAAATCCCATAAAAGCCTCTTTACATCCATCGCCCAGGGCGAGGTGCAGCAGTAAATGGCTTCAGTTTGTGTGAAGTGTGCTCAGAGAGTCTAAAGGAGATCGATGCAGTGACAGTCATTGTTTTAACTGGGCTCCACTGCAGACGCCTGCCATGAGACTCTGCCACCAAACACTCAGAACCACACAAACAGACACCCAGGACAGCGGGTGGAGAAGGGCTGGGTGGAAGCATGTAGAGCTGCATTTGGTGGGACACATTTCTGCATTTTTCTTACCTTCCAGCTACTACTAACTCCAGGAATTGACTTTAAGAACATGTAATTTTATCCATTTTCCACAAATCAATCATGGAGTTTTATTAATCACAGTGACCTCGCCCACCCTTTTTTTTCTTTTTCCTGGGTTTGATGCTGCAGATGTTTGACATGAAAATCACAAATGTACCAACAATTGATTGCTGTTGAGTTTCCTAATGTTTTACACGGACAAACATGCCCAGCACAAAAAACCCTTAGGGCGAATTAAATGTCACAACATCAGTGCAGATGAGTGTTAGCCAGAGTGTGTGTCCGCTAAGGACGTTTTGGGTCTGGTAAGAATTTGCTGGCTTGTGCATTTATAATTTTCTTCCTAACCTTATTTCCAGAGGATTATATTGGATTTTTAAAAATGTATGTACCCAAAGAAGACACTTTTAAGGCAATCACAGAGTTTGATATTATTGTGGAATACACCTATTAAGAAGACTCACAGCTGCATGGAGTAGGTCTGAAATTCAGATTAGTCATTTAAGCATCTGATTTGACAACTGGTGGCACTTCTAAAGTTCATCCTTCCACCATCTACCTTCGTATTTTATTGCCCATGAGAACCTTCTTTTTCCCCATCAGCCTCAGCAGAGCGCCAGTCGGATTTTTCAAACATCAGTTCCACATCCATTAACAGCATGGGGTCGCGACCTGACCCCACTTACACCTTCACCTCTCTAGTCTATCTCTCACTCTCCCTCCTCCTCTCACCTCTCCTTCTTTTCATCACCGTTTAACCAAGCCAATCCCCCTGGACACAAACCACACACACGCACACACACGCACACACGCGCACACAAACACTCAACAATCTGACCGTGGACCTCTCTGTGTTAATGATCTTAGTCTTTCCAATACTGTGTTGCACAGACGCACCCACACATATTGTATATCTTTACATTTCTAGTTTTATGGGGACTTTCATTGACACAATACATTATCCAGCTCTTTAACCTAACCTTAATCATCCTAACTAACCCCTAATGCTACCATGATCCCACTTTGCTAGTAGAATGAGGATTTTGTTGCTTAATATGTAGTAAATGTGAGGAGGAATAATTAAACTCTCTTAGAATTCTCAGGCGTAAAACTCAAACTTCCCAGATGTAAAAGTCTAATCCAGAATGTGGTCATTTTAACATTACATTATACATTTAAAACTTTGTAGGACCATCAGACCTACAGTTCTGGCTGCCTTCCGAGTTTTTAAATAAAGAACAAAAATAAAGATAGACAACCAGCAGGGTCGAGATTGTGTGCTGCACTCAACTAACTTGCAGCCCAGTGAGTTTCGTATGCAAACTCCACTGAAACCACCCATTTTTCATCCGCGCGTGACTCATGCCATCCCACCTCGCCTCTGTTTGCGCGTTTAATACTGGCATTGTGATCGAGTTCAAACAGTAAAATCTGTGTGGGATTGAATTTAAATCATTCTCTGTTTTAAAACCATGGCTGACAGTTCCAAAGGTGCGATATCTGGATATATGTGATAAAACAATATATGTTTTCTCTGGGTTTTACTGAAGTAAAGTTTGTCCCGAGCTTCATCAGGTCACTAACAGCTGGTTTCCTTCCTGTGGCTCTTTCAGGACCATCTTCAGTGATCAGCAATGATGATGATTCAGCCTCGCCTCTTCACCACGTCTCCAACGGCAGCAACACTCCATCCTCCTCAGAGATGGGCCCTGACGCGGTAATCATCGGCATGACCAAGATACCTGTGATCGAAAACCCCCAGTACTTCAGGAGCACAAACAGCCTCCTAAAAACCGACACTTGTGAGTACAAATATCAGCCGGTGGTGAATTTGAAATAAAATTGCTAAGTGTTTTGGTCAAGAGTTACTGAAGACGGACTGGTGTACATGCTACTGTGAACACAAATATCACTCTCTATGGGTAACAAACAAACAATTTCTTTGACAGGTGTGTGTTTGTTGGTATGGTAATATGGTAGAAATGAAAGAAGCATGCATGGAAAAGGCTAAAAATATAGCAAATGTGTGTCTGCTGTCTTTTTTTTTCTCCTTTCCGAGGATGTACAGTGTTATGATGGGTGTTTGTGGCTGAACCTTTTTGGTTCAGCTCTATAACTAAAAGATCATCCTGGATTTATAGCCTCAAGACAAGAGTGAAAGCACCGGCAGTCAATAGAGATCAATAATACTCTGCATCATATGTGTATGTGACTGTGTGTTTTGCCATTACTGCTGTTATGCTTCAGGCAGATGGCATAAATACTGAAAGTCTACTCAGTAATGTGTTTTTCAGGGCCAAACAACAGCCTCTGATGGACCCAAGGGAGCATATCAATAGTGCATCTTAAAATGTTTTAGCTTTACTTAATCAGGCTTAATATTGTTCTGGAAAATGTATTCATCTGTCCTCACACGTGGACAGCATTTGAAGGCACCCGCTCACAGCCATGTAGACGCACACACACAAACGCACACACACACACACACACACACACACACACACACACACACACACATATCTGCCCCTGGATCTTTGTGAGTAATTTCTTAGACAACTGTATTAGCCTGGACCTTACCCCGACCTTGACCTTGAAACTGAGCGTTAAACCTCAAGGTGAAGTAGTGAGGACAATATGTTCAGTCAGAAAAATTTCCTAACCTATAATAATCTCTAAACTGTACCAGATGAGAGGAAGACAGAGAAGAGGAGGCAGATGGTACACAGGAAATGATTTGATGCAACTCATTCCTTTGTTTGGTTGTTTATGTGATGCTGATTGGGACAGATTATCAACGGTGCCCCTGTGAGGAGAAAGCAGAAATACGGGATGACAGGCAAAAAGGAATGAGGAGATACGGTAGCGCAGGTGGCTGATGGGAAATATATTTCTTGTTACCGTTAAGCGCTGTCAGAAACATCTGAATGATAACTGATGGAGCAGCAAAATGGCAGAGAACATGTCCCTGGATTTTAATGTGTTAGGATTAGAAGTAGATTAAAATATGACAGGAGCTATGAGCAGCAGTGATGCAGGATGAAGAGGGATGAACGACAGAACGCCAAATGACAGAGCAGGCAATATGACCATTAAAAACAGACATTAATTAGGAAAACACTAGCGCCAAATGGCCAAATGTGCAGTGACTGGTATGAAAGCAGTGACAATGACACTTACACACACAGAGGCAGTTTAAATAGTGCACCTTGAGTGGTGGGGGGATGTTAGACAGCTGGAAAACTGCATGCAGGAGTAATTCAAACAAGTTTCCTGGCTTGCCTTTGACAAATGATACGGACATTACGGAGAGATGGAAAATGTTTGATGATGTGTATGCAAATATGAGCATTGAAATGGTGGAATGATGAAGAAGAACCTCAGCAGGAGCCCTGGAGTGAGAACAAAAAACCAATCTTCCTGCCAAAGAAGATAAAAAAACCCCACCAGGCCTGCAGACAAGTTGTTTGCAATTTGAGAGTATTAATTATGGATAAGTGCTATGAGATGTTTTTAAGGGTGAGTGCTGATTACACATCTGCAGTAGGAAATGGCGTGGTGAGGTTATAATGTGGTTAAATGCTGGGTGCTTGTCTTTGTGCGGTGGGGGGGGGGGGGGGGTTTGTGATGCTGCATGAGGAGCATTAGATGCACTGGGATTCGTGATCCACTACAGCTGGTCGCTAATTGAAGAAAATGAAGCCATGATGATTCAGCCACAGTTCCCGAGCTCATGGCCGCAACGTTTCATATTCAGGTCGTATTTGACAGACACTTAAACATTTTAATGTTTGACAGTCTTTAAATATTATTTTTGATGTCAATTTTTACTTTTTACATTTAACTATCAGTTTAAGACAGACATAATAGATCAATATGATTCATGTGGATGTGAGTTGACCCGAAAAAAAAACACTAAATATTGTTTAAGGTTAATTAAACCCCCTCAGGACAAGCGCATTGGGTGCTGTGGGGTTAAATAGGGTAATTGGACTATTTGGCCAAAAACAGAACAGAAAAAAGGGAAGCTAAATAGAAATTTTAAAATGATGCTTAGATCTCTAAATTCCCAGTGACACTGATCAAAGCAACCAACACTCTCAGAGGACATGTCTCTATTATTCCGAAGTCTCATACACAGAGAAGCTTCCTCGGATCATCACACTGCATGGGCGTGCAGGCAGGGTGGAAGTCGGTCAGTTTTCAGACTTAATCTCTTTTCCACATTACTCTGGCTGTTTTTGTGGTAGCACCTACTGCCTGCTGTCAGGGACTACTTCTTCAAGGTGCGTTGGGTAAGGTGCATGTCCAGCTGTGAATTATGATGCATGATTTGCATCTCCCTAGTCATGACACAAGGGAGTAAAAAAAAAAAAAAAAACAACAACTAAATTTTGTTGGTCTTCAAATCACAATCTTAGAGGTTTTCTTTCTCTGAGTCTTTACAATATTGGGTTATGGTGAACCTCAGTACCTCACAGCGTAGATCGATGCAGCTTCTGAGAGTCTAGCTTGGCTTTAATTTGATATACTGAGTGGACAGCTTTTCTTCAAATGCACCTCTTAATCACATCACAGATAAATATCTGCTTGGGATGCCCCCCACACACACACACACACAAACACACACACTAAGGGACACACTGTGTCTCTTTGCTGACATTTGCACCTTTTTATAAAGCGTCTGCATCCCGTTAAAAAAAGACAGTAAAAAAACATATAACACCCATTATTTACAAGTGTCCTGTACTTGTGATAAAAACTGGACATTAAACCTGACAGAAATAATGACAGTTAGAGTCTCACAGAGTCTTCTCCTCTCTCTGTGTTAACAGTCGTCCAGCACATAAAGAGACACAACATTGTGCTGAAGAGAGAGCTTGGAGAAGGAGCCTTCGGAAAAGTCTTCCTGGCTGAGTGTTACAACCTCTCACCCGACCAGGAGAAGATACTGGTCGCTGTCAAGGTAATCAAAGTGTTTGAATGACACAGTCTCATTTCTTCTGTCTATATGTTTATATTTTCTAACGTCTGAATAGTATCCACTTATTTATGCGACTAAATCCAAACTGCGTTTTCTATCTGCCAGAAATATGCGTATTTATAGTAGGAAATCCTCTTTATTCCTCACGTTCTTCTAGAGTTCTATACTACTTCTATAGTTAGTAAGCGTGTTTTCCATTAAGTAAAAGGTGGAATTTCACTCAAACCACCGACTTCTGTGGAACCAAATTGACGAGTTTCCTGACATCCATCCATTCTCTGTCTGCTGGTCTGGTGAAACAGGATCTAAGTGGTGAAGAGCTTTTCATTAATAATACAGGACCCACCCCCCCATCAAAATATAGCCCCATTTCTCTGGATTTCCCTCTTTACCCAATCTCACCTGTTTTTTATTTAATTTCCTCTGCAGTTCATCATCTATACTGTCCCTGCCTTAAATCCTTCCCTTCTGTTCTCATCTTGTTCCTCCCGTTTCCTGGATTCCCTGACTGCTGCCGGCTTAGTCTCAGAGCCCTCTGAGCAGAATGCACATCTGAAGGCACCACCGGAAGGGAGAGAAACAAAATGTTGCTTGTTGCTGACTGCACCAGTCGTTCAACAATAAATAACGCGTGTCTAATGTAAATTACATTTGAACTGTAGGTGTGTTTTGTAAATAGGCTTGATGTAGAACAAACCATGAATTATTGCAGTCACATGGAGGATTTAAGATTCTAGAAATTTCTTTCTAATTAGCTAATGCCCCACATGCTTAGGGTGCAGTCTTTCTTCTCTTCTCTCTCTCATCTTTTCACTAGCTGGCGTGACTCAACTGTTTTTCCCTGCTTGTCTTTTTCCTGAAATGAAAAAGGGAAAGCATTTCTGGAAGAGTCCAGTTTAAGTGGAATGATGAAGCCTTGTGGACTCTTAAATCCTGCCATGGACAAACCATCTGAATCACTTTTTATCATCAAATAATCAGTTGCCTGCTGGTGTGTGGTGGAGAGCTTTTAATTTACTGCCAAGGTTCAGTATGATAATATTTAAGGCCTGTCATTTTATGATGCTTGGTGACCCTGAACCCAGACTTGTTGTCAACGTCTGAGATAAAGTGCGTGCTCAGCCTTACAGCTGCTGAATATCAATAATATAGCAACATATTTCTGACACCGATTCTCATTCCTATTACAATTCTGACTCAGTCATGTGTGTTACTTTACTCTAGCATGTTCTCCCATGAAAAAGCACATTACAGTAGCCAACATTTGCTAATAGAGCTAATAATGGTCCCAGCTTTGGAGCCTGCTATCAGTCAGCCACTTAGCTGTGAAGCGAAGGCATGTTTTACTGTTAATGTATACACCGAGGTGTCATCCATCCCAGATGCATGCATACAGAGACTACGCACGAACCGACAAACACATGCGAACAGTTAAACTCCTGCAGGTCATCAATCGTGCCTCTTTGGTTTGAATACGTGAACCCAGCAGTTGCGGGTACACCGCACAGCTCGTTCGGCTTGATTGGGCGCATTCTGATGCAGCGTCTGTGGTGGGAAGGCATGTCTTCATATTTATGCCCAAGATTTAAATACCGAAGGTGTAAATTACTATGACGACTTGTGTTAACACGACCGCCATCACTCAAACGTTGGTAGTGAAGCATGATAATTCTATACACAAGTGGCAAATAAGCCACTAATAGGAAGGTTAGGAAGTTGTGAATGGCTTCATTATTCATTAATACACAGTGTATTAACTCTTTACAAAGTAATGAAGGAGTGTTAACATCGTGCATTATGTTTGCTGTTTTTGCTGTTCTCTCAGCGTTCCAGCCGGAAGATTACAGGTCATTTCCTCTTTGCTCTAAGACCTTGTAATAAGAGCTTCTGTCTGCTGGCTCATCGACAGGCCAAGAAAACATGCTCAAGGTGGAAGGCGGACATATATCTGTGTCATATACCATAGGAAATCAATCAATTATTCATGAGGAACGAGAGGAGTTTTCTACACTTTTTTCTGATGTGGAATTAATATAGATGCTGTATCAGTTTCACTTCCTGCAAGTCTCCTGGATGGTTTCTGTCTCTTTTTCCTTTTTTCTGTCCTTGATTTACATACTGTCTCTTATTCTTAGACATAGGATAAAGATGAACAAAACAAAACATGTGACGTAATGTATTAAAAGAATGTTGTACTCTGTTAAAAGTGTTAGGGTCACGTGAGTGTGTGTGTGTGTGTGTGCGTGCAGACGCTGAAGGAGGCCAGTGAAAATGCCCGAAAGGATTTCCAGCGCGAAGCTGAGCTGCTGACCAACCTTCAGCATGAACACATTGTAACTTTCTACGGGGTGTGTGTGGAGAGCGACCCTCTCATCATGGTGTTTGAGTACATGAAACACGGCGACCTCAACAAGTTCCTCAGGCATGACCCTCTGTTACGCTTGAAATGTCATGAAAAGAAAAAAAAAAAAATAGGACTCATCAACTTCCCACCTGTTCCCTCACAGGGCTCATGGTCCTGATGCAGTTCTGATGACCGAGGGCCAGACCACCAGACCTGTGGAGCTGACCCAGAGTCAGATGCTGCACATTGCCCAGCAGATAGCATCTGGCATGGTCTACCTGGCCTCACAGCACTTTGTGCACCGTGACCTTGCCACCAGGTCGGTCATTTTCCGGTCACTTATTTATTTAGCGCAGTCTAATGAAAAAGAAAAATGTTTTAGAATGAAACTGGCTTCTAAGGTTTGTGTACTTTCTGATAGGTGAGGCTAGATTAGCATCCACAAACAACTGTGTTCCCTGCTGTTGAGATTCTGTTCCATTCAGGTCAAAAAGAGTCAAGGTTGCGTTTTTGTCCGTGTCCACTGGCCCTAGGACATTAAAACACAAACACCTCAGGAGATTTTAAAGCTCACATGTATAATTTAAGGATTTAATCTTGGTATGCAAGGACGTATCTTGAATACAGTTGATGTCTAACACCTGTTGCTGCTCCAACAGGAACTGCCTGGTAGGCGAGAACCTGCTGGTAAAGATCGGAGACTTTGGCATGTCCAGAGACGTTTACAGCACTGACTACTACAGGGTAGGTGTACGTGTCCATATCTTTTCTGCTTTTTCTCCACCATCCTTGCATGGGCACGAAGCTCCCCGAAATCAGCTCAGGGTTAAACTTAGGGGGGCTTAGCCAAATGCAGTGTTAGCACATAATGCAGTGCATGTACAGCAAATATAACAGTTGTATTCAGGCTTTATTTAGTGGTCTTCTGAACAATGATCCACATCAAAAACAAAAAATGGTGAATTCATTCTATTTAATACACACTGTTGCCCCTAAGGTTGGAATATTTTTTTTTCCAACTCTTTTCATGAAATGATTGTGAAATGTGATTGATTTTTGATGGCTAAGGGGTATATCTTCTCAAAACATTATTGATCTGTCAGGTGTATAAATGGGGAAAAAAAGAGGAAAAGAAAATTATTCTGACTTTATGGGCAACAGAATGTATGATCTTCCCTTATTTTTGTATTTCTTTGTACTATATCTGTGTGACGACACTCGGCAACATCCACCCTCCTCCTCCTTTCACCCTTTCCCAGTAAAGCTAAACACTGAGGCTGTTGTCATGGCAACAGGCAGAGGTAGTGGCAACGGTCTCTGTATCCAGCATTTCACGGGAAGAAAAGTAATCACAGAACTTCTGCTTAGTATGCTGAGGGCATAGAAGAAAGTAAGAGAGAGTGACAGAGAAGAAGAAAGAGAGAAAGGAAAAGCACCACAGTGACAAAGAGATAAAAGCAAAAAAAGAAAGCTGTAAAAAGAAAGAATGAGAAGAAGGCAGGAGGCCAGAGCCAGAGAAATTGACACAATTGCTGTAAATATACAACAGGGAACTGCTGAACTGAAAAGAAACATATAGATGCTGAGGTGGGAGAGCAGAGGGCTGCAGACGCACCAGCCGGTGTGATCAATACAAAACACAGAGAGCAGAGGAAGAAAGAGAGCAAGAAGGGATGGAAAAGGTGGGAGACACTGTCATCGGTACAGTGGAAAAGATATACACCATGAAGAGAAATTAGACAGGAGTCCAGCCATGTTTGAGTATTCCAGAGAGACAGAGATGTGTGTGTGCGTGTGTGTGTGTGTTTGTGTGTGTGTAGGAGTGTGTATGTGAGAGACTACTGGGCGGTATAGAGACTCAGTCATGCTTTTGCGTCAGACAGGAGCAAAGATGAGTCATAGAGAAATCAGTGCACCCCCACAGTGTGCGTGTGTATGTGTGACGTCATTGGAGATGTTACACAATGAAACTGACAGAGATAGAAATTATTCTGCAGCTTTTAAGGCTAACGCGCGCATATACACATTCCTAATTCTTTCTTGCCATAGCAACACAGAGGGCAATTAAGGTAGAGTCCCTGGATAAACAGTAGGCGGAGTTAGCCACATAAGCCCCTCCCACATACCTCATCCCATAATGCTTTTTTTTCCTGCTGGTCCAGTTTCCATGGCTACGACAGCTTCTCTGAGAGGCTGCTTTATCTTGTCTCCTTTTATGATGCTTTCCTGAGACACTCTGGTCTGTAGGTGCAAGAATGCAGTTTTGTAGAGTCGGGGAAGAACGACAGAGCAGAGGACATGGCAGCGGAGGAAAAGACTGACAGTAGGGAGAAAAGAGAGAAAGAACTGATGAGGAAACCTGGAATGGTCCCACGGCGATGGCAGGATTGGTCTGCTCAACCTGTTTTCTTTTCCACAGCTGCTTAACATACACAGGAAAATCAGAGCAGTTCAAGAGCAAAATAATCAAATATCAACGAGACGAGCGAGGAGAGATCAGCCCAGATGAAGGAAATATCACTTAATAAATGCGCTGTCGTATTCGACAGAGTGTGATGTCGGCTACGTGCATGATCCACTATGGTTTAATGTTTTAACTTTTGACTCCTTGCCTCATTGTTAAGCACTGCTATACTGCGATGTGGCCGTGCTCGTGAAGCACAGCATTTAGCAGAGAAATGCAAACAAAATCCAGCAGCGAGAGACCAGCTTGAGGGTGAAAACCAGGGATCTCGGGAACAGAAGAGATGCAGAGACGGAGCAGATATTTCTTCCCAGGCGTACGCCGTCTCTGCCTCCGTGCGCACTTTATTACATCGTTAAATAACCTGCTGACGAACAAAGACTGAAGGCAAGTGTGCGAAGCAAACCATTAATAACGGGAATAAACCTGAGAGAGGACTGTCAGGCTGAGCCCGAGCAGAGATCATCCGGTGGATTCATGTGTGGAGGACAAGAAGCACCACATCATGGAGAAGAGCGGCAGTGAAGCTGTTTTATTTTCTTCTTAGGCTAAATGAAGCACATTGGTTATTTGAGATGTGAAACCACTGTCGCTGAAGTCACGTTAGTCTATTTCTTCTGGTGGGAGCTGGACCAACGACTACGTGTTATTGCTAACTGTTTTAAATATGTTTGAGTGATGAGCAGCAAATGAAAACAACAATCAAACAGGCTCCCTGGGCTCATTTCGGCTTAATGAAATAACCCAAAACAGTGTTTGCACGTGCCTGCGATTTCCTGTTTGCCGCGGCAAATTAAGGACTAATTGAATAATATTGTGTTGAATTAAATTTCACAGCAGACATGCACATTGTGCAGTTAGTCTTATACTGACATTTTAATTAAGAAGCTCACATAAACACACTGGATGAGCAACTTTTAGCGAAGACTGACAATTTTGTCCTATTAACTTCATGGGAAAACAGATTCATTGGTGCAATTTATGTGAGCAGTACATTTTTTGTAAAATGTAATTGTTTCCAACCAGTATAAAAAAGCTTTTGAGTGCACGCTTCCAGTGCACATTAAAATATTAAAATTAAAACATTAAAATATCTGAATATATATACTAATTTCAGATTTGCAATATGCCATACGTCTGTTATGAGAATTAACAGTGCACATTAGTGCGATCTGTAGAGTGAGCTAAATTTGTTGTTTATGTGTGTGGCTTGTGTTCAAAGGTTGGAGGTCATACAATGCTGCCGATTCGTTGGATGCCCCCTGAAAGCATCATGTACAGAAAGTTCACCACAGAAAGTGACGTTTGGAGTCTGGGAGTTGTCCTCTGGGAGATCTTCACCTATGGAAAACAGCCATGGTACCAGCTCTCTAACAATGAGGTACACGTTTATACATTTTATTCTCTTTCACTGCAATATGTACCACCATCTTTTATGATAGTAGTATAATTGCCCATGTGTAATTTCCCATGTTTGCTGTCATGGTTCACAAATTTGTAATTTGAGGATGTTTTTTTGTGGTCCAAGCATCCCATGACTCTCACTGTGTCCTTGAGCAAGTGATTGAATCCTAAAACTGGTCCTGATGCTGCATCTGTGCTGGTGAATTATCTCTCTCTCTCTCTCTCCCTCTTTCTCTCTCCTGGTAAGTGAGCTGCGTACTGTGACGGCGCCTCTGTGCCAGCGTGTGGATATGACTGTAAATGGGAGAACTTGTAATGTAAAGTGCTTTAAGTGGGCAACATGGCCAAAAAGGCCTCATATAAACACACTCCATTTACTATTTAGTCCATTCGAGAAGCCCGCACATTAACCTCTTCCTCATTTCTGGGACTTTGGCTATTATGTGACTTGGTGTGTGGCTGGTGAATGTGGCCTTGTTACATGACAAGTATTACTCAACCAGGATTTGTCTTTTCCTTATGGAGCAATGGCTAGAAAATTCACAAATATTTTAGCGAAACATATATTATGAAACGCAGTTTCATATATAATACATCTCTGGACAAATCAGTGCTTCTCCTGAATAGTTGATATCACTTGATACTTAAGGTCTTGACCTGTTTTCCGGAACAGAACCCCGGAAGGAGGTTTCCTTCACCCCTTCGCCTTCACTTCAACATACGTACAGTGACCTGAGCTCTGGTTACATCTTTGAAAGCTGCAGCTCCCTGTTCTTCTGCATCACTGTGGTTGGATCCAAAATTAACCTTTAGCCAACTGAGTGACAGTTCGCGCACCTTCTGAGCAACATCTGACATTCGTATATCTCAAGATTGAAAGTCTTTTAAATCATCAATTTTTGACTTAAAGAATAATTTCTATGCAGAAAACTCCTAATCCACAAATCGGTAAAATGAAAGCGTTTAGTGTTGAAAGTGTTTAGATTTGTGTTAAATGCCTTTAAATGGAGTGCGCATGTATTTACGCACAAAGCAGGAAAGTGAGATCTGAGTGATCACAGGAGATGCTTGGAAGAGGTGAAACCAGCCCCGTTGTTGCTATATTGTGCCTCTGCAGCAATCGTCAGAGCACAATTAATGCCCCAGCTTGAATAATTTCATGTCTGTTTTAATGTCGCTTTAAGCATCGTCAGGAAGCTGATATCTTGTCTTACGCCCCCTGCAGGTGATAGAGTGTATAACCCAGGGCAGAGTGCTGCAGCGCCCCAGGACCTGCCCCAAAGAGGTGTACGACCTGATGCTGGGCTGCTGGCAGAGAGAGCCGCACATGAGACTCAACATCAAAGAGATCCACGGTCTGCTGCTCAATCTGGCCAAGGCCTCACCTGTATACTTGGATATATTGGGCTGAACCCAATAGAAGGATGGAAGGCAGCTCAGTGTGTGTGTGTGTGTGTGTGTGTGTGTGTGTGTGTGTGTGTGTGTGTGTGTATGTGTGTGTGCGTGTGTGCATGTGTGTGTGTATGTGTGTGTGGTGCACGTGGTGACAAATGGTCCCGCAGAAGCTACTTTCAAAAAGGCAATCAGAAAAACACCCCCAATCGCCTCTTTCTTTTCATCCAGCCAATTTCATCTCTTTTGTGTATTTCTCCTCTCTATTTCCTTCCTCCCTTGCAGGAGACACATTTACCAAGAGTAATTTAACTTTGGAGGGTTTCTTTTCAAAACGGCATAAGCTGGGTGGAGTCGGACTGATCGAATCTGATTAAGGAGACTTTAAATTCAGTGACTCAACCCTCGTTTCGGCTCGGACGGCAGGACTCGTGCAAGCCTACGGAAATGTTGATCCGAGCCAGCGATTTGTCAACCTCTTGCGTGTAAATACAAGACGGTACCATAGTGAGACGCTTTGGAGGAAGACACTGTGTTACCCGCTTTCTTTCTGTCTGGCCCTGGTCCGTCTCTCCAGACGTGAGCCTGTGGAGAAGGCTGTACGCAACACACTGGTACGCAAAAAAACAAGGCAGAGTGGAACAGAATTATGGGGAAATACTGCCTGTATTTCTGTTTTTCTGCCTGTCAGATGGCAGTTTTGCTGATGTAAAAGAGCAACAACCCAGTGCCTGCTGAAGCTGAACTGATAAAAAGCAAACAAACAAAAAAAAAAAAAAAATCAGGAAGCCTGAGGTATATTGTAACTGCAAATGTGTAATAAAATACAAAAAAAGAAAACAAAAAGAACAAAAAAAAAAAAACCTGACCAGCCAGGCACCGATCTACAAAATCTCCTCATGCAAGAGAACGTATGATGATGAGAATATGCACTTATTCTTTTTCGGTCTCGTGCTCGTGTTGTTCAGGCCAGGACGCACCGACACACAACCAGCGGTAACATAATGACCGCTCCACCCACTCAAAGCGACAGATGCTTCACTCGCGATGTCGAGCGCTCGTGTCAGAGGTCAATTGATCCACTTGTGCGCAGCTGTCCAACAGCGGCCGGGTCTCGGCGTGGAGGGGTGCGAAGGCCGGCCACCGGAGGCTGGCTTTGGGCGGTCAGGTGTGCGGGCGCTAGTGCTGCAGAAGGTGTGGTTCGTTTGGTAAACCCATATTAAATCATCAAGGCTCTCAGCACTCAGACATCCTTGAAAACCACATCTGTGCTGGACACACACGCTGTGTACCTTATCCCGTCATCCCTACGTCTCCACACACACACACACACACACACACACAGCGAAAGACACTCAAAACGGGCCGAGAAGGAAATTGAATTGTGCATGTTTTATTATTTGAGCGGTGCAGTGCTTTAGCCAGGCCCCGGCCACTGTAATGGTGTAATGTATATTTCATTATGGCCTAATGGGCTCCATTAGCACAGTCTCCTCGCAGACATTCAAGACTTATTGTTTTAGGGCTGAGGAAAAAAAAAGATGACGGAAAAGGAGAGAAGAAGGAGAAGAAAGCAGGCAGACGAAGCACCTGCGATGAGCAGAAGTGGAGGTGGGAGTAAGAGGGGGGAAATAATGCGTAGTGGGAAGAAATGGAGAGTTCGGCACCTAGATAGTGGAGAAGTGAAGGTGAGGGCAGTCGTTCGGTGGTGATGAGGCCTGAAGAGAAAGATGAGGCCGAAAGAAAGAGGAGATAGTGGAGGGAAGAAAGGAGGAGAGAAGGAAGGAGAGAAGCTGCGAATGTCCTCGGGGAGAACGTGAAAGTGGGAATCCATCATTGCTCTGGCCTGCAGCTGTTCTCCCAGCAACAACTTCACATTCCCATCACATTCTTACGGCCAGCTTCAAACACGCACGCAGACACTCTTTACTGGCAATCCAGCAACAGCTCGCACTGAAAATAAACTCAATAATGTACCAGGCTCCCCTTTATTGAGAACCACTTCACTCAGATTACCGCTCACACGTCTGGCCAAAAAGACTGTCTGTATATACAACCGCTGACATCCGTACATGGAAATACATCTCATGGAGGATGTTTTACTGCTCATACATGACAAAAAAAAAGGCCATTATTCACAGGGCGTAAAACCACAGCACTTGATGGAATTGATGTTTGTGATTTTGACAATATTGATTTAATTGTTTTATTGTATTATTTATAATTTATTAAGCATTTTGTACATTTTCTTTCTATATCCAAGGGTTGCCTTTTGCAACAGCCTACTGACTGGATTCGATCCCTGGCCTAATTGATTACGTTGAAGCAAAAATGTAGATACTGTCGAGTGTTTCTGTATTTTTACGTCAGGCTCCCTCTTAACGGCCTAGCTAGGCGTGTGCACTTAACTGCATTTGTATAGCTGACTTGGGGTGTTTGTGTAATTTTCTGCCTGTCCTGGATGCATGGGTCGAAGACCGCACAGTCGATGCTGTAGGCTAACAAGGTCCTCAGAATCCATCCATGCTGCACAGTTGAGCGCGTCTTATCACACAATAACTCTGTGATAAGCGGGCAATTAAAGGACGCAGCACTTAAAAACACCTCCGATGTCAACGGAAAAGATTAATGGAGCCTCCCATCTGAGCGCACTGTGGACGCACGCGTTTGTAGCAAGAACTCGCGAGCTCGACGCTCCGGAAGCTTGAACGGAGATCAGGTGTTTTTGCATAAACGTTTGAGAACAAAGAGCCTGCAGAGAATAAAGGGGAATAAAAGGAACCGCTGTATGAATGGCCACCTCAGAAAAGGAGGGACTGACAATCACAGATTTCTCTCTTTCTCTCTCCTCTACAAGTGACCTACTGTAAATAGACCAGTCAACAAACTTTCTTCTTCTATGCTGCCTATAATGTATGTGATAGTCCTGAACTTTGGTCTCTACAAAGTGCTACTTTTTCTCTCTCTCTTTTTTTTTTTTGTAAAATCTAATAACGATGAGAGGAATGAACAAAAATACACGTAAAATTGTGAGAGAAGTCCTGACAAACTGCTGTGCCCGAGGCTGTCAGAACCTAGAGTGACTGTATCAAGGCTTTGTCTCAGAAGCAGTGGAAATAGATGGAAGACAGAAAGCAGCCCCATGGAAGCAGATCGGTGTCATTGTCCGTCTCGCTGACGTGAATGCAATTATATTCAGCAGAGAAATCATGGATTGATCTATTGTTGCTGTTTGCCAATACACGATAAATGGCTTTACCCAATCGCGTCGGACTGAGGTTGGCATTATGGCAGCTAAGATTTATGGAATCGGAATTTCTGTATTAACGTCTCCAAAAAATCGGACGTCATGTCAGCATAGTTTACCACTGAAATGTTGGCTTCTCTCAGCAATACAGACAGTTTTGATTTGTCTGTCATCTCACAGCATTCACAGCGTCTGGTCAAAAACGTCTTACTCAGCGGAAACACATCCTGCATACAGAAACTGAAATGTTCTGTCTTCAATTTTGTTTGGATGCACTCAAAACACACTCCAACAAAAATTTACATTTTGGGGCTAAACTGAGACTTCCAGAGCTTTACAAGGTTAAAAAAAGCAAAAAAAAAGCAAAAAAAAAAAAGCAAAAAAAAAAAAAAGCAAAACTGTGATGAACTAAATGAAACTTTTTGGTTAGCTCTTTAAGTCGTGTTACTTTTCTGTGTTGAGAGTTTAAAGAGGGCTGCTAGGATTGAAAAAAAGAAACAAAAAAAACAAAGGATCGTTGATGTTTTCGTGACTTTAATTGTAAAAGACGGGCAGAGTTGGTCATGAAACATGCTATTTCTATGCTTATACATGCTCTTAAAATATAAGATACTTCTATATTGCAAAGCACATCAAAAAATCAAAAACTGGAAGTGAAATTGATTGAACTGAGTTTGCAGACAGGTTCTGAAATGGTAGAATAAGCATACACATGTTAAGGAATGTTGTATATGGATGCAACTGATCATAATTAATGATTATGAAGATATGATGTTTATCTTTGAATGGGGACCAGTCTGTCGTGATACAATGTAATTAATAAAAAGTGTTAATGTCACGTCACATGTCCTGTAAATGATTGCGGATGTGTGTGTGCGCGTCATACTGAGGACCAAAATACACCTTAAATGTGCATAGCGAGGATATGTTTGCGGAAGTGAGGATAGTTTGTCCAATCCTCACATCTTTAAAGGGCTGTTTCAGGGTTAAGACTTTGAACTGGGTTCAGGTTAACTCCATGAGACTCTATGTGTGTCTCGGGAGGTTTGCTCCCAGCAGTGTGAGAGGAGCGGGAAAATACGTGAGATTGAATTTACGGCAGAGCTGCAGTTTGTCCCTGTTTCATTACTCCCAATATAAATGAGCGTGTTTATAGAAGAAAAGGCCCACGCTCTGTCTGCAGATTAAGGGGTAAGACGTGGGTTTATGTTTGGAATTGAACAAGCAAATTGAACAGGAGAGAATGTCTAAATCCCTGATGCAATTAGGCAACAGCTGAGTTAATATGTTCTTTAGTGGAGAGTTCCATCTATCTTTTAATAAAAACATCATTGGAACAAAAATAGGAATTATCTAAAGCAGCAGAAAATTCATGTCAGTGTGTGTGAAGAAGGGAAAGTGGCCCCAGTGTGCTGTTTGTGTGCTCTCCCTGCATCTGTGAGAGGTAATAAAGCCAGTATAGAATAGAATAGAATAGAATAGAATAGAAGTACTTTATTGATCCCAGACATGGGAAATTGACCATACAGTGTCTCCTCAGTGTGTAGTGGAGAATTCTTACACTCAGCACTTCATCCTCATAATTACACTTTTAATCATCACACAGCTTAGGAGGACAAGGAAGGCTGGAAAAGATAATCTGCTGCGAGGAAAACAGACTCCAGCACTCATGACTGAAGGGCATCTAGTGGGCTGAGCTGCAGCTCAGCTCCACCTAAACATCGCACCGCTTCCTCAGGGCAGACATTTTATAGTTTACACCTCATTTAATGCAAGATTAATCTCAAGTGTTTGAGTCAGGTAAACATTTTTGTAGATGAGACCCAAACAGTAGACTACAGATGTGTGTGTGTGTTTTGTTTTTTTTAAATATCATTACAGGATAAACGGTCAGTTGAGCCTGACGCAGAAGGAACAACAAGTCACTAAATGGTGACATTTGGTCAGGTTGAACCACTTTTCTACACGCAGTAGCTGTGTGCCAGCACCCTGACCCCAGAGCAGCGAGTCAGGTCATCGTGTGGCGTAAAGGTCACCTGTCAGTACCAAACGACGTGCATCATTTCCCACACCAATCAACGCATTCCCTCCAGTGTCACCGTAACAGCCAGCAGCTGTGTTGTTTACAAAAGACAAAGGAGCCCACCATGCAGGGCTGAAGCCAGTCACAGCCAGTGGAAAATGTGATTGTCCTTCATCAGACACAGTCACCAACAGAAGTTTCGGTCCTTTGAGCCAGTTGCTGTCCCGGAGCGTGAAACCCCTGAGGAGCTGCTGATGTGTTAAAACACAAGACAGAATTTGTTGGACTAGTTGATAATTGTGCGGAAAGTCTGCATTAAGATAATCTGAGTAAAGTCCGCATGGGTTCTCCAGCTTCCTCCTACAGTCCAGAGAGCTGCTTTGTAGGAGATGGGTACTTTTTCTACTCTAAACTGAATAGCTGGGGTACGCTTTCTTGTTTTTTGTTTCACATCTAAAGTTTTTATCTGAAATCATTGGACATAATACCCTTCCAAAGCCTTTCGTGTTAGTGGAAAACCATCCAAAAATGTGAGGTAAATACCATGTCTCTGGAGCGTCCAGCAGTATAATAAGGTCCAGGGGTTAGCGTTACTAACAAGCAGGCTGTACACCAAAGCCATGGTGATGCCTTCACTAACCACAGACTGCTTTGATACCATGTAATTATCAGTAACCTCATCGCAAATGATGTCAGCGCAGCAGGAAGAGCCACACTTGCTTGGAGGAAATGTGTCATTAATGCAGCAATGTTGGCCAAGACAAACACAACAAAATGCTGAGCCAGTGCAGATAAAGGCGAGCCAAAGCTGCCTCGTAATGTCATGGGCCAATTACAGATTTGTAGAGGGGGCTGACAGGCTGCTATTAGTGAGAAATCCCTCACTGCTGCACCTGTGTGGTGACGTCACCACCCTGGCAAGGGGTGGGGGGGTGAGGCTCCTCTGCAATGTGAACGCAGCGTGTAAGAGATGCTGCTCCCTCACACCATAACATGAAATTATCCTGTTTGTTTCTGCCAAAAAAGACTGAAATTTCGCTACAAAACTATTTTATTATTGCTGTTATTATGTTATCAGTCACTCTGTGCTTTTTGATCTATTTTCTGTCAGCCAGTGATGGAGCAGCTGCTGGACAGGAATACGCCCCAGATATGTCACCAGTCCATCACAGGTCACAGGTTGCATTAGGGACTGTGGCTGCTATCGGTAACAGCTCTGTTTTTGTTACCGGAGCATGCCGTAATACTTTACCAATTAAGCTCTGCCGAAGCTGCATTAAAAAAGGTCATTTTCTTTTCACGTCTTCAGCTACGCTGATTTATTATTTCAGGTAAATGCATGAGGTGTTTGGAAAAAGACAGAACGCAATGGCTGATTTCAAACAGAAACAAAGGAGGCGCATGATTAAAAGCAATCATTAGCTAATCCCTTGAGTGAATTTCGATAAAAAAACAAAAAGAGCTCTCCCAGAGGACAGCGTGAAACGTAAAACTGAAAAAGAAAAACAGGACAGGAGGAGATCCATTCCTCATCTTGCGCCTCCTCTTGCTCCTGCAAGAGTTTCATGTTCCGATGAAACGGAACAGCCAGTGGCTTTATCAAGATTTATGAGCTAAATCATCACTGGAAATATAAGACACTTGCTGCGGCGCGAGGGGAGATGGGAGAGGAGGGGAAGCAGATGGAGAGAGAAGGAAATAGTTCTGGCTGGAGATGATGAGAGTGGGAAAGATGAGCAGAGAAAAAATGAGAAAGAAAAACGGAGGGAGTCTGGTAAAAACAAATATGATGACCTAATTTTAAACGTTCAGGCTGTTCTTTTACCCCCTGCAGATATCCCATCTGAAACATGTTGTCAAATAAAACACAGTGAGGAGTGAGAAAAAGCTTTACCTCAACTGAACGACTACCAAGCAACAGCCAAGTAAACTAACTACAAGACTGTTACTACATCCCAAAATTGTTAGATTGTTTGAATGAATGATGCTAATGATCACTCTTGGATTATGCACGTTTGCAGGCCTGATCAACCAGTCGGTGCACATTTCATAGACATAAATTCAGAATGTATCCCGTCGATGACTGTGACTGATGTAACAACAGAAGGCAACGCCTCCACCCGTATTTACATACACACGTTGACTGTGTAAATAAAATCACAGTTTCCTGAGAGAAGACCTAAACCCAAAATGAAAAACCTCCGGTGACTCTCCTAATCCTACTCTGCTGATTTAAAATAATGTCCAGTAAAATCCAAAAACAATAAAAGTTTTTTTCTCGTAGCTTCGGGGATTATCAGTACACTAATCAATCTGTTCTGTAAAGACGTGAATATTGAATTGCAGCGATAGAAACTTCAAATCAATTCAATCGTGGCCGCGATAAATGCCAGCCCTCGTTACTGTGTGGCCCGTGCCACCTTTAATGATCCCAGCGTCTTTCCTCCAAACAATACACTTTTCAAAATGACTGCTGAGCTAATTGTTTCAGCTAATTGAATCATGCGTGTCTCCAAGTAGCCTGACTTTCACATGATTGATTAATGGATCAATGCAACGTGTGCACAGAGATGCAGGATTTTTAGCGCCGCCGACGAGAGTGGGTGAAAACCAAAGTCCTGGGAGGAAAACCAAAATAAATAAGGTTTCTATATACTGTCAGCAATCAATATGTCGATGACAGAACAATGAAAAAAGGAAGATAAAAATCAAGCAAAGGGGGAAGAAGTTCAAGAAAAGCAGAGCAAATCTCAAATTTGAGACCAGGTGCAGTGAATTAAAGGCATCCAGGGCAGCAGAAGCCTCCAGGGACCATGATGCACAGAAACAAACATGGAGGTGATTTATTGGAGGAGGGATGGGCTTCTGATGGAGTCGCATCTGGAGTGTTTATGACGAGGCAGCGCCAGCAAACGTAATAAGTCGACTGATCAATCTCTCCTCCTTTCCTTCGCTGGATCAATAGCACTGTTTTGACATTCTACATTAAGCTCTAACTAATTGCCAGATTGCTAAATGCTTTTAAGAAGAAAAAAAGAAAGAAAGAAAGAAAACACATCCAAGGCAATCAATAATGCAGTCACACCAGTGACTCTCTGTACTGTACTGGTGAGATGGATATGGATGTGCAGAGGGTTTGTTTATGAACACGTGCCACGGTCCCGTTTTTCCACAGGTCCCAGCTCGTTTTGTTTGTGTGCGAGTATGTTCATGCAGCTGGGAGTTGTGGTCAGGGAAGGAAGCGCGTCGGTTTATTTGGGGTCTGTCTCTGTGGGACGGTTAGTAAACTCGGCTCCAAGTCTGCGGCTAAACCGCCACGACCAAGGCGTCCACGGACAGAGGAAATAAGCCTTAACGCTTTCATTTAAACAAGGCTATTTAGCCACCTTGACTTTTGTATCGTTACTAAAAACAGCCGGACACAGACGCACCTCCAGAGCTGCTAGTCGGTAATGAAGCCGTCCAAATCAAACCCATTTCTCATTCTCACCCATTTGCTATTTCTATTGATGTTGTTTGGTCAAATGCACTTGTGCTCCTGGCCAGCACAATGTTTGCTGTCCAACTGTCAGAACCAGTTAGGCTGGACCCCAGTGTGGAATGCAAGGCAGTCGGAAGGTTTCAGCAATTTATTAAATAAAGGTGTGTACCAACAGGCAGTCCAGACAGGCAACGAAACACATAAAAAAAAAAGAATCAGGTCAACCGTCCAAGCAATAACAGTCTACCACACAGAAGAGGACAGGAAGGGTAACACCAGAAACACACACATCCCAGTGTGGCACAGGTGGGAAGGAGAAGCAGGTTTAAACACTCAAGGGGGGGAGGGGGGAACAATTAAGCCCAGGTGAAACATGAGGGTAATTAGGGTGAAGAAAAGAAAGGGAGACAGGCAGAGGAAGGACAAGACACATTTACAGAAAATGTTCTAGTTTTAACGGTTTTGGGTGTACAGACACCAACAAGCCTCATTCATGGTTTAACTGACAAAACCTACAATCTTACATGATGTTGCAGAAAACATTTACTCTTTGTTTTAAATTCGTACTCATCACACAGGAGTTCTGCCAAGTTGCTGTTGGAAGTTCCTATCAAGAATAAATGCAGGGCAAAACTGGTCTTATTTTGAAAATAGAGGCTCGGTTGACACACAAATGATATGCCCACATAATGGCCTTCTCTCTTGCTGGAAGAAAACAGATGACAGAGTGGAACAGTGAATGAATATGAGGCGTGTGCGTCCCCCCATGTCTGCGTGCTTTTGTAAAGAGGTCAAAGATGGCTGACACCAGGCCACTGTCAAGTCAGGGGGCAATAAAAAGAACCCCTTTTTTCATGAATTTTTTAGCCAGGCGGCACTTCTCGGACCAGAGAGCCTGTCCTGTACAGACTGCTCATGCATTTTTAACAGGAGAACGCGCACTCGACAAGATGCCGCAGATTTAAAGTGAAGGTAAGAAGGTATGTGAGCGGTTCACACAGTCCTGTTTCACGCAGCCAGTGAGAAATATTGAGAGGACTGAAACAGACGCATCCGCAGTGTCAGCTCAAAAACAAAGAATCATACCTGTTTGGCAAAATGAAAGCGATGGAACCAGTTTCACTAACACAAGCTTCCACTTAGCTATTTGCATGTGTTTGGTGTTATTGTTAAACTCTAAATGCTAACGAGGAGCTCAAGGCTTTTATACTGATATCATAAATGAAACAATTCTAACTTCTAACTTGTGGCGGTGCAACAGCACTGCCCTTCTTAGAAATAACCAGTAAAGATGGTTAAATCTAAGAATATAAACTCAGAGTAACTCATTAATATCTAATGATCTCTATATTTTCATTAATTCACCTCCTCCTGTTACTGTTAATCTTTTTTGGTCTACTCTGCGACATCATCGCCATACGCCCGTTCACTGATCCAGTTCCAAGCCTGCTCTGCCTGCTCTCTCTGGTTTCCAGATCTGTACTATTAAAAGAACTAAATTATTCAATATACAGTAATAATCAATCGATAACACTCTTTCTTAGTGGGGTGGGCCACTTAATAATTGACTAATCCTGAAGGGACTAAAGCTCCCACCCAACCATGCACGTGCGCGCGCGTGTGTGTGTGTGTGTGTGTGTGCCCTTAGCAGCTTTTTTTAGTTAACTTGCTTGAGCGTTATGACAGCAGGCTGGTTTTTGACGAGGGTCAGGAAGGATTAATTAAGCCCTCTCCTCCGTCTTCAGGACGTCTTTATGGCTTCAGTGAGAATGAGTGCGCCACAGGTTCAAAATGGTTAAAAAAAATAAAAAAAAAACCTTAATATAAACACCACGAGCTAAAGTCATCATCTTTTTCCCACAATTCTTCCTCTTATCCACTGATTAAAACAACCATACCCAGACTAAATAGCTGCAGCCAGATAAGGTCCTGTACAAAAATACTGAATTATTCTCAAAGAAAAAAAAAAAATTCCAATGTTCATGTTTAAAGAACCTTGCTCTCAGCTTCACTCTGAGCAAACCGATTTGTTTTAAGCCCATTCAGTCAGGAATGTGCTCTTCATACTATTCCTACCTTCCACATCAATAACAGCCTGCAAGTTGTTTCAGTCAAGTACCTCAATCCTTAAATTACCTTCGTAAGTCTGGGAGGTCTTTCAGCTCAGGTTATTGGAAGCTCTTACTTTGACAGTCACACAGTCAACATTAAGGGTCATGCAAGAGGTCGCATATCTTTGCTTCTGATGTTGTGATTGACAGCTGAGAGGAGAACGTAGCGTTAACATAAATTATGATGATGTCATAGAGCCTTTATTTCAGAAGAAACCAAACATCTCCTGGCTTAAAAGGCATTTTTTGACTTAGTTGGGTTTTAGCAAGCAGGGCAGCAGGGTGCCTCCTGTCATGTCTCTAAATTCCCAACAGGTGGATCAATGCTCCCGCTGTTTACTTCCTTTCCCCTCTAGTAATCTCCTCGCCGAAGTCAAACCTCCCCTTTTCTCTCTAAAAATTGACAACAAAACATAAATCACCACTTGTCAGGGTCAATTTAGGGGAAAAATAATAATCCAACAATTATCAGAAAAATAAAGATAAATTAATATAAACCCTAATAATAATTCTAACAGGCACATCCATCCACATTTGTAAAACTAAAAGAGAACTCACATTGCTACCACTTTTACTCCTTGACTACCTCTCTCCTCACCTGGAAAAGCTGCTGGTTGCACAGTGTTACTTGGAATATTTGCCAGAGACCCATCAGATGGAGATGTGGACCCGCATCAGATATGAAGCCTTCATATATCTGCAAAGAGGCCCCGTCCTCTTTAACATTTCCTTATTCTTATTGATTCAAATACTGTCGCTGCAGCACATAACATCTTGGTATCCTGATCATCTTCTAGTCATGTTGAATTTTAATCATTTTACCCATATTTATCGTTAACATACACTTTAACACCTCTGCTCTGGTAGGCTGCCACGTCAGAGCAGCTGGACTTCGGCCTTTCAAGAAACCCCACCTCAACTACTTCTGCTTTTTTCTAACAGCAAATGTGTTACTAACCGTCAAACCTTAACTTATTTCAACATTATCAAACAATATACTTACTTAAGCATATGTTTTAGAACTATTCTTTCAGGTCTTTGGGTTTCATTTTACGAAAACCCGACATTAGAATCATCTTTTTATCCACAACACTGCTGATTTTTAAGCACATTGTAATTGTTTCACACATTAATCATACTTACCATTTCTTGTGCTACTGCTAAGTTTTTGAAATTAAACTTTTAATCTTAATGATGCGTTATGCTCATTGTATAAATTCGCTCCCCCTGTTCACTGTTTACTCCTCCATATTGCATTTAATCTGTTTGATTCTCTCCCAAACTCTCTCTCTCTCTCGTGTTCCTGCTTATCTATTCCTCTCTTACTCAACACTCCTACAAGATCTTTGTGCAGCGTTTATATTTTATGATAAAGCTCAGTAATCAACACATTATCAAGCTTATTGCCATTACACAGGAGATGGACAGACGTGTGTCCAGGTTGTCTTTCATTTCTGTCCATGCATGTGTCCACCTGGGAGATAAGCAGATAAACACAGCACCGACTCAAGGATAAACTGTTTCAGTTCCAAAAGTCATAGGTCAGAGGTCAAGGTCACCACAGCCGCATTTCGGTTGCTTGACCGTGAAATCTTGGCGCTTTGCTGAGCACTCTCAAGGTCTTGATCTGAGCCCGGAGGCGAGCACGTGAGTGGATGGTGGATTCAAAATGGTGAGAGTCAAGCAACTGTAATGTTTTAGCTATGTATGTAATTGCATCACTAAAGCTGCACAAAAAACTTTTAAAATAATGCTTTTTCATCTCGGTTGTTAAAGCAAACGCTGTACTTTTATCGCCCACCAGCTGTGTAATTGTGAGGCAGTGACTGCAGCTCCAGCCAGTGTTCCTACATGAATAAATAAATAACTAGTTTGCTAATTTATACCTCACCAGCGCCGCTGTCATCTGTGCGCTGTCCGTTAATAGTCTCCCTAAAAGTCTGATGTTCCTCCATCATTCTGCTTTCACACACTGCTAACCCTGAAAGGTCCTGGTCCACCACCCGCCCTTCAGGATAAGTGTTCTGATGCGAAGGTGATGGCTGCTGACCCCACTGGCGTTCATTGACATCTTCAGGTCGTCTTGGTTTGGGGGTCTGACTGGACGCTGACACAGGATCGACACAGACTACTGTCTCTCTGTCTCTCTTTACATCTACAACCTCATCACATCTACCACCATCACTGACAGACAGCTGATACACCAGTATGGAACTGCTCTTTTCCCGGTGTTCATTTATACCCCTCTAGATGTACCCAATATTGAACAAGACATCAGTTTTAATATTATATAATAATGTAAATCGAATCAATATTTGAGGAGGAACTGGGGGCTTTTATTAAAAATGTTAGATTTGAAAAAGCAGATCCATTTCAGCCTTCACAGCTCACATTTTGGACTCATTTGTAGCTTTCAAATGTCTTTTTTGTCTTTGTTGTTTCTGGAGCTATTTTTGTATTTTTTTTCTACATTAAAAATGTAGTGAGTCATTTGCAATGACTATAGTGTTTTAATGCAGTTTAGACTGAATCATCACTGAATATATACATATTATCAATCACCTTGAAAAACCATGTTAATGAAGTAACTTCGAAAGTCACTAGAAAAGGTGCATGTGTGGGTGTGAGAATTGTGTGTACTGAGCAATGTGTATTTCCTGTTTCCTGCTCTGTCGACCAATGATAACCTGATACACCCTGGAGAGAGGAGTAGGGGAAGCCAGTCAAAAGAGAAAAGTATGAGATGACAGAGAAGTGTGTAAATCAACTCTGCCCTTGGCTTGTGAGCCAAAGCCGAATCGACGTATTCACCGCGAATCGTCTCGGCTACAGAGCTTTGCTCTGCTGCAAAATTACACCAATCCACTCTGTGGTTTTGTCAGCGGGTCTGGCTGTATCTATGTCCAACTACCAAGGACTGTTGTTCCTTATTCATCTCTCGAAAACTGGTTTCAAGTCTGCTAAATTTGCATATGCATGCAGAGAGAGGCTGTCTTATTAGAGGAGAGCTGGGAAAAGCGTTGCAAAGCCCCCAGAGGAGAGAGCAAGAGGGAGGCAGAGTGTTGTGCAAAGAAAAGGCTAAAAGGAGGAATGAATGAGAAAACAAATGAATAACAGACAGGATGTGAGTAAGTGCTTCTAGAAAAATCAGTCTCTGGTTACCACGGTAACGAGAGGTGCCAGTTGGCTCTGCTCCCGATATAACCAATTATGTGTGTATGTGTGTGTGTGCACGTGCATGCGTGTTCGTCTGAGATTATTGATATGCAAAAGAGAAAGCAGGTCTTTGTGAGCATCGGTAAAAGATGATTTAATGCCATTTGATTTGGGCTGTTATGGTTGCATCAGTTATCTGCTGGTCGTTCAGGCGCTAAAAACTCTCACACACGGCACACACACCCAGAACAGCGCCGGTGGACCGTTCGACAAACTGTGCATGTTATACCTTCGCATGAACGCAATCACTCGTGAGCGGGGCGTCATATTGGCAACATATTGTTCACACACAGCTTTTCCATTCATGCGCGCTGTTGTAACACGCAGCCCGTGCACACGCCTTTGTCAGGCCGCTCTTTGTGGAGCTGTACCTCTACAGAGGAACCATTCTCCTCCCGAGTAGGACCACCAGTGAGTTGCAGAAGCAGCCAAATCGGACACTGGGACTAATTAGCTACGCTTTACGCCACCGCAGACACAAGCCCGTCAGTGTGAGGATAGAGGCCGTGCACGGTGCCTGCGTAGATACATGAACGTGAGAGACAGATTTCTAATTAGGGCTCTTTGATCAACAAAAAACATACAGAGGAGGTTTAAAAAAACCAAACTGCAAAGCACTTAGCATCCTGCTCTGACCAGAGTAGTTAATTGGTTGCTGGCTGTGATGCTGGGTGATGTGTGAGTGGAGAGGGGGCCTTTTGTCTGATAGATTTCACCATTTGATTGGAAGCAGGGACAGGAAGTGAGGGCGTGGGGCACAGACAGGAAAAGAGCTTTTCTCCCTGTACTGCTTTCCCAGGATTAACATTCTCCTCTGCCTCTCCAAAGTCCTGTCATCCTCCTCACTCTTTCTGCCGTCACGTCTCGTTCTTCTCATCTACCTTCTCCTGAGCATTTATACCCAACCTACAACCAGCATTAAAAACATTTCCACTGCCCCCAGCTCTCCCCAATTGCTTTAGAAGCTGAAGATCACTGTTGGCCACAGTGGAAACAGCAGCACTCACGAGTCTGTGCTTTACAGAGGTGCTTATAGGCGGATTTCAGTTAGTTTTGATATACCAGTTCGATTTAACAGGTACTGAAACAGCACAGAAGGGTCCTTAAACCTCTGACAAAATAAGGAAAATACATAGCTTAGATTACCACGTTCACATTTTATTGTGTTACCGTATATTAAGCTAAAATGTCCTTCAATTTCACATTTACCACAAAAAAACGTAAATAAGAATCCAAAACACACAGGCGCGCACACCCACCCACACACACACCCACCCACACACACACCCACCCACACACAGAATGCCTCATACACATACAGGTTTGCATCCTAAAAATTATCATAATAAATTTATAAACTAAATTACACTGTACCTCTTGGCTCAATCACTCCCTGTAAAAATGTAAAAGAAATTCGCCTCATTTTAATATAGGAATAACTTAGAGTTCCAACAAAAAAGTACCATCTGTTGTCCTTCTGTCGCCTAAGCTATTCCACAAACTGTGCACACAGACAGAAAGGAAGAAAACATAAACTCATACGACACTGAAAACATCACAGCAACATTAGAATCAGCTTTGGGCTGCGCTCCGACAACCTCAAACAGAGTGTAAAGTGACAGTTGTACCATCTATCATATTGGCTTTGTTTATGTTTGTGTGTCTACTGTGTAACCAAAGTGCAAAGTGGTTGTCATCTTTCTGCAGCACATACATTTTAAATACAGCTTCCTTTAATATTTAGAATGTTGCTCATTGCTGAAAGCGGAGACAGCAGCAACAGTGTGTGTGGATACTTTACATTCTCTCGTCATTTTCACTCCTGACTGATGAAGTTAAACTGATCCTGTGGTTCACGTTTTGTGTCTGTGTAAAGGTGTGAACACCTGGGTGATGAAAGTTTTGGACAAAACGCATGACCAGGTGCGACCACGCGCACTGTGGCCAAAGATTGAAGATTCAAGTGTAGAGAGTGGGTTTGTGTACATTAGATAACTTCCATCTAGGCTCATATGAGAACATGTTCACTCTTTCTTGTAGGATTTTCAAACACCTTGGCTTGTCACATAAAAACAGTAAATAAGGAGGAATCCAAAAGACCCAAAACAGGGACTAAAAAAACATCCTTGTCAAATTTGATAAAACAACTTCACCTTCATTACCAGGAGTTTTTAAAAGGGAGAGAATAACCCCATGACTGTGATTCTGGGTGGGCTACAGGAATAAATACGAGCAAGTGCACGAAGGTTCAAGTTGAGGATCTGTACGATGCTCTGGTTAGCTACATTATGGGTGACGTTCAGAGGCTGTGCGGTGTCTGAGGTCAGGAGTAACTGTGGTGATGAGATGTGACGACATTCATTACAGTCCTGTCTGAAGTGAAAGGCAGGTGGGGTTTGTACCTCAGGGAGAGAGCACCGTGTAGTCTACATATCAATGTACAGCACTAAAATCCAGTCCCTGATGGCTTCTGCAGCGGCTGAAGGGCTCAGCATCCGTCCCTGCTGGTCTCAGGGTCCAACAAGAAGTCGTGGTGATTGGGATTCTCGTGGCCGTCGTTGCTCGGTTCGATTTCAGGCTCCGCCTCCTCCTCGTTGCTGTCTTCGCTGTAGTCGATGGGCTCCAGAAAGCTCGGCTCATCCTCCTCCATCACGTAAGTGGTGGGGCTGCTGCGGGACAACAGAGCAGAACCTTTTTAAACAGCTTCTCACAACCATGAAAGACAAATATCCACAGACATGTGAAAACCAACCCATGGAGATAGCAACAGATTTAATACAAAATGCAGGAGTACAAAATTATATTTATTATATTGCAGGTCAACTATGACCTTTAAATTTAATCTCTCCAATGTCACAATAAATCAGTTGCTATTGGACACAGCTGATGTGTAATTACAGCTACATTTATTTTCAATAATTATGAATTTCTTAATGTAGTGAAATTACATTATTATATTTTTCTTTCTTTCCCCCTTTTTCAACAGAAATATCATATTTTTATTGGAAAGGATGCTGAAAAACAAAGATGCCAGGGTTTTTGTCCCTTGTGGGCCTAAATGGTCAAATGGTTGCCGTTTCTTTGAGGTTTTAGTGGGTTTTTAATGGTGTTAATGGTCTGAAATTTGATCCCAGGGAGCCAGTCGATCAGGGGGCTCTGGCAATGATCTCCCACCAACCTGACGACTGTATGAGTGTAGAATTTTGCATGCCTTATTCTGTAAAAGTACAGAATACGTCAGATAATGAGTTCTGACACAGAAACACACCCATGCTCGTATCCACCCATTACTCGGAGACGTGCGCTTCACTGCAGATGCCTCCCAACGGCCACAATATTATTGCTGTGATGACCTATTAAACAGTAAGTGGTACCATGCATAAAACCATAAACATCGAGATAGAAAGCCAACGATTTCCCAGAGGACACTCAGGCAAACGCATGAGCACCAGAACACTTTCAGAGTCCCTTAATGATCAGACACATAAATGATGGATGAATATATCAATTGAGCATAGGTTAGCAGCAGACAGAGACACAGACAAAGAGAGGGAGCTGACCATTAAGTGGGTTTGGAGTTTAAAGCCGAAGCGGCTGCTTAAACAAATTGGTGGCGGAGACGTTTCAAACAAGAATAAAGAAAAGCTTTGTGGTCAGACGTTTGGTTTGGACAAGTTAATTCACCGAAGTGTAGTTGTGACTATTAATGACCCTAGATCCTGATGATTTACAGCAGAGCTACTGTACATAACCATGGTGTACCTAAAGTTTCTCTTTCTTATGAAGCAAGGGTTTTATTTCTGAATATTCTTCGTCAGCTTTCAAAGAAAAACAAAAGTAAGTTAAGAATTATTCAATATAATAATATTATCTGGTGAAATTCAATGCCCAAACCAACGAGGTGTGTCCACCACCATGTACTAGCTAGTGCTAATAACTATCCCGTTAATAATAAAAATAAGATTTTCTCCTTCAGTAGTTGAGCAGAAAAACATACCGGTTTGCTTGTTATGTAGGAAAATAATCCACACTCCTATCACATCAACTGTTCACTGTGTCCTGGAAAAACCCTCACAGAGTAGGTGTAAATGGTTTGTAGCACAGGAAAAAAAAAAAAAAAACCCGTGGGTGTTTTCACAAGCTCTTGGAGGAATAATGACACTGCTGACAATTATTAAATCCCTATCCCCTCTCACTCCAGATTTTTCACTATATTTATCCCACACTGACGGAATTTCAATGAGGCTCCACAACAAGCTCTGTACAAATGTAGGTCTTCATTTGTGGTTTGTGCTCCAGAGGAGATCTGGGGCAACAGTCATGCTGTCAAGTATTAGCACGCAGAGAAAATGCATCTGGCGTGAAGAGGGTTACAGACTACATCAAATGTTGTCGTAATCATATCAATGTGCAATATTCATACAGGAAATCGTGCCATGTACAGATCTTGTTCGGTGTTTTGTGTGTGAACCTCTTTTATTCCACTAACCTGACAACTTTCAAGTGTGTCCCAATGATGTCGCTCTCGAAATCCAGCAGGTGGTGATGGTTGTGGAGACCCGTGAGTCTGTTCAGCCTCAGCAGGGCCACGCAGAACTGAGCTCCCATTTCTTCCAGTTCTCGAGTTCCGATGTGAAGACCCTGAAAAGGGCAGGTACATGCTCACTGAATACACTGTCAAGTTCGGTTGAAAGAGCTGAGAAAAATGAAACACCTCCTCAGTCAAACATGCACATGATCGCAACCGTGTCATGGCAAATACAAATGAATGCACAAAAAAAAAGAACTTCTGTACAATCCAGCAGGAGCTCTGGTCAGCCTGAAGATGCTGATTAAAAACAGAATTCAAGAAGAAGAATTTCAGCTTTGACAGAATGAGTGAGAGAGATATATCCATTAGAAAAGACAAAGGGCTGAAAAAAGAAAAAGTGGAAATGGAACCTTGGCGCCACCTGGTGGAAATTTTACGATAGACAGCTACAATTCCTCACATGACATGTTAGCATAATTAACTCCAGAAAAGAATTATTACATTTCCTGTTAATCCAGATTTGCAGTGTTCCCAGTTTAAGTGGAATGTAATTCTCCGTCTTGAATTTGGAGTGACAGCCTGTACACAATACAGACTTACTTTATATTTGCCCTGGTCACAGCCGCAGAGCGTGCTCTCCATGGTGTAGCTGCGTTGTACTCCGATCTCTCTCCATACGACAACACGGGCTGTTGACTCTTTAGAGCGCTCAACGACAAAGCTACAACTGCCCATGCTAAAGGCCGGAGCGATTTGGGAGAGGATCTTAGGAAGAGTCTGCAAAATGGAGAAAAACGTTCAAGACAAGCCATTTTGTTGTCAACAAACAGTCATCAGTTGCTTGAGAGATGAGTTTTTAACTGCTGCAGACCAAAATGTTTGCTGCAGTTCAAGAGCCTGAAGCTAGACTTTAACTAGGAACCTTGAAAAAACATTTTCTGCATTCCCAGAGCAAAGATAAACGGCACCCTGATCTTGAACTGAGCAGCCTCACTTGAGAACATAAAGAAAACATCCTTTCGCCTTGGAGTGCAAAATTTAAAGTGGATGGCTCCAGTCCAATGTCAGCATGTTTGTAAAATAAAGCCTGGGTATGTAAATATGTGTGTGTGTGTGTGTAAGCGTGATCACCCTATATCCACGGTCCTCCTGCAAGTCAGAGGATGAAGCAGTGATATTAGATTGGAAAACAGTCTCCTTCACGCTGCAGCCATAAATGAACACATTTTTCTTTCTGGAATGGCCATGGTAGTCACAAAACACCTGTGCAAGCAGAAAGGAATGTTTTACTAAACTAGCACCATCAGAATACATCAGATAATTCAGATTACCTTGAAACATTGTCTCATTGATCACAGCACAGTAAAAACACATCAGACAATACTTTTATGGCAAAAGCAAAAGAACAACTGTCATATCATTATTACTAGATTATATTATCATTATGAATGTGTGAAGCAGTCATACCAGGGGGGTTCTTTGTATGTGTGCCAGGTACTGCAGCAGGCTTTTAGTGTGGTAGATGGTAGGGTGCAGTTCAGGACTGGGGTTCTGCCACTGGCGATTCAAGTCTTCTCCACTTAGAGAACAGCGATGGCTGATGCAGAAAGGAGATGAAGACAGAATGAGAGTCCATGTGAATTAAACGTACGTGCAGATTTTCAGAATGTGTTGTGTGTATTAATGTGTGACAGTTCACCGAGTTTGGTTCCTTCACTCACTTTCCATTTATAACTCCATCGGGGTTGAGCATTGGGACTATTTTGAAGATGTAGGCCTCTCTCAGGCTAGCTGCTAGTGGACTGGTACCCATCAGAAACTCCAGTGTGCCCTTCATTATCCAGCTGGCATTGGTCTCTCCAGGGTGCACTCGGGCAGACAGGAAGATCAATGGACGATTCCCTGAAGAGAAAAAGAGGGATAGAGAACACAGCAGCTGAGGACTGTAAGAGGGAATGAAAGAAAATAATTAATTACAATTAAAAGTTAAGTTAAAGGTGGACAGAAAAACTTTTTGGGAAGCCACGTCATGGCTGTTGAGATAAAGATGCACTGGGACTGAAGGTGCAGAGACTCGTTTCCAAACCTTTTACTGATTCCGTTTGTTTTTCCAGGATTTATAATAATCATGCATCTAAGAGTGTTCTGCATGCAGCTGACACCTTCACTGATTAACTCACTAAACTGGCAGATGTGATCATTGGAGTTGGACTCTGGCATGGCCGTGATAGTGACGAGTGGGCAGCTGTTCCCCCCAAGTGTGTTACAGAGGACATCTTGTCTCAGATAGATCTGAGGGGTCCTCAAATCCTCCAGTTTTGACAGGTGCATCTGTTCAACAAATTACAAATGTAATGTCGTGATTTTTAATTAATCATAATAACCAAATTAAAATAATATCTGGATTACCTTGAGAGTAGAGTATGTGTAAGGGTAGTGATACGCAAGGTAGCAGACGTCATCCTTATGACCGAAGCTTATGCTGAAAGTCAGCGTGTAATAAGATTTCCCTTTCTGACCACCTGCTGCCAGAGAGCTCCGAGCAAAATGATTCCTATAGAGATGGAAACACACATCCCGAGTCACTATCATACAAAATAACACCATTACACAACCGCTCAACAGCCAGTTATGTAGTTATACCTTCAGAATCTATTTTAAATTATACAAATCAAATCTGTGCCAAGAGGCAGTGGTCAACATTGTAAGGTTGCTGACTATCTATCTTGAATTTGGAACGTCCAAGTTCTTTTGACAGGTAACTGCTGTTGTGTATGGCTGTGACTTGAGCCACAGACCAAACAAAGACGTCAAACATAAACCTACTTGTAATAAGAGATGTCTGTTCCTGTTCGGACCCACCGAGGCCTGCCATTAATGGCCTCCTGCACCGAGTACATCAGTACCTGCATGCCTGAAAACACACACAGGCACACAGAGTGAGCTTTGTGGTTTGAAATATGAGCCTGGTGATTCATGAAGGATGGGTTGTCACCATAGTTGAACTGGCTGTTTGACTTCTCACAGTTGATGATGTTGAAGCGGTAGGTGGTCCCCACACGCATACCGCTCACCTCAAAATAGAACCACTGGTGATGGTGATTGCTGTTAATATCTGAATTCAGGACAAGATCATACTCGAACCTGTGGGGGAAAAAATGCACAAGGAATAAAAATGATGGACTATAACTTCAACTACCAACAAAACTGATGCGGCACATTTAGATTTGATCATATGCAGCAACAAATACCTACTTCCTAACTTGAACGGCCTTTCTGAGATTGCCGGATTCAAACTGCGAGTTGAACTTCAGAGATTCACCATTGTCTTCGATCACGGGGCAGCTAAAGTTTGAAACAGGGCAGCAGTTATGCAGGACAAACATACAGTGAAAATTCATTTTCCCTTTCAATTTTTATATATATTTACTGTATATCCAGCCAATCTGCTTCTTACATGTCACAGCATTAACATTCATCAAAAACGTCAAACTTGGATGACACCAGTGACGTAATCAAGCTCTCTCAGTTTAGCTCAAATGGTATCAAAGTTAAACAGACTAAGCAGGTAAAACTCACCTTGGAATGTCCAGGTCATATACCACTTTATCTAATATGTCATTAGGACGAATCAACCTCTCAATGTCCTGGAATGTCTTGGACCTGCCAGAGTACGCACGCACACCACGTTATTAAAATAATGAGTGGACAAATAATGTCTGTTAATTAACACAGAAACACTCGAGCAAAACTACCATTCAAAAATCTCATTGCAACTTAAATGTTTCACCTCTGGACGCCGTAAACTCGCTCCAGCAGCGGCTCCTTAAATGTCGGTGCTACGTGGCCGAAGTAGTCTGGGTAAGCTACCTCGGCATACTGGGGCACGGACTGCGTTTCCTTCACCATCTCCACGTAGAGATCGGGGTCGTGCCGTGGGAGTAGCTGTGCTGTGTCCGGCACCTCCAGAACCGCTGCTTCATCATCGGCGCCCTCGGAGCCACAGTCTGAGCCCAAGTTGCTGCCCCCTCCACCCACACGGCGACTGGCGAAGTCCTCCAGCAGCAGAGGGGAGTGAATGTGTCTGGTGGTATTCAGCGGCGACCCTTCCGGCTTCTCCTCCTTTCCTCCTCCTTCTGCGCGCAAGACTTTTCCGTCCTCTAGAGACACGTGTTCCAACACAGTTGAAAGTTCCTCTTCAGTCATCTGCCCATTGGAAGGAATGTGGGCCTCTGTCTTTTTGGCTTGGTCCTTGGTCATGTGGACGGTGTCTAGTTCTAGAGGAACAGGAGGAGGAGAAGGAATGGGTGCAGAGAGAGATGACAGGCTGTCCCTTTTTTCTGTTTGGGAAGTGGAAACAGGAAGCTGTTTTGGGCAGGGGGCTTGAGTTGAGGGTGTTTGCGTTGGCTGAGCGCACTGAGCTGGGGTCAGTGAGGGTAAAGATGATGATGTGGTAGAGGCACTCTTTGAACAATCAAAGATATAACCCTGTAAGAGTAAGTTACAATATTACAGAGGCTTTTAATTAATTGGTATATTAAAATGTAATATTGATTTTGCTGTCCCGTTTTCCTGATGATGATGCATTAGATGCTTCAAGTCAGACACTGTGATAGCTCTAATATACATAAAGATGCAACAATTATCAGTTTTAGGGTATGTGTTAATACAATAGTTTGTCAAAATTAACCAAAATAATCTCTTAAATCTTCGACTCAGTGTACTGTATATCACCATGTAAAATCTTGACTGTTCACACCTGGAAATCTTCAGAAAGCTCCAAGAAGAACTTTTCATAGATCCTCAACTCCTCAAAAGGACGTCCTGGATCCTTTTTGGGATGCAGCTTCTTCAGATCAGTTTCTATGTCGTCATTCTATTAAAAAACAACCATGACGTAAGCGCATATGTAATCACAGATATGTCACGATTCCAACCAACATTTATTTTTCAGTGTGATTTAGGTAATAGTAATCCTAACAAAATATATTTAAGGGGACGCACATAATGTATTAAAAACAATAATTATTTCAAGTAAGATGTGTGTACCAAAAGGAGCTGATCCTTGTCAAATTCTTCATTGTCTGTATCATCTTCATTTTCAGAATCTGTCTCTTCGTCACTTCTGTCCACCACATCATCCACTGAACACACACAAACACACAAACAAATTCAGCTTGCTGTCGTTGCAGAGATGGATGTATCCTGTGGGATCCTCACTCAGGTTCTAGTGTTTAGTTACTGTTATCGCACCCTCGGGAGGATGGTTGTACAGGTCTGCCACAGGCCCAGCAGCAGGAATGTGGGCCAGCTGATAGTTGAAGGCCGATTTGATGGTGGGCAGGGGCAAACGGTTCTTAGGGAAACACTTCCTCATGATGAGAATGGAAGTGTTGATGAGGGGATCCAGAGTCCGAACAGGGAGACACTCCTTCATGTAAAACACACAGGTGACAAGTCAGGAGAGAAGGAAGGAGAGAGAGAGAGAAAGGACAGTGACAATCCATTCCTACTCACAGTGGATGTGTTGTAAAGGATCCTCATGCCATCAGCCTCTATGAAGGCTTTCCTGCCCAGCTTGATGTTGGTTATGTTGCGGAGGCAGACCAGCAGCCCTTTGCGAATCTGCGTGTGGCGATGCCGTGTGTCGTTGCGGTGCCAGTCCTGGTACAATGCCAGTATGACAGGTACATGACGGACGTCCACTGCACGCCGAGCATTCATTTCTGCACAAGTGGAGGACGGAAAAAATGGAGGACATAAAAAAAAAGAACTTTTAAATAAAGACAAAATCAATGAAAGGCAGACAATAAGGATGAGAGCGGCTGTAAGCAAAACTGCAAACCCTAATCTTTAAAAAAAAGTATCAAAAACCAAATTACTCACTAGATTTAAGTAGAGTTCCCAGAGCATCTAGAGCTACCCTGTTGATGTATAAACAAGGAAATTGGATCATACAGTCAGTTGAGCACACATCAATAAGCCTCTACAGAGAGACAAAAAGGAGATTTGCCTGTAATTGTTGCTAGTTTGTTGAAATAACACATTTGAGGAGTCCGGCAAAAATCGATCAGCCACTTACTTGAGTAGGCTGGTGTTTTTCGTGCTGTATGGTGCAGTGATCTTGAAGATTAGTTCCACAGCTCCATTCTTGCCCAGAGAAATAGCATTCACCACTTTCAAAACAGGAACACAGACGAGGACACGCATCAAGGACAAAGTTGACAACTGAAGATTTTTGTTGCAATTTTTGTCTTTAACTAATACATACAGCAGTCAAAAAAAAAAAAGTGAAATGTTTTTCAAATGACTTACAGTTGGCTGAGTAAACCCTGAGAACCTGCAGGCAAGGCAAGAGTAGTTTGGAATTATGCAGGTTTTGTTTGATTAAGTTGGCAGTGACATTGAGAGCTCCGCTCAGTCGAGCCTTCACTCCAAACGTTCTGTCTGGACAAACACACATTGAAACACAGATGAAGACTGTGGGAATATTTAGATTTTCTCAGTCATTTACACCGACACAAAATAAATGGGAAGAGAAAGACACCGGAAAAGAACATTATTGTTTACAAGAGAAAATAGAAGAGTCTGGCTTAAAATCTGCTGAATGATGTGCGCATCAGTTGACGTGTGACACAGTCCCACCTTTGGGGCCAACCTTGGCCAGCAGCAGATGAAGCTGCAGCATGAGCTCCTCACTGGGAACAGCCTCTTTGCTGGCAGTGACCAACAGGTGGAATAATATCCCAGTTCCTCCTATAGAGACAAATACTCCTACCCTGCGACCTCTGCCTAAGACAGACAAATGATGTTTCATAAATATAATGTGATGGACAATAAATTAGTGTCATCTACTTGAGCGCTGGCGTTAATGTAAAGTTAAAACACTCTAATATGGATTCTATACATTCTCCTTGAAGACTATTGTTACAGTGCTTAATGGCCAACCACCCAGTCCGTTTTTTCCACCGCTGCCCTAAATTAAGAGCAGTGCTGATCGCCACAATTATTTTTATAATGTAATGCTAAAAAGAATTTCAGTTTTAAACTCTTTGGACAGCAATGTGGTATTTCTGTCCACACAAAAAGCTGGAGTAGGTGTGTGTTCCTTTAATAAAACAAAGCTTTTTGTCACAAATTCTTTAACTTGGGCCATAAACTATTATCTATATATAGTAAAAACTGTACTCACCAACAGTTAGTAACTCGCTGAGAATGCACAATATGTTCAGAGTAGTCTGAACATCCCGACTGTTCTGTTTAAAAGACACAACACTTGTTAAAACAACGATGCACTGTTTGTGGTGTTGTTCTTTCTGCGGTGGGGTCGTATAAGGTACTGCTTCGTCCTTGTATTACCTGCAGAAGCAAGCAGTCAGCATTCTTCCAGTTTGTTCAAACAAAGCGCAAAGGAGAGCTATGCTATATGAGCACAGAACCAACTATACAGTAAAACTGAATAGTCACTTAGGCGGTAGCTTTTGTGAAAACATCAGTAAAGTCTACGTAAATCCAAGCTCGGGGGAGCGTACATATGTAATAAGTGTCAGAAAACAAGGATTACATGCATCTCTGACATCTGCACGTCTTTGCCGCCGAGTGTTGACTGCGATTTAATGCAGGTAATACACAATCATACAGTACTTGTGTGTATAACGAGTACTAAAACATTACCTATTAACATACAAGTACCAAATAAGTTGCTGTTTTTCACTGAATTTTTGGATTTTGATGTGTGACAATGAAAAAAATCAGGATAATAAAAATGTAACAACATAACAACAATAATATTAATCTTGGTGTTTGTGGAAGACAACTGACCTCCAGTGAAGACAGTATAACCTCCATGCCTCTGGAGCCTTTGGACATCACCTCCTGTCCACTCTTCTCTGTAACACACAAATGAGACATTTCAAAATAAACCACGCCGTGCTTGAATGCAGCACCAAAGGCCTTCTGATACAACTACAATGACAGTTGTTCCTTCAGGCTAAACGGTCTGTCCTGTAAATGTGGGGGTCACCCACACTTACAGGACAGGCAAAGACGAGACACAAAGTCACAAGTGGATCATCTTGGAACATGTTCTGCATTATTCGGAGTTCAAAAGTTTCTCAGCATTTCACGGTAGAAAACAATGGACACACACTGGCATTCTCTCAAATACATAAGCATTACCTTTAAGAAACTAAACCACCTTCGGTATTCTTGTCCTGTAATTTGGCAGTAGACACCATAAAGTGACCTTTTTAGGTTGGCAGTACATGTTGAGAATAAAGCCGGGCTTTTTAAATCTGTAACTTGTTTTATCACTTTTCTTGTCAGCAACAAGGTCAAAATTAAATTTACATATACATGTCTGAGAGGATCTATCAAATCACTTGAGGGTTTCAAATGGCGCATGTTGATTACTGCCTGGAAGGGTTCCAACGGGAGATTTATATTGGCTGGTATGAATAATCCACCCCAGGCTCATGTGTCTGGCGTGACATGTTATCATTGATCTGACATCTCCAGTAGTAGTAACAGTAGCAGGTCAATACTATAACAATAACACTCACAGCATTTGTGATTTATGATCTCTCATCAAGCCTGTGAAGTTTTAATTATAGAAACACACAAACACACCTCATGTGCACATGCGAGCATGCTCTAAATATTCACTTTCACAAAAAAAAAAAAAAATTCTCTAATCATTCTAGTGCAAAATAAGTGCTTTATGGTGCCTAATACGATTTTACTGATTTATATATTACAAATAGATCATGATCTCTTTAATACAACTAAATTAAAGCAGATTATTATTTTGAATATTCATGCCCCTTTGCTGATGTTGCAACGTAAGTCACCACCAACAATTATATCTAATCACAGTGTTTTTGGGAACCCTACCTGGTGAATCCAACTGACAGTAGCTCCGAGTGTAATGGTGCTCCATCTCATTACAGTTTTCCCCAATGAGATTTAGTGAATCCTGAATAGTTTAAGGTGCAGGCCTGAGAAGGGTCGAACCTCAAACTAAGGAGCTGATCGATTGTGTGAAACATAAAAAAAGCCATCCACACTGAAGTCCAGTCCCCTGACTGTTTACAAAAATTCAATTGGTCGGGCTTAAGCCTTTAGGGGCAGGACTCCGAGTTCAGGGAGGGGCACCTCCCCGTGCACCCCACCAGAAACTAAAGCAGACTAAACCTATATAAAACTGACAATTGTGCAGCGGACCATCCCTAACGAGCCATCTCTTCTTTCTCTTACTGACCAATAAAAAGAGGTAGTGTATAAAATAATTCCTCACATTTAAGTTTCAGAACACTTTCTGAAGAAAATCAGGATTGCAGGCTCTTAAACCAAGTTCATTTTGCAGGGAGAAGTATCTACATTCCTACGAGCTACAGAGAGATCGACTTTGTGGTTCGTTTATATTTTTAACACATATATGACGTGTTTATTGAAATTCCTCTTCGAACTCCTGGGTTTCCTTTCACTTTAATCCTTCTTTTTCCATAATAAGTTCCTAAGACTTAGAACTTGAGACAGGAGCACAGTAAAGCTCGTCCTGGGGTGTATAGTTACTGTGAGCCCCCTCTCCAACGTGACGCTCATTCACATTTCCACTGGCTGCAGGCAGGGTGTGACAGGCACCGAGGCAGGAGATGAGAGGAACAGCTGATGGATCGTGATTGATAGGGTCACAGACGCGAGCCTTTCCCCTGTGCCCATCAGTCACCGTGGATTAACAATGAGTTCCTTTGAAGTCAGAGAAGGCGAACAATTACAGTCGGAGGAGCAACTACGTTTGATAAGAACACCTTGCTCAAACGGGACATTTGCTCAGTCAGAACAGCTAAAAACCGGCATCCAACCTGGTATTGGTTGCGTGAGTGTCATCCTCAGCAACTGATGAGGAGTCTGTTGGTGCATTCAGCTGCTTCCCTTCATTTTTGTTTTGAACCAATTAAACCTGCATTTATTTCTATAAAGATAATAATGAACTGACCTCTGATTAAGCCCTCAAAATCTCTTAAATAATCCCTTAAAAGCACTGACTAAATAACATTATCAACTGCTTATTGGCTGTGCTGTAGTTCAGGGCTCAATGATTTTTACAAAATAGCATTTTATTAAATAATATATGAAAAGATCCACACATCAAATCAGACGGCTCACTCCTGAGGAAACTAATAAACCACACAGTTGCGACAGATACACCACAACTGAAACTAGTGCCTCCCTGTATCTGATGTTGTGCTTCATTAGTCTGTCACTGCGTGTTCATATTCTGATGCAGTTCCGTTGTGACGGTTCAACAGGTGATCAGATTAACTGGTGAAGGTCGCAGATGTTTCCGTCCGGTTGTCACCGCCGTAATTGTGCCGCTTGTTGAGAGAAATCAAATGTCGAGTTGATCCAAGTGCTGTTATTACTGAGCAGCCTGCAAACGGAATGCAGCACAGCTAACTGCCGCTCTGAGACATCATCTCATCGGTGTATTTAGCAATAACCAAACAAAATAACTAATGACCTCCCTAACAACAAACCAATTTTAAATATCTCCTGGATTACAACTGAGCAAGATAGGACTGGGTGCAGAGAGGACTCGACAATGTTTGTGTTTCTATTTTTACTAAAAATGCCAGGAGGCCATGCAATACGGCTCAGGTGAGAAGGCTCAGGCCTTCCTTGGTGTCATTTTCTTCCTCTTTGCTAGATTTATTGGCGAGCTACCCTGAGGCGGGTTGCCATGTGGTTGTGCTCTGTGTGCATGTGTGTTCTCTCACCCTGTGTCTGGATGAGATGGAGTATCTTTGCAGTGACATGTCTTGAATTTTTCACATCCCTCGCCATGAGATCCCCATTCATTCGTTCCAGTTGCCTCAGCAGCATCACTACCTTGGAGTTACTGGGAATGCTGGAGAGACACGCAAAAGACATGATCACCACAGTACATCAACCTGTAAATTGGTCCCTGTGCATTTGGGGACATAACAAATAATGAGAACTTAAAAATCCTATTAACTGACTTCAAGTTTTAATCTGGTCTCTCTGCTCTGAAAGGTGGCGTATTCCCAAAAAGTGGAATGCTGCAATGCTGACTACAATAACCCTGGTGTGCAGGAAAAAAAGTGACACGAGTTAACTTCCAGACGTTCTTAAGGCCGACCTATCCAGGGTGTACCCCGCCTCTCGCCCCTTGACAGCTGGGATAGGCTCCAGCAGACCGTTGCGTCCCAAAGTGTGGATAAAGCAGGTACAGAAAATGGATGGACGGACATTCTCAAGGCAGCAAAGCAGAAGTAAAACCAGTCAGTTACTACGCACGTTACCCTCCATCCTGTGACCTTAAACTAACCCTGAGTTTCTCACTGACTCAGCTCTCATGTTAATCCTGCAGCAGCTGGAAATGGGATTTTCTTTTTTTTTTTGCTGCTAATGTGACAGATATTAACATCAAGTTGGCACACCTATGCACATGGGGCCTGCAAAGTTATAAATATCCTTGATTGATGATTATTTTTGTCATGTACGAAAGGCCTTCTGTGAAATAGAGGTCCTGCCATAGAGGGAAAAAAACCTGTTAATTACATAAAATAATTAACTTTCAGAAAGTTTGACTTTTGTGAGGCGCAAATCTCTTGTGATTAAATAATTATTCTGTTTTTTCAGTGAGGTGCATTCTAAAAATCAGCCATCTTCCATGTTTTCTTCCTCGGTTCCTGGCAAGTATGTTTGGTACCCAAAGGATTACAGTTAAATGAAAATAGAATGTTAGGCTATTCAATAACATGACACCAGCTTGTCACCAATATTAATAGACAATGTGGGTAAATGAATAGAGTTCTTGGACTTGAAGTGCAATTCTTTCCCCATGCTGCCTTTTTTCCTGCTGCAGCAAAATATTTCTTTTTTTTGGAAATGTCTTCCTGTTATGCATGTCCATAAATTATAGGTCAAGGGGTGGAAGCATGTTTACCTTTCTCTTCACTTCTAATGTTGGATCTTGCAGACATTTAATTTAGGGTGGATTATTATTATTATTATTATTATTATGGAACAAGACTGATTCACAAATGGAAATAAGGAAATAAATAACTGGTGTTTTCCCAGTTTCACCAGTTTTTCCATCACAGGGTGAGTGAATTCTGTAATTTTTGATTGAAGTGATGTCTTGAATCTCTTACAAGTTAAGTGGCTATAATAAGTTACCATAGTGATACTGTAACCATTAACAAAAGGTTCAAAGGATCAAAGGTTCAAAGCTACTTTATTGATACCCTCAGGTAAGTTTTGTTTACAGCAAATCAGCTATTACACTCACATTTATGGCATTTAGGAACAGCACAGGACATGTAACAGACATGCATATAAAGTGACAACAGTGCTCAAGTGTAAAAGGCTAAATTTAAAGACTCGAAACACAGAGTTGTGCCTGAAGTTACTTTGATAACCAGAAGCCCTCCTTCAGAGAGCAGGCCTGAGAACACACACAGAACTGCATCAGAAATGCTCTTGGTGAAATAACTCTAAACCCCAAATGCTGCAGAAGAAAAATGTGTCCAAGACCAAAACAGCAGAAATAGATTTTTTTTTTTTTTTTTTTTTAGTAATGCTGTTAAAAATAGGCCAGAACTGCAGTTCATTTTTGAATTACAGAGACAGGTTTCAATGCTCCTTGTGGAACTGTGAGCCATCCCCCATGTAATCTCAGCACAGCGATGCTCAGCTGAAAACATTAAAGGTTAAAGGTCAGTTGTGGGTACAGCAATTGAAAACATGGGAGAACCAAAACTCTCTTGATAGAACCCAGTGGAGCAGATTCTCTCATATGTCCTTATAAAGACAAAGAGAGCGATAGTGCTTGCCTCCAAAAACTAGAAAGGCAGGAACATGGCAAGAATGATTCAATCAAGTTAGTGAAGTATAGGAAACACTGCAAAAGAAACAAACCTAAAATATTTAGTGAACAGACTAAAAATATGGGAGGTTTTCACAAAGATCAGGAATATGATGAAGAAACCTAAACCTACAGCGCATTAAAAACAAATAGATTTGAGTAAATGTATGGAAAACACAGAGCTTTAGAATTATTATTCACTGTGGCAAATACAGGTCAGGAAAATATCTGCAGAGTTTAGTACAAACACACAAACAGGGCGTTTAAACAGAAGAGGGACAGGACAAGCACGGGTTCAACACTGGTTAAAGGTCTCAGAGAGAGCCCACGGAGAATTTCTGAGCACTATAGTGTGATTAATTACAAACAGATGAGAGCATAATGTATGTCAACATGTAGCACTGACTCTGTGTGTGCCTTCTAGTACATGCTGCATAGTGAAAATATGAGTTTAACCAGCAGTGAAAACATTTGGGTCCATACAATAATAAAGATATGTCTGAGGTTTAAGACTTGGTTAAAAGGTCAAGGTCAGGCATTCCATTTAGATGGTTAGGGTAAGGGGCAGGGGGGAGCATTACGTCTATGAAAGTCCTCACACACATAGAAGCAACAGGATGAGAGAGTGTGTACATGTATTAAATTGCATACTGTCTTAAAATAGGAAATAACTCACCCTTTCTCTGTGGCCATTTTGGGTTTGTTCATTTTTTACCACATCACCATTTCATTTTGTCTGCAAGAGAAAAATAAAGATTTAAAAACAGCCATGCATAAACCTTCCTTACAATTTTAGAAATGAAAACAATGAAAGAACAATCTGCCTGTCAGGTGACATTATTGCAGTTGCTGGGATTTATGTCCTACCAGGCAGACAATGTTCTGGGATTCCGTGTTCCTTGTGGAAAGGCATCTTTATCATATATGTTGTAGTTACAGTGTGTACAGTTCTTCAAGCGGGTTGGGAAAATAAAGCTGATAAAGGTCCTTCGAGGTAAATGTGATGTGTGTGAATCTTTGTAGAATCTCGCAGCTGAAACAATGATTATCAACCACAAAGATGACTTAACAGCCTGCACAAATCTAAAGTGCAATGAAAAACTCAAAAGAACTTTAAAAAGAGGTTGACATCATCATGAATAGTCAGAAGCTTATGTGTTTAACATCAGATCATTGATATCTTTGTTTCTCAAATTAGAATATTTACAGTAGAACTAAAAAGAACTGAATTTTCCAAAAAAAATGTTCAATCCAGAGAATTAAAATTGAAAACATAAGGAGGATGTATGTAGTGAGTGACAGAAATGTACAGATAAATATCAAAAACTGAACTGTGTCTTTCACATCTGAATTACAAGTGTGAAAAAAACAAAGTACTGAAGTCAGTCCAGACAATTTCACCCTTTCCATTTACAATTTGCAAGAAAGAGAGATACTTTCTCATCAATATTTGCCCTCAATACAATTAATTGATGCGGTCTAGGAACTGCTCTTAGAACAATTGCATCTGGTGCTGAAGCTTTTTTCAAAAGGGGTGGGGGGACTGCATTATTTATTCAAAACACCCATCAAGTCACTACAGGAAAAGCTGGCTAGACCCATTTTATTTTCAAGGCGCTCAGTAAATTAGATGTATATGTTGTGATGAATCAAAATAAACTCTGAGAAGATCATTCTGAACAAAATAAAGCGTGATTATATTATTACCTTTCAGCAAACAATAGAAACAGGAAAAAGTAAAACGTGAATACTGCAATGGAATCTAAGCCAAGTCGTTTATTTTATGCTTTACAAATACTGCAGAGTCAGCCTGCAACGTCCTCCAGATGAGAAATAAACGTCATGCCTTAGCAGGAATCGCTTGGTCACCCCACGAAGCATATTACGTTTGATCTATGTGAATACTTCCCCAGCGAAATCTACAACTGACTGGTTGTGGAAACCAGCTTAAATGTTACAAATGGTAGCCTGGACACAGTGACACTCTTGGTTACCTGGCACAAACTAGTCTCTAAATGTGTTTAAAACGGCATGCCGTGCAGGGGGAAATTAAACAGGAACATTGACATCGCATTGCTCCCACTGTACAATAACCAGTTAGCCGGAGATATTTTTCAAGAAGCCGACTAGTTAGATAACCCTGCAGACAGTAACTGGTGTCCGTTGCACCTGCTGGACTACTCACTCATTAACGAGCGCCTGTCTGCGTCAGCATGCTAGCTAAGAAAACGCTAACGATGGTGCTAAATAAAAGCGGTAGATTAAGAGCAAAGAGCTGTCTTAAAATGACAAGACCGTGGGTCTTACTAACCTGTATCGAAAGAACCGTTCTCCGAAAAAGGAGCTCCGATTCCAAGATAAAGCCGAGCGCTTCTGCAATGCCTACAGTTGCACGAAACGCCCAGATGATGTTTTCAGACCAGCCCCAAGTGTCAAAAAACAACAGCCATTGGTGAACTAAACTACTGCTTTTATAAAGATTTCTAACATTGAGATACACGCTCCAGATTGAGCCAAGGATACTATAAAATACATAATTTTTAATAAAAAATAACTACAATGAAGATTAGAGCCAAGTTTAACGATGTATTGTTAATCCTAATAAATAAGAACTACAGTTCCCAGAATGACTACCTTATGACGTTCAATGTACGCGCCATTCTTTACTCTGAAGAAACTATATTAGCTACATGTTATTTACAAAATACTGAGGTAGGTGTTAAATCGGCGAGAATATTGGGTTCTGTTAGCAGTAGCCGTCGTATATAAACACATTTAAGATAGAAACAAGCGCAATTCTGTTGTTATGTCAAGAGTCATTCACTGTACCACACGATATTACTCGCTTATTTGAGGTTGTGGTAGCTAGCTAACAATACATACAGCTAATAATTCATCAATATCTCTCAGAATAATTTATGAGTAATCTGACTTTCTCACTGATTTGTACTTTTAAACTATCAGTACCGAGTCAAGATAACTGAAACAAGTCGACTGACGTGTTTGCTTCTTGAAGTCTTTATACATTGCAGGTGTTGTGCCGTGGAATTCCACCCCCCTTTTTCTTACCGTGAAAAATGTGTTAGTTTGCGTTCGTCATTTTCCATTATGAATTACGTATTACAGGCATTTTTGTGTTGAGAAGCACACTGGTTATTTACAGTTTACTCTTTAGAAGAGTTTTAAAGCATGTAGGTCACCGATCTTCTTTTCTATTCCCGGGGGTCCATTTCACAATGCTCCTTGCCGTGAAAATCGTAGTAGTAGATCTAATAGAAGATCTTAGTTGGTCCCCTCTCTAGATTCTTCATTAGTTAGACTTACTTAATTCTAGTTTTGGATGATTTAGTGAGATTGAATTCTTTACACTCAAGCCTCCTAAAATATATATGTATATGTATATATATATATATATATATATATATATATATATATATATATATATATATATATATATATATATAAATTTTTTGCAATTGAAATTGAAACTGAGAGTTGGGAACTTAACATCTGTGGTGAAACTTAAAATAACCACGAAGTATTATGTCAGTCCAAATGTTTTGTAATTTTTTTGTGTTTGTCCTCAGTTGTCACCATGGTGATTAAATCAGCAGTTGAGGATGATGACTCTGGATGGGGGTTGGGCATCCCAGACAAGATGAAGAACAATGCCAACTGGGTTGACATTACTCATGATTTTAAGGGTGCATGCAAAGGTACAGGCTCTGCTAATCATTGTGTCTGTGTGCAGATCTGAAATGAACTAAGATGCTGTCTTTTTCTTTCTCTCCATATCATTTATGCAGAGTTAAACCTTGGAGAGTTGCTTCATGACAAACTGTAAGTGGCATGAAATACATTTTGCAGAGTTGTGTAATAATATTTTTTAAACTTCAGTGGTTTATGCAGGAATTGACTTTCTGTGGATCAGCCTGCTGTCTAAAAGCATGCTTTAATAGTCAGTTTTAATATGCTTTCTTCAGTTACTGTGAACACATACATTTCATTTATAAAGTCATTACTTTATTGACAATTGTAATCGGGTGATAACTCTTTGGGCAGATTTGGTTTATTTGAGGCCATGTCAGCCATAGAGATGATGGATCCTAAGATGGATGCTGGAATGATTGGAAACCAGGTCAACCGGAAAGTTCTCAACTTAGAACAAGCGATCAAGGTACATTCCTCTGACATAGTCATACAATGAAAACTGTATCTATCACTGTTATTAAACAATCAATGTAGGGCATTTTTTAAGTATTAAATTGTTTTATTTTATTTCCTCTTGTGTTTGTGATAGGAAGGTGCCATCAAGGTGAAAGACCTCAATCTTCCGGAACTCATCGGGATTATAGACACATGTTTCTGTTGTTTGGTGAGTTTATTATGCTTATATGTAAACTCTGTGTGTACAAATGAACTGTGATGTCTTATTGAAGAATAAAATTAAATTTTTTAATTCAATAGATATGTTCATTAACTGATTTGTTTGAAAATGTACTGTTCAATACCTCTTTCTAGATAACGTGGTTAGAGGGTCACTCCCTGGCACAGACCGTCTTCACCTGTCTGTATGTTCATAACCCGGACCTGATTGAGGAGCCAGCCCTAAAAGCCTTTGCCCTGGGTATCCTGAAGGTGTGTGACATCGCCAGAGAGAAGATCAACAAGGCTGCTGTCTTTGAGGAGGTAAACAACTCCCCTTGGTATGTCTGTCAGTCATTATTCACAATGAAATTGCTAAAAGATGGTTTCTGTAGTTCTTTTGATTAAAACTATTGATGTAAGATAATCATGGATGTGGCAGGAGTGAATTTATAGTAATGTCTGTCCTTTTCACTGATGTTTCTGTTGTGAACGTGCAAACATGAATATGAATTTAGTCCATAAGTTTTTATGACTCTGTGACTCTTGTGTTGATTGTGATGTACATTTATATTTGTGTTTAGGAAGATTTTCAGGCTATGACTTATGGCTTCAAGATGGCAAATAATGTTACAGACCTGCGGGTGACAGGTAAACGTTCTCTATTATGATACTTGATAAATTCTGTAGTTGTACATATAATATGGAGAACTCAAATAACCACAGTGCCGTTTCCTTAAACCATCTTTGTTTTGTTCCTCCTTACAGGTATGCTGAAAGATGTGGAGGACGAGTTGCAGAGGAAAGTTAAGGTATGTGTTCCAGTCCAGTTTTATTTTAAGGCTTTAAAATAAAAAAGAAATACTGTTATAAAGGTGCCTTTATTTGTCTTGTTTTCCTTTTTTGGCGCAGAGCACACGGAGTCGACAGGGTGAGCAGAGAAACCCCGACGTCGAGCTGGAGGTGAGTATGGTAAAAAGCAATAGCTGTAATTGAGCTCCCTTGAGCTTTAAATACAACAATAATAACAATGTTGTTTTAAAAGTACAGATGGAATAAAGTTCTGATATTCTGATTTCACAGCATCAACAGTGTTTGGCACTTTTCAACAGAATCAAGTTTACGCGACTTCTACTTACTGCACTGATCACCTTTACCAAAAAGGAGGTAAAACACATCGAGACAGTCAGATATTCATGTAGATTTTGTGTTTTAAATGGTTTTATATGTTGGGTGTGACGTCTTCTTTGTCCATACATTTTACAAAATCAGACCAGTTCTGTGGCTGAGGCCCAGAAGCTTGTGGTCCAGGCAGCGGACCTCTTACCTACCATCCATTCCAGTCTCCAGCATGGCATCCAGTCACAGAATGACACTACAAAGGGAGGTTAGTACCAGACTTGTGTCTCTCCCAGCTTCGCTGCTCAAGCACAGCATACACGCTCCTAAAAATCTGGTTTTAAAACTATTTTGGGCATTTGAACATGACAATATTGTTGTTCACCAGGCTGTCTGGTCAGCAGTTGTGACATTTAATTGTAAAGTGATGCAGTAACATCTTGTATTTTTGCAGATCACCCCATTATGATGGGCTTCGAGCCCCTGGTGAACCAGAGACTTCTCCCGCCTACATTTCCTCGCTATGCCAAAATCATCAAGAGGGAAGAGATGGCAGCTTACTTTGGCAAACTCATAGAAAGAATTAAAGGCGTTTGTGATGTGATCAATACCACCAACCTTCACGGCATACTGGTAAACAACATAGCATAAGCTAAAAACAGAAATAGACAACTTCCCTCAAAGTCAGGCATGTCCAAAGTCCAAAGATATAATCCTGACATAATCCTTCCCTTTATTTTAAAATGAATTATAATTGGCTTGGCAGCATGAAGAGAATAAATAAAGCATGTAAAAATTCAACTCACAGTTCCTCTTTGTACCACATGGTGGCAGCATTTGTAACACATTGAAAACGCCCTGGGCTTTGCCAGGTTTATGGTGGGAACTCAAAAACCTCCCATTCTCAAGATTTGCAAGCGTGCATCTTTTAATTATTGAAATAATGTCGTCAGAGACCGATGGCCCTCATTCTCCTCATACTATTATGACCAATGTTGAAATGACATAAATACATGTTTTTTTTTTTTTATCAGGACTTCTTCTGTGAGTTTAGCGAACAGTCTCCCTGTGTGCTCTCTAGATCTCTTCTTCAGGTGAGTCACTGAGGCGAAATTAATGTTTTCAGTAAATTTACTGTTTTATGTGAGCTAAACTGGTTATATCCTGATTCCAGACAACATTCCTGATTGACAATAAAAAAGTATTTGGGACACATCTGATGCAGGACATGATAAAAGATGCTTTGAGATACTTTGTCAGCCCACCTGTCCTGTCCTACAAGTAAGTCTGTGTTTTGATTTTTGATTAAAGGTTGATTAGTGTTGATTTGGACCCCTGTTAATCTGTTGCCACCTTTCTGTCCAGGTGTTGTCTGTTTAACAACCACCAGGCCAAGGACTACATTGACTCCTTTGTTACGCACTGCACCAGGGTATGTGACAAAAACCTCAGATGATTACAATAAAGAGAGCACACTTTAAATGGATTTAAGAGTATGTGGATGTTGTCAATTCTCCCTGCAGCCATTCTGCAGCCTGATCCAAATCCATGGGCATAATCGTGCTAGACAGAGGGATAAACTTGGTCACATTCTTGAGGAGTTTGCCACACTGCAGGATGAGGTGATTTGCACCCCTGGAAGTCAGCAGAGGCAGCTTTAATGCAGCCGCAGCTACTCAGAAATGACCGCGTGACTACCTTCTCTTTCTTCTCTCCACAGGCAGAAAAGGTGGATGCAGCCTTGCATAGCTTACTAATGAAACTTGAGCCTCAACGGCAGCATTTAGCTTGCCTGGGTACCTGGATCCTGTACCATAATCTAAGGATCATGATCCAGTACCTGCTCAGTGGCTTTGAACTGGAGCTGTACAGCATGCATGAGTATTATTACATCTACTGGTGAGAGCACACACACACTCACACACACACACACAAACTAGATGTTTCTCTTTGGGTTCGTGACTGTCTGCTGTCGACTGTAGGTACCTGTCAGAGTTCCTGTACGCTTGGCTGATGTCCACTCTGAGCAGAGCCGACTCCTCTCAGATAGCAGAGGAGCGGATTCTGGAGGAACAGCTAAAAGGACGCAGCAGCAAAAAGACCAAGAAGAAGAAAAAAAGTATTCTCCCCAGACTGTATCATTAAAAGCGCAAGAGATACTTCTGGTTGCTGCTAATGTTCATTTCCTCTGCAGTTCGTCCTCTCAGCAAGGAGATCACCATGAGTCAAGCCTACCAGAACATGTGTGCTGGCATGTACAAGGTAGGTCATTCATACAGCCGTCCCTGGAGCCCTTCTCTGTTGTACTGACGGTAACACTGCAGAATTGCAATTCAAATGCCTGTCTGTCTGCAGACTATGGTGGCTCTGGATATGGATGGAAAGGTGCGACGGCCCCAGTTTGAACTGGACAGCGAGCAGGTCCGCTACGAGCATCGCTTTGCTCCTTTCAACAGCGTGGTCACTCCTCCGCCTGTGCACTACATTCAGTTTAAGGTATATGAGGAGACCTTAAGTCACACTCTTGCCATTTTAATCTTTCTGCTTTTTTCTTAGCCAAACTCATTTCTCTACCCTGATATCAACGTTCTTGCCCTCTCCAGGAGATGTCTGATCTGAAGAAATACAATCCTCCACCAGGCTCCTCTGATCTCTACCTGGCTGCCAGTAAACACTTCCAGCAGGCCAAGCTCATCTTAGAAAATGTGCTAAGTCCAGACCCTGAGGTCAGGAAACCCTTGCAGATCATTTCTTGTTGTTCCATTTTGCTAGTTTTCCCTGATAAATATATGTTTGTCGTTATCATTGATTTTATCAATGAACAATAACAGGTGAACCGTATACTGAAGGTGGCCAAACCCAACATTGTAGTGACGAAGCTCCTGGCTGGAGGGCACAAAAAGGACATTAAGGTAGCAGTGTTCAGTAAATATTAAATTAGTTTCAACTCTGTCACATACAGGAAGATCCAGTGTGAAAACAGAGGTCATTCATATAGATCATGGTGTTTGACATGTTCCTTGCAGTGGATTTATTCATTCACACGGTTGCCTGCCCCATCTCCAGGTGCTTCCAGAATTCGACTTCTCAGCTCATAAATACTTTCCCGTGGTCAAGATCATCTGACCATCATCAGCTGTGCGCTCTCCCACTACCAGAACAAGTGTGATCTAGTCCACACCCGAACAGTGTGTCTGTGTGTGAGTGTGAGAGAGAGACAAACCCCAGGGTTCTTTAACAAGACAGGAAGCGAGATGAGGAACCAGACTAGAGAGCTTGGAGTTGGACTGAAACAAGTGACACTATCTGGGTGTGTGTGAGAGAAGGAATGTCAGAGTGTGACAGAGGGATGCGGTACTTTTCCAAAGAGCTGGTCAATGAAAATATTTCACGAGCTGCTTTGGAACAGAAATTGGTGAAATTACAGATGCAGTGGCATATGATATATTTGTGTTCATGTGAATGAAAAATGTTCAGTTAAGTGTCCTGTCACTTTATTTCAGCAACATTTTGACCTCACATTGTTTTTTTGTTTTTTTTAAAACACATCACCTCTATAATTCCAACAAAAGTGAATTTATTTCAATCTATAATCAGTTTAATTTATATTTAAAAAAAAGAAAAATCATTTGTTATGAATGTTATTTTCTCTCTGGGTTCACCTGATAAAATGGGGGTACGCACACACACACAAGCAGTTGTTTCAATAAAGCTAAACTAAACGGACGAAAAAAAACCCCAATCAGCCTTTTCTCTGCGTTTGGATATTTGCAATAGCAACCACATCAGAATTAAAAAATCATACTAAACCATTAGTCAAGATTTTTCTTGTGTGACTTACAACTGCAGAAAACCAGTAAAAAATCAATCAAATCTTGGATCTAAACCAGGTAGAAAGACAACAGCTGGATAAAAACAGACAGGACAAATTTAGCTTTGTTCTACATTTGTACAGCGCAGCACACCTGAATAGACACTGCCTCTGCAGACATTCAAACTTCCCTCCTCAATAAGTCCAGAACACACCAAATATCTGTTCTGTGGACAACTCAAAGGCAACAAATATTCCACCCCCACCATGTTTGGAGTCTACTTTAGCTTGAATAGACCAGAAACACATTTTTACATCTGGATTTTTCCATAGCCTTCAAATGCAAGAAACATCTCCTACTTCTACACTTCATCTACAGCAGTTACGAAATGTATTCAGCACGTAAACCATCCACATGATTGACTCGCAATGCTGAACAGTTGCCTGATGCTCACTAGTCAGATAAGTCATTTTTGTACAATCATTTTAAAATCCAAACCAGCTTCTATTGTTCAAACCTTATTAAACAGATGTTACTCCGTTCAAGGCGCCCTCTCAGAGAGCAGCTACTTTTTGTCTCTTTTATTTACTTGGACTGGATTTAGCATCAGAGTGACAACTTCGCTCAAGAATCTCAGCACAGCATATATTTAGTATATTCTGAAGGGTTTGAATCAACTGGCATATTTTTGTATGGCGCAGGTCATGGTCACTGACCTCAAGAGTCTCTTCTGAGTCTGTTCATGAGCAGCTGAAGGATCAGATGGATTCTGCTCACTGAGACAAGGCCTCTGATTTCTGGGCACGCACGCCTGATATTTCACATCTCGATAAAATATAGTCTCGGCTATATCTCGACTAGACTTTTGAGCATTAGATGATGTGGAAGTACAGAAAAATCTATGATCTTCTGAGGATTAGAGCAACAGATGGATCAACCTGGGTTTCTTTTGCGTCGAGTGCTCTTGTGTTCACACGTCCATTCCAGCTTCTTCTTGTGTACTTTGAATCCTGAAAACACAAAAATAAAGGTGCCAGTCTGAATCTGTCATCACTTTTATCCGATTAGATATCTATTACCATCAACCCATAAACACAACAACTAGCTACCACTGACAAAGAGGTTCCCTCCATCAGCAGGATGCTGGGCTGTATTCTATTTTTATACCTTAAATTTGAGCGAGCTCAGCTTGTTTGTCTGCTTCAAATTCTCCTTCATTCTCGTCATCTCCATTATAGTCGGCGAGCTCCTGCTCCAAGTCTGAAAAGACAGCAGAGATGTTGATTTGTGGCACACAATCAGAAGAGAAAAATCTGTGGTTGTTAAAAATCTCCTCTCCTGTATTTCAGATCTCCACAGTTTTCCTCCATAAGGATAATATACCTATATTCTCAGGTGGTTTCCTCTGCTGCTTCTCCACACTGAGCCCCTCTACTCCTTGTTCTTCTGCCATATATTCCAATGGCTCCTCAGTTTTCTGAGCAGGACTCTCCTCTCCCTTCTTCTTGCCCATCAAAATGCCTTCCATATCAGGCTCTCTCTCTGGAGAAATAAACAACTTGTTTAATTCAGAAAAAGAACTTCGAAACAACTTCATTGAGAATTCTATTGTCAGTGGCCAGGTAATCAATGAACCAGCTCCACAATCAAAATTCTTGCCTTCTGTCTGAGCAGCCTCATCATGACTATCCATGACTTCAATCTTTTCATCTTCAGCCAGATTGTTTTTCAAAATTTCTGCGTTTTTTGTTTCGCCTTCATCTGCGATCACCGCGCCATCTGGTGGTGGCGGCAAGACATCCAGCTTGTCTGCAGCAGCATTAGGAACAAAATGTGGTTCTTCTTTGGAGGAAGCTTTCTCTGAAAAGGTGAAACCGGCAAGACATCCATGCATGAGATGGGGGAAAACGCCAAGTAAGAAGTTAATGTACAAATATTTGTAGCACAATTTTCTGTTTTTGTGTGTGACAGTTCAACTACATGGATGCCAAAGGTGTTCATATTCTTTACCTTCATCCACAACGACGTCATTAGTCAGCAGTCCAAGTGCTTTATTTTTCTTGGTCTGAGAGAGACTTGATGTCTGGTTTAAATCAGTTGGTGTCTTCACTTCTTCATACACAGCTTCATTCACTTTGTCCACTTTATCCAGTGTGTTTTTCAGCTGAGGAATAAACGTGCTAATATTACCTCAGATTACCTTCAAACCTATTAATACAGATAAAGATAGTTGCCATTTTTCAAAATAAAACACCCTGCAATCTGCATCAATAAATGAGAGATTTGCATAAATTCTTCCCCAATTCAACCATTCTTATACATAAATGTCTTTTTACCAGTGAGGATTCGTCTGGAGAGGTGCTGAGCTTCTTCAATTTCATCTCAACTTCGAGTTTAGCTGCCGCCACTCTCTCGTCACACAGCTCCTTCTGGGACATGACCTCTGCGTTGCAATGAGTCCTACACAGACACACAAATATGACCTAAAAATGACAGAATACATTCGGGTTTCCTGCTCATGTGGTATATACGGAGGCGCTTACATGTCATAAGTCAGTTTTTTGTTAAGGGTTTTAATGTTGTTTTGGCAATGCTGTAGCTCCTTCTGAAGCTTTCCCAGGTCATCGTTCAGCTGGTTCACTTGCCCTACAGTGCAGATAGACCCACGCTGTAAATGGCAACATCTTCAAATACTTTCACCATTAAGAAAATAGAGCATAAGTATTTCTAGTTGTTTACCTTTGAGTTGCTGTATGGTTTTGGTACCGGAGGAAATATTCTTCTGCAGCGTGCCCTAGAAGAAAAAAAAAATCTCAACATTCACATTTCCATGCTTGTAGCAATGACAGTTTCAGACATTCATTGGTGTTTGTGTGCACCTTTTCCTGGGTACACATGTGCTGGGCTCCTTCCAGTTGTCTTTTGTAGAGGCTTTCCATGTGCTCCATCTGGTCCTTCTGTCTCTGGATCTCATCCTGGAACTCGTTCTTTTTTATCTCTGCAGCTCCTCGTTCTGCTGCTCCACGTCTCACCTGGCTCTCCAAGTCGTACAATTTAGTCTGTGTCACACGTGAAAGGAGAATGAATGTCATATATTTAGCTAGCCACCGCATCACTGTACACAAATTGCATCATACAGTAGCTGGCTCGGCTATGTGTGTGAAATTTGCATACTCGTACCTGCGAGGGTTTTCTAAGTACTCTCATTTACATGTTGCTGGACCCACCACAGGCCAAAATATGTAAATTAGATTGAATTGAGACAAAGGACTTAGTGTGTGAGTGTGTTCTGGTGACCTGTCCAGGGTGCAGTCCTGCCTTGTAGCAGGTTACTGCTACAATACATGCATGCATAGATAGATGGATTTGTGCAAATAAAATTATTAGGACAAAGGATACAATCGTAGAGACCCAAACATTATGCAAAGTAATTTAAAAAAAGGGTTCTGACAGCAGGACCCACTCTTTTTGGGGTCTTAGCCTACCTGCAGCTCCAGGTTTCGGGAACTGGAAACCCAGTAGTTGAAGCCCAGAACCAGTATACAGGCAATCAGGGCACCAATCAGTAAAGGAGGTGATCTTCCGCCACGACGACCGTTTCCAAGGCCACCCATACCTGTCTGCAAATGAAATAGGACATGGGTCATGTATGTGCATGTTTAGAAAAGCTCCTGCATAAAAAGCCATGTCTCAGAATTAGTTTCATCATCATGCAAACGAAATAACCAAGAACTGAGTGGAATGTGTCAAGTAAAAATGTAAGTTAAGTGTAATTTCTGATTTACCTAACTTTTGAAACCCTTTTCCGATCAATCTTAAAAATAAATTATGCCAATATCCATGATGACGGCAGGTTGTCAGATTCAGCTCCGCTGCCACAAAGACAGGTACAGGAAATCTTTCCTGCCCAGTGCAATAACCCTGTTCAATAAGTCCGTCTGACGGAGACTCGCAGCCCTGGTGCTGTGATGTGCTCCAGTAGTACTTTCATGTGGCACATTGTCATAATTATGTATTGCATTGTATATGTTGTAAATATGTTAATACTAGCGAGGCTGCTGGGACAAGTCAATTTCCCATGTCTGGGATTAATAAAGTATTTCTATTCTATTCTATTGTCAGCAGCAATCGAATCCACCAGCTGTTAATCGTTGTTGGTTAACAGCTAGTGTCTGCAGAGAATTACAGTGGACCAAGGACTATTTGTCCCCCAAATCACTTCACACATTTAAAAATAGAACAGCCTGTGAGTGTATCAGCAACGAGAATTCCCAGTGTCGCTAAAATCAATCTACGAGCCTGTGGATCGTTCTCATGAATTTAAATTGGTAGTACCGATTCAACATTACGAATGAGGGGAAAACGCTTAACCGAACGATTTAATAACCAAATCCGACCTCTAAGGGTAACAACTTAACCAACAATCACCCATCTTGGCTTCTTAACTCAATCCGGAAAAGAAATGTTGCCACTCTACGTCGCAAGCTAAATCGTTAGCAGTAGCTTCTCCTTTATTCCATCACTTACCCGAACCACCAGAAAGCAGGAAATAAATGCAGGGTCCAATAAGTAAACCAGTGCTCTGCTCTATGATTTACAATGCTGCCAAGCTCCTATCTTCTCAAGAGATCATTTCCTCCTTGGGGTTAACCTACATCTATCAAATCAAATGTCATTCAAACACTGACGCTTCTGTTCGACTGCGCCCTGAGCGGACTGACCGTGCTGCCTTTGAGTGCTATAGGAAAATATGATGCTAAGGAGTGGACGGTGATATCGCTGCTTGATTACAGACCAATTGGTTTGTTAATTATTCACGTGAACTGGTATTCACTGGTCTTTGTATATAATTGTTGTGCAATTTTATTTTACTTGTGCAATATTTTCTTACATTAATATTAATATATATTTTTCTTTATTCAATTTGTTTTCTTACTTTCATACTGCTGTTCTGTTTCTGTCGTACCCCCTTTGCTGCTGTAGACAAAAGAATTTCCCCACTGTGGGATGAATAAAGTCTATCTTATCTTATCTTATAACAGATTTTTAGAATTTAACGAGGTGTGTCAAGGCAGCACAAACCACTGTTCACCTAAAGTTCTAAATGTAATCAATAAGATGATAATTTTTTCTCATCTCAAAGTCAAATATTTATTGAGCTTGAGTTTTACATATTAGTAAATAGTCACAAGAAGTCAGTACTACATATTGATAGTTTTATTTGACAGTTTAAAGCATATTTTGATCCAAAATCAGGGATGAAATAAACCCTTTCACCAAATGTTTGAATCTCATCACATACAAATTGTCATGTTAAGAGTAAGATAATATAAAACACGCATTCATTTAATTTAAGAAATATATAAACTTTGAAAGTAAATTGTTCAGATGACGCATGTACCACATCTTCAGCCATTACTGGGGCTATCATCACACAAATCCATCATTATATACGCTACACATCACCACCACACACTGTATCAAGTATATTACTAGAAAAAAATATTTGGCTGTGCAAAAACAGGTTCAGAATTTCGATGATTAACATCTCTTTACAATGGCCTGTTTTGGTGAAAAAGAAAGTAAACCATTATAAAGCAAGACCTGAGAAATGTATCTTATCAAATATATGAAATAAAATACATTTTAAAACTATTTTACTTTATTTCTCACATTCTTATATATATTTCATATTTATTTTAAAAGTCAATAGTCAACTTTATTGCCAGATATTTACTCCTTTATATAAGACTTGTGTTGCATTGTCTTCCATCAAAAAAGATGTTTTCTTTTTATCACTATGTTTCTTCTTTCATCAAACATCATCAAATATACCAGCCTGAGATGGCGACAGTGATGAATAACGTCCTTCTGTGAAACTGCAGAGTCCAAACAGAAAAACAATCATATTCTGTTACCCGAATCAATATGTTAATTAAATTAAACAGTTGCTCAAATCAAGTTAAAAAAAGCACACCTTCTCTTTGGTGGATCTTCATCTCTGAAATCATCTAGTAAAGGCCTCAGTGACTCCTCCATTTCCTCTTCTCTTCTGATGAAAACGATACCTGAAAAGCAGCGACAGCTTTATTACCAGCTACACAATTTGAATGCACTCACCTGACCTTAAATATTTTACCTTCAATAAAAAACTCAGCAAACTTTCATGAACTTGAGTAAAATGAACTCTTGTATGACTGTTTTATAAATGATGATGATCGGCCATACCAGCCATATCAGATTCAGTCTTTAGACGTAGCACAGTCCGACTAGAGCAGTTTGATTTGCAGATCCTTCTTGACTTAAACTAATTTTTATTGTCCTGTACTCAAAATAGCCAATAAAAGTACAGGACCGACGCTACACCAGCTGCTGAGGGTACCTGACAGATGTCTTTAAGTAAACTTATACTGTAAAATTTCCACCCTGTGAAATCATCCACCCTGAGCTCCACCAGCAATGCCTAGTCCAACCAGCAACAGTAGTTTTAATGGCATTTATTTTGTGGTTCTTGCAGTTTTTTAAATGTATTCATTACCATTTGGCTTGGTCTCTGTCACAAGGCTGCTGCGGTTATCCCTTAATTCAGCGTAACCGGATCTGGTTGCACCCAGAGGTCGATGCCGCTCCCTCCATGCCTGAAACACACGGTCATTCACACACAAAATAATGTAACAGAATAAGACAGTTTGATTTAACAAAAAAAAAAAAACATCCTAACCCATTTCTGTTTTCCTCCACCTTCAGCTTTCTGCCTTTTTCTTCTTTCTGCAAAAGTGAAGACATGTATGACTTTTGGACCAAAGTAAATTAAGTTTAAAAACAGCATCTGATTTATTGGTAACAAAAATTCTTAAGTACATGCAGAGATTTATCTCAGAAATATCAGATTCATGCTGAAACTAAACCTATTCTTGCCAGAGTCCTTCCTTCATCCACCAGGTCAGAGGTCAACTCATCATCAGTGATGTACTGATGGAAGCCCAACAGGTTCAAACAGCGGGAGCCCAGGCTGGAAATGACAAATATACAGTTAGAGTTAACATAATATTCCACTGAGAATGAAACTAGGATCTGTAGCAGCCTTCTTTTATACTGTATATTGTCAGATTTATGGCCCGACTTAAATAATATCAACTCATATCATTTAGTCATTTACTCTTATTATTAACTCTGTTGTTAAAAATCCAAGCTATTATTTATGAAAGTAAAAGGAAAAACATGGTTTACCTGTAAATTGTAGCAAAACAGAGCAATAAAACCAACATGGGGTAATAGATGTAGAATCCATCAGAGATGAAAGACAGAACATGCATGGACCCCATGATCTGACAGAGAAAGACACCATCAAGTTATCGATGTTAGCTTTTGGCAGCTCTAAAGAGAACGCACGTGATCCTACAAGTACGTTGTGACCCACAGAGGTGTAGGATGTCTGTATTCGGTCCTGATGCGAGACTGCAGAGTCCATGTGAATCAAGCCAAGAAAATTGAGGCACAAAGGTGGGGTCAGACGACAAAACAACCTGGGAGGAGAAGGCAAAGTGAGAAAACACCACATCTTCTTTATAGATGTTATGCTATAATGCAGCATACTGTAATAACCTCTCATCAGCAGGTTCTATATTAATATAGAGTAAAAATCACGTGTTCCATTTGGAAACATACATGCCACTGAACTGCAGGCTGTAGGCATCGGTCTGGTGATGTGGCACCAGATAGTAGTAGTTGAAAACTCTTATCCTGAATACTGTGGAGTAGATGCACACGCACAAGAAGAGGATAGTGACAAAGCAGACCACCTGGTGAAGAGAAAAAAAATAGAAAAAAAAAATAAAAAAATCACAATTACTATATGGATTTACGACCATGCTACTTTACCAAAGACACTTACCTCAATGCAAATGTAGTTGTGATGTTTTTCAGCGGCTTGAACAAACAAAGCAAACAGTGAGAGGACAGGGTGGGTGCTGAAGAAGGTGCATTCTGACCACACTACAGACACTGACAGGAGACACAGCACCACTGCCAGAAACCTGTAGAAGCTCTGCCTGAACACACACTCCCAGTACCATTCTGGAAGGGGCAGACAAGAAAGATTACATGGAAAGTCATCTTTTGAAAATAGCGTATTGCCATCAAGCAACTGTAAGATATCACATGACTTCATGGTTTACAGTCTTACAATATTAATATCAGTGGTTCCTTGAGACTGAGGGAACTCACCAACAGTTGGAGAGTAAAAGAACCTGTGGACCCAGTTGTGGTGCTGTGCTGAGGAGGAGCTGCGGATGAAACGTCGTCCAGAACTGCTCTGGCTTTTGGTTACATCTTCTAGATGAAAGACCTCCTCTAGCAAAACGGACCACTGAACCCGGGTCTGACTGTGTCTCTGAACTGCAGAAATGACCTAAAACACATGAGCATGCACGGTATTTAGTATAGTTTCCTTGTGGATTGCTGTAGAGATATATAAATACTGTATTTATGACCTTTTTATGAAGGGTAACCAGGTCTCTTTCAGTGGGTTGGACATGTTGTCCTCTATCTGACGTGTTTGTTATCATCTCTTCTTGATACCTCGAAGGGCACTGAAAATAGAGATGATGCTTAATTGAAGACAGAACCAGAAAAACCTCAAAGGTGACATTTTGAAGCTGAACAAACATTTTTGTCTGACCTTTGTTAAAATGGTGTCAACACACTTTCGGAGATTATTGTTGTACCGGACAGAAATGTTAACTTCAGCCACATTCTGATAAAAAGGACATCAGACAAAGATACATTACCTGTGGGAGCTGATTATTTAGAGCACAATCTTTCAAACTAAGTCACCTCCATAACATCTGCTAGGTTGTTCTCGGCTGCACTCTTCTCGATAGCCATTTTTGCTACTTTGAAATAGGTCTTGGCTAGCAGATAGTCGTGGGAAGCTGAGAGCCAATAAGAACGAGGAATTTCAACTAGGCCATAGCCTAGCAACAGCACCAAAAGAAAGAGGCCCCAGGTGTTGGCAGCTGTAATTCCAATGGTCTGGAACTCCCCCCTTCATAAACAGATCAATGTACTAACATGTAAGCATTTCAGAAAATACCCATCCATCCAAACTTTTTCTGAACTGTGGGAGTGTTAAATTACCACGAGAGTCGCCACTGTGGATGAGCAGCCACATACACGATGAGACAGATGAAGATAAGTAGGTAGGTGCCATAATAGATTGCATTTTCGATGATAGCCGTTTTAATCTTTCCCACCGTACAGAAAGCCCCTGACCGAGCATACGACTGCATAAATGGCAACAGCAGCCTGCAAAAACATGTATAGGGAGGAGAGATTGTAACAAAAGACAGCTGTATTTTCAACAACAGGAACATTTGGTAAAGTAAATGGAACAGTGTGTGACTGTGTGGTACCAAGTAAGAAACTGGGAACTCCAATACACGACCCTCCAGAACACAGGTAGGACTCCCTCTGGAATATAACTCCAAGGTTTCACACAAGGCTTCAGTTCGCTGTAACACACAAAAGAGTTTGAGAACACATTTGTTTAAAGAATAATTACAGAAACGCTGTGTACAGTAGTGCTACAAAAGTGAGACGTGGTAGAGTGTCGTCGTTGGACAGTGTGAAGATCTCAACAAGAGCCAGCTTGAGTTCCAAAAATAAGTATCAGTAGATGGATACTGATTTCTTATTTTACTAAAAATAATAAAAGTTTTAATGTGCATACAAAGGAATCGTATTTACATGACAGTTGGATAGAGAGACAAGTTATCTGTCTGATTAGAGTTCCTTGCTGGAGCTGGAGGAGTAGGCTGCTTTGCATTATCATCAAGACACTGCTTGTAGATGGTCTAGAAGAACAAACAGATTCAGTTCATCAAAACGTGAGAAGATGTCAAAGAAACTGTGCTCGTGTCAGTGGTGTCATACCGTGCTGACGTCAAGTGGCAGGATGAAGATGATGAGGAAACAGAGGTACCAGGACAGCAGGGTTCCCAAGAGGACCATCCACTGTTGCTTTCGCAAATCTCCATAGCGCTGCAGGAGGAAGAATGCCAAAAAAAAAACGACAACAACCACGACAGCCAGCGCAGCACCGCTCATAGTGACGGACCAATAGGCAGACGTCAAGAGGTCATGGTGACTACAAAAGGCAAGAGGGACCAGTAGAAACAAATTTAAGATGCAAAATAACAGGAAATCTAGTCTGTTGAATAACAGCAAGATAGCAAAATACAAAACAAAGCATGATATTAAAGGGAGAAAAGAGAGCAGGATAATTAAGAAGACATTGTTAAAATAGAAGGAAAATAAGAAGTAGAAGCAAAAAGGTTTATGATATATTTCAACAAAAAGAATTTCAAAACAATCACACTTTCAGGTTTCCAACTAAGTAATAAAGAATTTAAAAAGATCAACGCTTAACAATAAGGATTTAAGACATGTTGCCCTCGCAAACAAACACAATATTCTAGGTTGTTCTTTAATCTTTTGAGTTAGTGGTGTCATGTCCGGTTAATAAAGCACCTAATTAAATGTGATAACTATTGTTTAGATCGAGACTGGTTTGCAAAGCTGTTGTTCCTTCAATCATTACAGTCGGGATTAATTCTTGAAGGAAATCAACAAACATATACGGTAGATATGTTTAGAAGCGGATTTACGTCAAGTGTGCTGTAAATAAGCGCTCTTGTTCCACAAAGTAGAACTGAAAAGTCGCTTACCTTGATCTTCTTGTTTTGCACTAAAGCTCGTAAACCGTTACACTGTCCAAATTTAACGTCGTGTTCCTCAAATGCGTATTTAAAAAACCCTGTATACAACCCATGACAGGGCATTACGTGAAAGGTTTTACAGCCGTAAAATGCCGCGTATGAACGAAAGGATTCTGGGAATTGTAGTTTACAGTAATGAATATACAGTATATCCGTTGTAAACAGTCGCGTGACTCACTCATTCTTTAGTTATTCTCTTTAAGTGTCTGTAGAGCAATAAAGACTACAACGTCTTGAAGCAACGGCAGAAATCATGACATCATTTGTGCAGTCAGATGCCTTTATGTTCTAACCAAATAAAAGAATAATTTTTGAAACTAAACAAGGTCATCATTTAATGCAATATTTCAAACAATAGTTTGATAAATAAACAAAGTCTTTTTTATCATAGAGATCTATCATTTATCTCTAGCAAATGTTTATTTGTATGTTCCAAATGTAGAGAAAAAGCAACATTTCAGGTGTGGGAGAACATCCACATATACGGGTCATCAGCATACACAGGACCCAGTACATTGAAGCACACTGCTCGATGTTCCAGTAAAAAGTCCATGTGTCTCAGCAGATCCAGGCACAGATGTTCTACAAGATACAGACAAACGGACCAGTTCTGAAGAGGCCTCAACACACCAAGTGCATCCATCCAAACAGACCCCAACATATCCAAAGACTGTAGCCAGTCCTGGAGAACATCATCCATTAAATCCATTGGTTAGAAATCTGTCCAAAATTCACATGAGTCAAAAGAGCTTCAACAACTGAAAAATCTCAAAGTAGATCTGCGCATCTATGTTGTGTCTGTAATGGCACTCTGCTGCGATTACAGCGCAGACTAAATCCACCTGAGTAGCTGCTTAGTGAAGCCACCTGGCAGCCTGCTCCTTCACTTTAACCCATTCTCTTGGATTAGTGTGATACGCTACAAACCACTCAGATACTTTAAATCAGCTTTATATTAAAAAAAAAGGAAAGAAAAACATTATTTATTGTCAGAAATGGAGCATACATATTATTTTATCGTGCACACTAACTGTAGTATTGAGAGTGTTTTCATTATTTACAAGTAGTTAAATAGTGAATTTTCTAATTTTAATCAGCAAGCTCTTATTTTGCAGGTTGGCAATATAAATTTCACGAGTGGTAACTACTAAACATTCCTTGACTGGCGATGCTTGTTTTGTTGCCCAGCAACAGGTATTACTTTTGCTATTTTATTTTTTACCACTAGATGACGCAAAACTTCATTACTGGGCCTTTCATATTTCCTATACTATCTTTGAAACCAAGCCCAGCTTACAACAAAAGAATAGACAAGAAAATTGTTAATAAAAATAGAGGTAATTGCCATTTGTATGAGTCAATCAGATACATTGGAATTTTTGTACTTCCTCCTGAGTCTTTATTTTGTATTTTTACAAAAATACATTATTAGATAAGATAGATGCACATTGCCACAAACAACAAATATCTCTATTTCTAAGGTAGCGATGAAACATGTTGATCTAAGTGACATATTACACATGATATATATCGACTATGGCACAGAGGTGGTACCACACATGATATATAAAGTGTCTGACAGACTTAATATTGGATATTATGTACATATGTACATATTATGTACATACTGCACATATGTAAAATACTGCATGTGATATGAGAATACAGTCCCATAAATCCAACAAGATTGAAATTTTCCACTTTTGAGATTCATATAATCCAAATGAGGTCTTCTACCTGCCTAAAAAACAAATAGACCCGACATTAATTACATTGCAGATTATTACAGTATGACTCTGACACATTTGTTTCTTTTCTTAGGGTTTATACAATTATTATATCTAAAATATATATATGCTATTAGACACTATAGACAAATAATAATGAGTCATAATAATAACAACGGAGCCTATCTCAGCTTAGCTGCATATAGGCGAGGCAGGGTACACCCCTGAATAAGTTGCCAGCTCTTCGCAGGGCCAAAAAAAAAACATTCCCTGAATCATACTGGTATTGTGAAATAAAGGGGAATCGATGCTTTTAAAAAAAAGAAATTTGATTTCCTGTGTGGTAAACTCCAACTGTCTACAGTACATTTTTACAGTACATTTTTACATATCTTCCTCTTATTTTATTTTTATCACTTTTGGCTGGTTTTATATTCCAAATGTCCATCATCTCCTCTCTAAAACTGCAAGTGTCTATAGTACATTTTTACATCTCTTCCTCTTATTTTATTTTTTGTCACTTTTGGCTGGTTTTATATTCCAAATGTCCATCATCTCCTCTCCCCCTTAAGCAAGCACATTTTAAAACATATGTCCAAGCGCTGGACAGCAGGAATTGCTTCCAGTGTGGCCTTAATCACATCAGGGGAGAAATAGCGTGTGAACCACCTCATGTCCCATGACGCTCATTGAACACCAGCTAGGAGTGCGCTGAGACTGCTGGGTTTGAACTCTGCAACATTTGATCCATGGGAAACCCTCGTGCACAATAACACAGGCAAACAATGTGGGCCCAGTTCTGTATGTCTCCAGAGGGCCACTGTAGACTGCAGGTCTTAGAACCTGTCCCGGATACATCACTCCTCTGAGACTTGACTTCTATCATTTGTAATGGCTGGCCTGGTGAAGCTGACTATGCAGGCTAAAGTTACATGTATCTGGCAGTGAGATCGTCTGTATTTGTGTGTCAAACTGCAGTAACAGATACATAAGCCTCCAAATATTCATGCATAAACCATAGAGCCGATGAGCAGCCAAATAGCAAATAGGTTCTTATGACCAGTGATCCCTTTAGAATTATCCAACAAAATATAATACATCGCATAACTACACAGGCAAAGCCAGTTGACTTCTGTGAAATGTCTGTATAGGTTCTCATTCATCCAGGTCATAGTTATCCAAGGTTCAATCTCTGTGTACTTTACCTAAACAAGTCCAGTTGCACACAAAGATTGAACCTTGGATGTCCTGTGTGCAAGAACAGTTGCTATTGGATAAACAGTAAACTAGCTTGTTTCACATTCTTTCTGTAATATATTTAGCAGACCAACTAACTTAAAAATTCAAACTGGTATACCTATCGTGGAAAACATGACATTACAACTTTATGACACCAGTGCAGATAACAGCCTAAATGATGTTGGTTCACCGATAGTGAATAAACCAGTAATGAATGAATGAATAAACTAAAAATTAAAACAAAACAAAAAACAAAAAACTAGTTGCTTAGTTGCGGAGGCTGGAACAGGCAGTGAAAACCCAGTCTGGAACTACCACCAATGGGAAAACACTAATGCTGTAATAAATATAGGTTAAGAATGATGACGAAAGAAGACTGTGTTGCAGATTTTTTAATGTAATAATACTTGTGTTTGTAACATCCGTCCTACTCGTCTGTTTAATTTTTATTCAGTTTATCTGCCGCTGAAACATCAATGATATATTTAAAGACTTTTTCAGGACTGAACGTTTAGAGATAGACTGACGTTAAAAGTATATGCACAGTTACGTTCGTCATTGTTAATATAATGTGGGGTCTTCCAATGACCCCAGGAATATCAACATTTAAATCAAATAAAGTCAGTTAATTGAGTTGCTAGTAAAGAGTTGGATATAAGTGGATTTACTAGCATAGACAGAGATTCAGAGGAGCACTGAGGTGCTGGTTCAGTGGGGAACATGAGACCATCCACAGTAATGCAGTTCAAAGACTCTCCCCCAGCAAATGTCACTGAGCTTTGTTTATATGTTTACATGAAGACCCGTATGAAGCAAGACCCTGTAAGCAAGCCCCTGCTCAGCATCACTCTATAATAACACTAATGTAATCATTGTTAGCATGGTGACTTATTTAGTGCAACAAACTGCAGATGACTAGTTACCCTTTTGTCTGTGTAATAAGTAAAAAAGAATAATTTGATTGCAGCCATAGTCTGAATGTACCTGATTCTGCTTCTGATATGTAATTATTTCATTGGGCCATCTTTGTTGATAATACCGGTGAGTGAATTCCTAAAAAAGGCCAAACATTATCAGTAGAGGGAGTGATAAAGAGTAGGCTTTTGCAGACGTTTTACAAATACAGCCCCACCCCCACCACCCGTATGGCCTCAACCGTTGTAGCCTTGTATTAGCATTGAGAGGTGGTAAAACTTTTCTTGAGACATGATTTAGAGACTGCAAGAACATCAGGAAAAAGCAAGGCTGTAGCAGGTGAAAGGCCAGATTAAAGCTAGTAATGCCAAGGGCTGTGTCCGAACATGGAGCCCACTGATTTTCATCAGCACTAAACAAAAACGAGGAAGAAAAGAGGGAAAGGTGCTAGTTAAAATGGCATTGGGTTTCTTTGTGGCCTAGATAACTCATATGTGTATTTCAAGCAAAAGACACAGTGTGCATGCTAAAAAACCTTTTCTGTAATGGAAGGTCACCTTTTTGTTCTGCATTATCTGATAAATGCTCACAGGGAGCATGCTCACAACAGTCCAAAGGGAAAGGCTTCTACAGCATTTTGTCACAGTAATTTGCTTCTTTGCTGTTCTGTTTTCTTGTTCAAATTCCTTCCATCACCTAGAAGTTTCGTTCTTCCTTTGACCTCATCAGCAAGCTCTTTATCAGATGGCTGATGATAAAACAAGCTGTTGTCAGTCCTTCTTGTGGTTGTCTTGTGACGATTTAAAACCTTCTGGATGAGCCGAACTAGAAGGAGCTGCTCGTGTGAAGTGTAAGTGAAGACAATAAAACTGAAATTGTTCAGTAAATTTGAAATAAATCGGGCACCTACTTAAAATAACATACCAATATTTTGGAACTGAATTGTGAATTCCTTCCAGGATGGATTCCAGGATGACCTCTTCACAATTTTATGCATATCATCTGCGTGTAACCAACAGTATGTGCTTGTAAGAGCCGGGAAATTTGTTCTGTTTATGACATTGTGGATATTACATAATTTCCTGCTCATAAAACTGAAATGTTGGTCCAACATGTAACTAGTTTGAGCAACTTCCAATAGTCCAAGTTGAATTTGCTCTCCTTTCAACCAGATATCAAAGAAATGAGAAAGATCACATTCTAAACCTATTTATAGCACATTACTGAAATATTTTACCTGTAGTCATTAGACCCTTGTCCATCAACCACATGCTTATTCAATTAGTCACTCTTATTTTCTGCTCCTTTGATATGACTCAGTTTTCTGTCATATCCATCAATGAATCAGTCATTCAGCTTTTTCATGTGAAATCTTAGCTACTAAAACTTTTGAAAAGTTTTAGAAGCTAAGAATAAAACATGGAGGCCTATGTAATGAGGTGCGAGGACATTGTTGGGAAGTGAGAGCATTTTGGCTGGTCGACACATCTTCAAAGGGCTGTTTGAGGGTTAAGACTTAGTTTTAAAGTTAACGTTTGCATTTGGTGTTGGTCAAGGTTGGGGTTAGGGTTGAGGTTCAGCTTGAATGGTTAGTGTCAGAGCAAGGGGCTAGAGAACATATAATGTCTATGAAAGTCCCTACAAAGATAATACAAAGATGTATATGTGTGAGTGTGTGCGTGTGTCTGGTGCTGAAAACACTTGTTGAAAAGTTTGTTATCAACTTGATACACTTCAGCCCTTTTCCTTCTTTTTAAATTTGCATCATTCTTATTACAAAATAAAGAAGTAAGAATCATTAAAGATCCAATTTTTGAAATGAAAGGCATCAATTAACCAACAGCCTCCAGTGTCAGAAAGATACCATCAAACTTTCATGGCAAGAAGATGGACAGTTATTCTACTGGCAATCAGGAAATACTGTATTTATGCAGTCAGTTACAGTTAACAGACTCTGCAGGTTTTCAAAAAAATACAAATAAGAGGACTTTGTGTGCTGAAGAGCAAAAATGATAACTGTTTGTTCTGGAGATGTGCCAAAATATAGCTGAACCACTTCCTTGTTTTCAATGTGTGGAACACTTTCATTCCATTGATGAATCTTTCTTTAAGCCTCTGCAATCCTGCTAATCCTCCAAACTTATTAAGCGTGAAAAATCCATTTGAATGGATGCCTGAGAGGGACAGAAAGAAACAAGATGGTTCTTTCTATTTTTTCTCTGCTCAAGCTCATTATTCCTCAAAGTCTCTTCTGTCTGAAATGCACCTCCCCTAAATTACTTCACTTTTTTGTTCCCGCCTTACCTACCCACAAACCCACACTGTGTGGCTGGCTGTTTTCTCTCTTACGATAGCACCGCCTCGAGTTCTCTGACTGGCTCTTTTATTCCCTTGTCCCCTGTGCGACATCCCTCTTTTGCTGTCTCCGCCTCTCTCCTCTCTTTTCTCTTTATACAGATTGTGGGCTCCAGCCACTTTCAGAGAACTCCTTGATTCCGATCGAGCTTCACCGCAGAGCCTCCTGCAGACAAAACCTGAGACACTGCTGCTTTAACACTGAAATCTCAAGGTAGACAAAACACATTTTTGTTTTTGGGAGCTTGTGTTATATCTGTGGCTGCATGTGGGGGAGCTTTATCAGTATTGTTGTCGGTTCAAACCATGTGGGCTTTAGTTGGGCATACGTAGCAGCATGTGACACATGCTGTTCCGGTTACAGTTATGGAAATAGGCCGGTAGTATGTGGCAGTGATATCACTGCTGATGATCAACATCCTGTCTTATTAAGTGCTTTTCAATGTGCTCTATAGCAATGGAACTGTAAGAAAACAAAGTAATGATGTGTTAAAAATCTGAACCGGTGCTTTTTTTTTAGAAGTTAGAGGGACGAAAGAGCGGGAAAATTCATATTACTCTTATCTTTGTCCTTTAGCGGCAGACAGAAGTCTGATTGTCCACATCATCACAATCGATCTGGCGAGTTCAGCTGCAGCTATGACTCAAAACCATGGGGAGAACCCACAGGGGACCAGAGATGGGGTCCACCACATCCGAGCCAGGATGCAGTCCCAGTCACGTCTGGCCTTAAAGAGAGTGAGGAACATCCAAAAAGATGATGTCAAAGGATTCTTCATACGAAATGCTTTTGTGCTCTTCACCGTTTTTGCCGTTGTTATTGGTGAGTGGAAAAGCTTTTTTTTTCTTCTGTTTAGACGCTGAAGTAAACTCCATAATTCCATCAGTGTGAAGTGACGAATAGCCCAGGGATAGGATGGTTTCAGAGAACACAGACATTAGCACTCCGGCCTGGATCTGACCCTTGACTTGTTGCCATTAACCCTTTTGATTCACCCCCAACAAATACACACACACACACACACACACACACACACACACAAGGTCAAGGTTGGGGTTAGGGTTGAGGTTCAGCTTGAATGGTTAGTGTCAGAGCAAGGGGCTAGAGAACATATAATGTCTATGAAAGTCCCTACAAAGATAATACAAAGATGTATATGTGTGAGTGTGTGCGTGTGTCTGGTGCTGAAAACACTTGTTGAAAAGTTTGTTATCAACTTGATACACTTCAGCCCTTTTCCTTCTTTTTAAATTTGCATCATTCTTATTACAAAATAAAGAAGTAAGAATCATTAAAGATCCAATTTTTGAAATGAAAGGCACCAATTAACCAACAGCCTCCGGTGTCAGATAGATACCATCAAACTTTCATGACAAGAAGATGGACAGTTATTCTACTGGCAATCAGGAAATACTGTATTTATGCAGTCAGTTACAGTTAACAGACTCTGCAGGTTTTCAAAAAAATACAAATAAGAGAATTTTGTGTGCACACACACACACACACACACACACACACAGGAACACACAGCTGCAGTCTTTCTAGAAGTACGACTCCAGAACAAACACCTTTGATTGATTGCTAAAGATGGGGTGTTCTTTTACTTGGTGTTGGGGCCTGGGTCAGTTGGGGAATCATCAGTGAATAGTCTATTGAGGGATGAGAATATCTGACTAGCCTGGAATTTAGGCACACAACAGGGCAATTACTGTTTTTCCAAATTTTTATCATTGCATAATCCGGTTATCCAGAACATGTAACAGGTCATCCTGACCATTTCCTAGTTTTATTTATTTATTTTTAGAATTTAAGTTTATAAAAAAATGAAAGCAGGACCCTCTTAGATCTGTGAGATATTCTTATAAAATGAGGTGCGAGGACATTGTTGGGAAGTGAGAGCATTTTGGCTGGTCGACACATCTTCAAAGGGCTGTTTGAGGGTTAAGACTTAGTTTTAAAGTTAATGTTTGCATTTGGTGTCGGTCAAGGTTGGGGTTAGGGTTGAGGTTCAGCTTGAATGGTTAGTGTCAGAGCAAGGGGCTAGAGAACATATAATGTCTATGAAAGTCCCTACAAAGATAATACAAAGATGTATATGCGTGAGTGTGTGCGTGTGTCTGGTGCTGAAAACACTTGTTGAAAAGTTCGTTATCAACTTGATACACTTCAGCCCTTTTCCTTCTTTTTAAATTTGCATCATTCTTATTACAAAATAAAGAAGTAAGAATCGTAAAAGATCCAATTTTTGAAATGAAAGGCACCAATTAACCAAGAGCCTCCAGTGTCAGATAGATACCATCAAACAGACTCTACAGGTTTTCAAAAAAATACCCACACACACACACACACACACACACACACACACACACACAGGAACACACAGCTGCAGTCTTTCTAGAAGTACGACTCCAGAACAAACACCTTTGATTGATTGCTAAAGATGGGGTGTTCTTTTACTTGGTGTTGGGGCCTGGGTCAGTTGGGGAATCATCAGTGAATAGTCTATTGAGGGAGGAGAATATCTGACTAGCAGGACCCTCTTAGATCTGTGAGATATTCTTATAAAAGTCTGACCTTGTGTCGGCCCACCTGTCACCCTCACCGCAGGCATCATCCTGGGATTCGGCCTGCGGCGTTACAACATGTCCTATCGTGATGTGACCTTCTTCTCCTTCCCTGGAGAGCTGCTGATGAGGATGCTGCAGATGCTGGTGCTTCCTTTGCTGGTGTCCAGTCTTATTACAGGTATAGCTTTTTTTCTCTCCATATAAAAATATTATAAATCTATTTTCAAAGTTTTTTTTAAGGTACAGCAATGTGCAACAGAAAGCTCGGACACTTCGTTCCCTTACATGTTTTGAGCCGTACAAATTGTTTCTTACTCAATTCTTTACTGTCATAAAATAATTACTTCCAAAAATAGTCAAAACATTAGTCATACATGTGACTAAGAAGGAAAGTACAGATTTCTGCAAAAACTTGCTCATGTCCAGCATTGCACCCCAGCCTGGTTAATTTAATTTTTAGATGAGTCAAATCTTTTATTTCTAAACTAGGAAGCTAAGGCTTGCAAAGAATTGTTCTTTCTTAAAAGACGTGAAACATTTTACTGTACTAATACACAGCAATTTACATGATTCCCCAGATTATGGAGTTAACATCCTCACAGATAAAATATAGAAACGTTTCTGTAGGATCTGGGTGTTTTGCAGGTATGTGCTTTTTTTGGTAGACGTGTTGTTTTGTGACCTACTGATCAACATTAACCTCGCGAGCAGCAGAACAGCCCATCTGTTTGTTCAGCCGACACTGTTTATTGGTTTTGGGCCCGGCGGTAGGCGTGGACAGTGTGACCTCATGAGTTAGAGAAACTTGTAAAAACGGCTCTGGGTTATTTTTTTTAATTCTTTGCGGCACTTTCATGGCTTTGGTCTGCTGCTGCCTGTATCTCAGAAGAGCAAAAACACAAAAAATGGAGGCTTTCAGATGTAGTCTAAGTATGTACGGAGTTCACTGACCACTGCTGGTATGGCTAATCACATCTCAATTGTTTGGGAACGCTTTTGTCCGCAGTCACTGGGCAGTATTAATCTCAAACAGGCTCAAAATGCCAGTACCAGATAACCAAACACAACAGTGGCAAATCAAGAAGGCAGTGCACTGAAGGAATGACAGCGTTACTTCTAATAATAAGTGGCTTTGTGCTGCAGGTTGGCAATAATATCAGCATCCTCTGACATCATGTCATGTGGCTGCAGCTACAACATGTTGAAAACAAGGAAGACAGCTGTTCTCACAAATCATACATTAGATTTGTTTGCCACGTATTTTTTTAACACAATGTATTCTGAAAGAAACTAACAAAGTTTGAAAAATGGCATCAATGTGATGTCCAAATACATCAGGAAGTCATTAAAGAGGCCTTAATTCATAGGATTTATCAATTTAATAATACTGATAATAATTTTAGTAAAACTCATTAAACTTATACATTCCTCTTGCTCATGCGAGCAGACTAATCTGTGCTTTATCGGGATTCAATTTTATATGTGTGTGTGTGTGTGTGTGTGTGTGTGTGTGTGCGTATGCATGTGTGTGAAAACAAATGCCTCTGCGTTTTTAACCTCCTGGTTCTGTCTGTGAAACTGTCATTTCTGTCTGTTCACTTGGTTTCTTTGCTTGGTTTCTTTTTATTTCTTATTATTTATGTCTATTTGTGCTATTTGGCCTTCTTATGATAAAATATCTCTCAGGCAATTAAACAGACAATTATTGCCCAGCAGGAGCTGATGTCCTTTGCTTGAACTTCTCCCTCACAAGGCGTACGTTTGTATTTGTTGAACATTTCCCATAAGAGACAGAAAGTAATTCTCCTGGCTTTCCTTCATTCTTGGTGCTTTTTATTCTTTACAAAGGATAAAAATTGGTGAGGCTGTGCCCACTGTTACCCAGACAACAGAGCAGGGTTTATTGTGTGCATGCCGGACTCACTAAGTCAACAGGTTTTCCCAAGGCCATCAGAAAAGAAATAGGAGGACAAAGAGGCCGTCAAAGAGGATTGCAGCAATAAGACCAGTGCACAAGAAAGAGGGGAAATGTGGGGGGAGGACGGGCAGGGAAGGGGTATTCAGGGGTGTCGTAAAAGAAAGGAGCTGATAGAGGGTGGGTGGAGAGAGGAGGTGAAGCATTAGGGATGAAAGAATGCATGATGGAAGGATGGGAAAGCAAGTAGAGGTGCATGTGGAGATAAGAACAACAGTAAATGTCACTGAGAAGATGTAGCTTCTGTTATACTAATACAGCACAAAGGAACAGAAGGCACGTGTCTTTGCACAAAAGCTGCTTTATTAGTTTCACGTTGAGGCAAGACCGTGCTGGTCATTAGTTATCCATATCTGACCTTCACCTTATTCAGAAGTCTTACAATGATTTCTTATCCTGTACTCTGGCCTTGACAGGGCTCATTTTTCTAAGGGAAACTTGTATCACGTGTCTGTGTCTCTGACCAGACTGTTTATCTGTAACTGAAGTGTCTGTGTCACCGTTTTCACAACAACCTGCCAAAACAAATTTGCCATGTCATTGCTGTGTAAAAAAAAATAAATAAATAAATAAAAAAATGGTCATTGAAAAAATGTAATGACCCCATCTTTGTTAAAAAATCTGTCCTCCATACTGTTATAACCGAACATATTACTAGTATGGAAACTGATTGATCTATATCTGAGTGTTGCAGAGCAGGTGTTAGCTTTCTGTCAAGTAAAGGTCAGCTTCATTGGGTTTCTCCTGCCTCTTTGTTGTCACTGATGGGTGTGATCCACATCTAAGCGCTGCACCTTTCCCCAGGAAAACTTAATAAATATATTATTTTCAGTGTATAATTATTAATTTATTCCTTCATAATCTCAGCATAAAATTCTCAGTTAAAAGAGAATATGCTGTTGGATTGCAGTCTGTGATTGATAATGACTTATGACTGATGTCTTGATCCCAACACCCCATCTGCAGGTTTTGTGCAGAACAGCATGAGAGCTCTGGCAGGTGGATTAATAAAGTATTGCATGCTGGGTTCTTTCACAGGTGTGGCGGCTCTGGACGGCCGTGCTTCTGGGAAAATGGGAATGAGAGCAGTGATCTACTACTCTATAACCACTATCATCGCTGTGATCATCGGTATCATCATGGTGCTCACTATTCGACCCGGGAGAGGAACGAAGGATGAGTTCTCCAAGTCGCAGAAGGTAGAGCAGGTCAGCCCGGCTGATGCCTTCTTGGATCTTATCAGGTAAGTGGACACGCCACACATATTTACCTCAATCAGGCAACAACTTTCCACTGTTCTGTGTGTATAAATCATGTGTAATTACCTAGTAATTACCTACTAAAATGTATTTGTGTAATTCTGTCTTTTAGGAACATGTTCCCTCCCAACCTTGTGGAGGCCTGCACCAAACAGGTACCACTTCACTCCTATCCTTTTCTAATTCTATTACATTAATGGTTTTAGAGCAGATTTTACCCACATTCACCCATAGTAACCCCCATTTAGTATACCTCACCATGATCCATTTAACCCACAATAAGACAATGTTAAAGTTTAATATTCACACACAGATGCAAGCTTATGATTAACAGATATTGAGATTAAATTTGCCGACATTACAAAGATGACAAAAAGGATTTAATTATTAACTGCCCCTATGTTACTGTCCACTTTCTTGTTTTGGAAAACATAGTATAAGACCCAGTATGCCAAGAGGATAGTCCATGTGACGATGACAGTGAATGACACGATATTCACGCTCAATGGTAGCAAGGAGATAACGCGAGAGGAGACAATCCCAGTACCAGGATCAGTTAATGGAGTCAATGCACTTGGTCTGGTGGTGTTCTCCCTCTGCTTTGGTTTGATCATAGGAAGCATGAGGGAACAGGGACAGCCCCTCAGGGACTTCTTTGACTGTCTCAATGAAGCGATCATGAGGCTGGTTGCAATAATCATGTGGTAAGTACCAGTAAGTACCAGGGTAGACAGCTGATTTTTATTTTCCATAAACGCTGAGCTCCTCTGATCCTCAGGTACGCCCCTATAGGCATCCTGTTTCTGATTGCTGGCAAGATTGTGGAGATGGACGACATCACAGCCATGGGCAGCCAGTTGGGAATGTACACGATCACTGTCATTTGTGGCCTGTTGGTCCACGCCACCATCGTCCTGCCTCTGCTCTACTTTATCATCACCAGAAAAAACCCATTTGTTTTCATTGGTGGGCTGCTGCAGGCACTTGTGACTGCGCTGGGCACGTCCTCCAGGTACACCAGCGTGCAAGGAGAACAGCAGATTTGATGTTTTTCCCCCATATTTACTTATGTTTTTTACTCTTTTGTGACCCACTTTCCCTCAGTTCTGCCACTTTACCCATCACTTTTAAATGCTTAGAGGAAAACAACAAGGTGGACAAGAGGGTGACTCGCTTCGTGCTCCCTGTCGGCGCCACCATAAACATGGATGGCACAGCTCTCTACGAAGCCCTCGCTGCCATCTTTATTGCTCAGGTCAATGATTATGATCTCAACTTTGGACAGATTCTCACCATCAGGTATGCAGTACAAAACACAGGTACATTTTAGATTTCCTTAATCAGAAAAAACAGTGCAATTGTCCAAACCAAAAATGTTTTAATGTTCTTTGCTGTTGCTATAAACCCACACTGTCTTCCTCTATGCTCCTCCGCTCCTCAGTATCACAGCTACAGCTGCTAGCATTGGAGCAGCAGGAATCCCTCAAGCTGGATTGGTCACCATGGTCATAGTGTTAACATCCGTAGGCCTGCCAACTGATGACATCACCCTGATAATTGCAGTTGATTGGTTCCTGTAAGTATTAGCTGAAAAGAAAATAATAACAGTCTTGTTGAATAGTGCAGCCCGCATTTTTAAGGGATGTGTAGACATGTCTTTTTTCCATGACTTCTTTCACCCTTTCTCTCCTCAGGGACCGCTTCCGCACTGTCACCAATGTTCTTGGAGACTCCATCGGGGCGGGCATTGTGGAACACTTGTCCCGCCATGAGCTGCGGAAAAAGGACCCCGAGCTCTGCAGCTCTGTGGTGGAGGAGGTGCCCAAGAAATCATATCATCTTGTCTGCCAGGAGAACGAGTGTGAGAACCAGGCTCGTCCTGACTCAGAAACAAAGATGTAGGACACATCTGGACACTTTGAACTATCCTTTGAACACTCTGAGTCATTATCTCAATTGAGCTCTCCTCAATTTGTAAATATTGATCGTAAAAAATTGCTGGGTCAAAGTGGAATTCAATTACGAAAGAAAATGTTTTATCCAGTATGAGTATATTGTGTAAGGTTTGGAATTTTCTCACTTGAAGTTCTTCCCAAAACCTTAAAAAAAAAAAAGAAAAACTTTTGCTTTATCTTTAAATTCTGTTGTTGGGTACTGTGTGTCTATCATAGCACGGCCGAAATCTGATCTACATGGCACATCCAAATCCTCTCAAAGATTTGATTACTCATTTTTTCCACTAGAGGCCAGTAGAGCTACGATCGCAAAAAAATGCAGCTGGGACAGACCTGTTCTGCTTTGACGGATTTTACTGTGGAGAAAAAGTGTGAAAATTAAAAATGCTGCACAATTTCTTGGATACGTGGACTGCCTATTTACAAATTTCTTTTTCAGAGAAGTTTGGCTTTATTTTCTTGGTGTTTTGACTCTTATGAATGAGTGTCATTCAGGCTTTTTGCATCACTTTCAGTCAAGCCAAGAATTGACCCTTGAAACAATCCCAACAGTCATTGGGCAGGAAAATAAAAAAACAAAATCACCAAAATTTCAGTTTTTTACACAAAGGTTAGCTTTAAAGTAAAGATAAACCAAAAAGACCCAGGAATACCATCAATAACCAAATCCACTGCCAAAACCTTTAATGTGAGGTGCAGTAACATGTATGGAAGCAGATTATAACTAGAAATGGTTGTTTTCCTCTAAATGTCCGGGTGTTTGCTATTTTAAAGTTTTCCAGGGTTTTCAGGTGAAAGTGGAAATGAGTTGGTCGAGCTGGACTTTTAAAACCAGTGGGCAATAAAAGTTATTTTGTACACTTGTCAGTAGTAGCACAGTCATGGATTTTACAATCTTTATTATATATATATAACTTTTGTTTGTATTTTTTTTGTGAACTTGTGTAGAACAAGTGTAAGATTTGCATTCAAAACTGGAAAATAATGTAAAAAAAAAGACAAACAAAAAGACATGTACATGGCTGAGGATTGCAAACTGAACAGATTGTTCTTCATGACCAGACTAATAATATCTATGAAATGCAAATGTTGTCTCCCCATTTTTTTTTTTTTTTTTTTTTTTTACAAAGGAATAGCTCCTTTACAATTGCTAATGCATCTCATGTTTTTTATATTTTGGTATGATTTCGCAGACATACACACACACCAAATACAAACACACGTACACACACACTCAGACACACACTTTTTTTTAATAAAAGGTAAAAGCAGTCTTTGTACACTTCATGTCAGTGTGTATAAATCATTTGTACAAACCTCCCATATTTTTTAAGAATGCCACAAATAAATATGATGGCGATATAGGCTACTGAAGATTCTTCATCACCAGCATCTTTCTGAACAAATGATGTAATGATAATTACACTAATGATATAGTGAGTTTCCTGTTAACTTCTCTTCATACATTAAATCCTATGTTATTCAATGATTTTAATATAATTATTTGGCTCGAAATAAATGCAATATTCACTTAAATATTTTATTATCATATGATCTGTTGCATGTTGTCATGATGTAGAGTACACTGTAGTCTTGTGCTGCAGTGCCCCCTGGAGGCGCGGGGTGAAATGCGACATGGTATTTTGTTTGGCGCCTGTGGGGGGAGTCACTCCAGAGATCTTTGGTCAGTCAGACGACAGAACTTCCGGTCGGCATTTTGTTCTACGAGAGGAGAGCCTCTTGATCGCAACAATCGTCATATTTCTCGTTTATTGACGAAATTTGCTACACGCAGTGTTTATGTCGGCACAGACCGACTGAAACTCCGAAGAACGGATGTTTCCCCATGAATGTACGCTGAAACATTCACCTTTGAGTGACGGAAGAAGAACGAATCAGTCCGACCCGGATTATTGTTGATAGCTAGCAAGCTAGCTCACCAGCTAGCTGGCAAGCCAATCGAGTTCCTTCTGGAGGAGCTGCGAAAGAGAAGAAAGGGGGAGCTAGAGATACGGACACAGACACAAACCAGGCTAAAACATTCCCCTCCCTTTGAACGCAACATCCGAAGGTAAATATAATCACCCAGCTGTGTTTTTAGAGAAAAATATTTTACATTTTGGTTATTAATAATGCAATTGATAATATCTCATATGCAAGACCACCTACGACGTCGTTAATCGTTCCCCGGGAGGTAACGGAAGCTAGCGAACTAGCCAGCCAAGCTAGCTAGGTGTGTTTTTGCTTCACCAAAGGCGCACGGCCTTAACTGGATGTCATTTGTCGAGCCCGAGGTTTGGGCCATTGCCACGGAATTAAGTGTCGCTTCCACAGCATTAAACATTACATCCACTTACGCCAGCCCAAAGCATTTCCCTGAGTTATTGAAATGTGACTAACGCGTATAAATCGTCAGCGCTTCTCCCTTTTTTTGAATAGCCGTCTCTTTTTATTTGAACGGAGAGTAGCGACAGAAGCTAACCAACACTTGCAGCTAGTTAGCACGACTGGCTAGCTATTAAAACACGACTATTGTTGGTGAATGTTGAGTAGATTGCATAAGTAATGTTAGCGATTATCATGAGTGTAAACAGCTTCACTGTTAGCATGAAAAAATCAAGCCGTCAACTTCTTGTTTGTGTGAAGTCAATTGCAAATGTTGTTAGTTGTATGTTTCGGACTTGTAGTCCGCGATTCAGCCAACTAAGATAAACACTAAAATTGATCCTTACATCCACGTTCTTTGGGTCATCATTATTTATGCTGCAGTGGTTGACTTTGCTGGAGCTCCTATCTTGGCTGACTAAACGTTGGCTTAGGCTCTGCTTCTGTTTCAGAAATGTTATGAATGACGGCTAAATGCATGCGACCGATGCACGATTACTATCCTCGGAGTTTGTCACAGTCAAATTCACACGTGTGTTTTGCTTCTCGTCTACTGCAACAAACAGCGTGTTTGCTTTAGGAGTGCAGCCCGCTTGCAAAACGCGAACGGTGGCAGAGTTGGTAGAGGATGCGGCCCCCCATTACTGCCGCCACTATCCCAATGCATCTGTTCCTTTGTGCTGCCCTCCTGCCTGTCAGTCTCACAGCTGTCAGCCGAGCCCCTGCCAACGGAAGAACACCGATAAATTGTGTTCACGTTACTGCTACAGCTAATGTTTACATCGCGAAACTGTTGAATCAATTGAGACATTGGGGATTCCATCTGATTGGTCGACGCGCACCGAGGTCTGCTCGTATTTACAGATTTGTGCGGCGAAAGAAGTTGAGTACTTATGGAGCAAATGTTGCATTTCCTCGCACAGTCATTAAAGTAATTTAACTTAAGGTTCGCAATTCTAATGAGCACTTCCCCTAGCCATGCAAGCTTTGCAGTTGTTTTGCTCTTTAGCTATGTTGTTGCTAATAAGGCTAATACCAATGTGTTGTGTGTGATTCGATTTTTCCCCACACATTGACGTTCACACGTGTTTTTTTTTTGACAGCTATAAGGAGTAGAGCTATTTCTCTGAAATGTCAGTGAGTCCTCCCGAGACTGCACAGAATTCTACAAAAAGGTAAAAAGCAGCTGTAATTTCACTCTTGTTTTGATGCTTTCTGTGTTTTTAATTCTGTCATACCACATCTATTAAGAAAGATTAAGATATTCCCAAGAATCTAAATTATGCAGATTAAAAGAATCCATATGCCAGGTAATGCATTAAAGACAGTCCAGACTGTCATGTCTGCTTTACTCATATGCACTGTGGTCAGCACTGTTTATTCAAAGAATTAGCATTCCTTCCACATCCCACAGACCCTTTGTTTAACCTTTCCAGCATATTGTTGTGAAATGTTTGGGTACAGATATTATCATGTCAGCATTTTATTTGTTTTATTACTTGTTTACATTTTAATTGTATAGCAGCTTTATGTGGGGGAAATCATGACATTTTTCTGCGTCTTGTGCATCAACCCACAAATGTAGACTGGAACACGTGTTTCAACCTGTTAAGCTTGTTTTTGTGTCCAGCTGATTGCATTAGCATGTATCATTGTGTTACTGGGTATACAGTCAAAGAACCTCTGTTGTCCTTCTGCAAACTGATTTACTACATGCTTTTCTAGTTACGAAGTGAAAATATTTAGAGAAGATCCAGTCTTGTGCTGACTGTGATTACAATGATCTTGTCATTGTGGTGTCATTGTGGTGTTTTTATCTTTAGGATAGTGTGTTTGGTTTTTAAAATTTTGTGTAAATGTAAGACCTTTTTTAAGTTGATTTGTGGTTGCAGTAGCCTTCTGTTACTCATGCTGTGTTTGGTCTATTTTTTCTCTCTCAGGTGTCAGGAGATGTGAGGACGGGTGTCCATCGACCCCTGATCTGCCTGTGTATCAGCACACTCCCCCACCCTCACCTTCAGCATGAATGGGGATATGCCTCATGTTCCCATCACCACTCTTGCTGGGATTGCTAGCCTTACAGACTGTGAGTGATTCCCCACACTTTTTGGCCCTACTTTAAACCTTTTTGACTATGTTTTATCTGTCTTTCTTCTTGTAATGTCTTTCTCTTTTCGCTGTTGACTGTTCCTTCATCTCTTTCCTTAGTGTTGAACCAGCTGCCCCTCCCCTCTCCTCTCCCTGCCACCACCACTAAGAGCCTCTTATACAATGGGAGGATTGCAGAGGAAGTTACCTGTCTCTTGGGTTGTCGAGATGAGAATCTGGCCTCCCAGTTAGCCCATAGTCTCAACCAAGTGTCCACAGAGCACATGTAAGTGCAGGACAACAAAACTGTGCAAGGATCTTTTGCTTGAAAACAAATGTTATCATCTCAATTTTCTCATTTTTACAGAGAGCTGAAGGACAACCTGGGCAGTGATGAGCCAGAGGGAGACGCTCCAGTGCTGCTGCAGACCTTGCTGGCCAGGAACCCTGGCATTTTCAGGGAGAAAAGTAAAGAGACTTGATTCTGACAGTAATTGTTGCCTTCATATTAATGCACCTCATCTTCTTTGTTATAAAAAAACATACTGTTTTCATTCTTAACAGATGTGTTGCAGCAGCAAATGGTGCCACCATATACCCAGAACTCCATGCACAGCCCCGCTCAGTCTGGAAACTACCAGGCATCTGCAATTTCTCCTAACCCACCAAGGTAAGGCAGGCCACAGGATGGACCTAACTTTAATAGATCCAACAAAATATTAGTATGCGTAAGTGTTGTTCATATGTTGCTTCCTCTTTTTAATTAGTGGATACTGTTTTCTTTCTTTCTTCTGAGTCTAGGCTGTTCTTTTGAGAACCACTTCCTGGTTTGGTGTAATATTTGAGGCAATTCAAGAGAGAACTAATGTACAGATAAATCAAAGGTCTGATAACGAAAATGTAATTTTGTTATCAGCTTAATGGTTTTCATTACCAGCCACACAATCTACTAGCATAATGCAGGAAATGTTTTGAAGCTTGCAACCAAAATCAGAGAATAAAGGGAAACGAGGTGCAACATGTGTTGTAGGCTGCGATGAAGAGACAATTGTTAAATGGAGCTATGGCGGATAGTTGTGTGACCTGCGGGTGAATGGCTAAGATGTAGTTAGCCTATATGGATGCATGTTAATTATCAGTTCTGATATAAACTTATTTCAACTAAGTAAAAAAAAAATATGTGGGAAAACAAACAACACACAGAGACGACTGCTGCTTCATTTCCCCTCCACGTCTTGTCGTCGTCATTACAACATTTCAGGTTGTAATTAAAATGTTGAGGCATTTTTTTCTCCCTCTTGGAATATTAATAGACTAATTTACAGGACTGATAAACGTCATGCATCTGTTGTTGTCATCCTCTGGTATCAGAGTTCTCGTGTGATTGTAACTTGTCTGTGTTCTCATTCTTGCTCTATTCTCTTCTTTATCCAGCCGGTTTGTATCACCACAGACGGGTTCCAGTAGTCGGTATATGGGCCAGCAGAACAGTCCAGTACCCAGCCCCTACACTCCACAGAGCCCTGCCACTGGGTACATACAACCCTTTCCCCACCAGCAGCCACCCAGCTACAACCAACACCAACAGATACAGCAAGGTAAGAGTCTGTTTGCTGCACAGATATGAAGGGACAAAAGACCTCCCTAGAAGTACTCCCAAGTGTGCACATGATGACTGTATATAACCTGTGTGATTCGGAGGTTAACATGGAGCATGTCAGTTGCATAAAACTATTAGAATGGTGTTTTGCTCTGCTAGGTGACAATGTTTGTGTTGTAGCCACATTGTTATATTGCAGTTGAGATTGTGTTATAATAGTCTGACAGCTAATACAGTTTTTATATCAGATTAATAACAGGAAGACTAGCACCTTAACACCTTGTCATGCTTTATAGATGTACTAATCTGAGAAGGCCAAACATTTTTTGACTTTCTAAAAAAAATTAATTGGATGACATGATCTCTCATTTTTAATTCAGTCTATTTAATAAGTTAGACTTCAGCCTATTTCTAACATATGCGTTTTGACAGCTCCTCTAACTGTGCAGACACTTGGCTGTTTAAATTAGCAGCAGTTTAAATGTACTGTATATTTTCTGAAGAGACCAATGTTCCATCAGTGACGTGGATGTTATGCTAAGCTATTGTTGTGCTATCGTTTCACTTGTGGACAGTCTCATGTTTCCATATGGTGTGTTAAGTCCAATAAAAGCTACGTCCTCAATGGTGCACAGAAGCTAATCCATAAATTATGTCCTTATGCAACCTGATACAGATTTTGGATTGCACATGTCTAGAACAGCATTAAACAGAAATGAAACATAAAATTTGCTGTCTGATAAAAAATCATTAGCTCTGTACCTCAGTTCCGGGTAGTATTTGATTTTGTTTTCACCTGGCAGTTTCTGTGACAAGTCCCATGGTTCCCGGTGGCATACGAAACATCCACGAGGGAAAAGTATCAAGTCAGTTGGCCGGTGCCTCCAACCACCTCTCCGACAGACACGGCACTGAGGACTACCTGAACATTGTTCACAGGCTGAGTAATGAGGTATGACTCACAGTCTATAATTATCCAAGATGTGAGCTTACTTCCCAAAAGAGAAAGTGTGTGAAATATTGACCATTACCATTATACAGAGTTTCCGTCTTGAATTAAGTGAAACCTTAACTTTATATCTGTCTTTTTGTGTTCAGGAGAGCGACTCTGCGATGAGGAATCCTTCGTTTCCTCTGAGGTCTCCACAGTCTGGCTGCTCACCAGCAGGGAGCGATGGAACGCCAAAGCGTGAGTACTTGAGAAGAGAAAAACAGGTCCTTAATTGACAATATACATATACATGTTTTATATAGCCACCATCCAAAGAGTTTTTTTAGTGCATTTTTTGTAAGCTCTTGAACAACAAATTAATTATATATTTGGTGTGTTTTCTTCACAGCAGGTTCTCGGCCACCCCTGATTCTGTCACCTCCTCCATATGTGCCCACAGCGAGGGAAGGAGGACTCGACCAGAAACAGCAGTTACAGCAAAGGAAGAAAATCCCAGCTGTAAAAGAGGAGAAAGATATGTACGACATTGTAAGCTCCCCAAACAAGGACTCTACGAAACTAACACTCAAGCTATCGAGGGTCAAGTCAAATGAGTCTGATTCTGCAGGTCAGTACAGATCTTAGTTTAGTTGTATTTTTTTTTCCAGTTTCTAACAGAAACCAGCATTCTTCTTAAAGCACAAGACTTTAAAAGAGTTTTCTTTGTATTATCATAGGCGATGTTGTGCCGGGCATGGATCAGACTGCTGACAGCATGGATTCAGACCTGGGCTTTCAACAGGTCCCTGTACTCCAGCAAAACCTTGCAGCCCGTCTACAACAGCAACAGGTCTCTCAGCAAGGTGGTGTTGCAGGTGGTCTCCAGCCTCCCAGTTCTCCCTATGATGAGGCAGAGCTGGACGCCCTTGCTGAAATTGAAAGGATAGAACGTGAAGCTGCAAGTGAGAAATGCTCAAAGGAGGTGCAGGATAAAGGTTGGTAAATAATATTTAAGTTTTTTACATTTCTGGTTTTAATGTGTTTCATATTTATTCATCTTCATGTCTTTTGTGTTTTTTAGACAAACCCCTGAAGAAACGAAAGCAGGACTCCTTTCCCCAGGAGACTGGCACAGGGGGGCCAGGAGGTCCTACAGGTGCCCCAGGCAGTGGATCAACAGGAGGGGGAAATGCTGGCAAACTAACCCCACAGGAGGCCACCGCAGCTGGAAACGGTGCCAGTCGCCCTCCTCTCATGGTGAGCATCGACCTCCAGCAGGCAGGCCGAGTTGATGGCCTACTTGACCCCTGTCTGGCTGCCCCTATCCCAGCCCTCGAAGCCCAGCGCTGGCCTGAAGAACCTAGTGGGCCAGCTGCAGTGGAGGGTTTTGATACAGCTTTGCGGTTGAAACCAGACGATCGACCAGAAGTCATCAAGAACAGGGTTGATAAACATGACAGCAGGAGAGAGGGACGTGATCCATCAAAGCATCGACACAATGAGAAGTCCTCAGACAGACGGGAAGATGTGCCAAAGTCATCAAATCGAGGAGAACATGGACGAGACAGGGACAGAGAAGCTGACAGAGATAGGAGGCATCGTAGCGAGACTGGCAGTCGTTTCCGGCGCTCGCCCGACTCTCACGGCCGAGGTGATAAATCTGCTTGCCGGGCTGCTTCTGCTGGAGACCCTGGTCGGAGCAGCAGTAGACAAGATGGCTCCAAACCTTCATCTTCTTCTTCTGGTGCTAAACTCCCAGATTCTTTCCCTGTTCATCTCCTGGGAGGTCATAGTGGCGCACTGAAGAACTTCCAGATCCCTAAGGTGATCTGGGCTGACCAAAACAAATATTCACCCATTTAACAGTCATTCAGCTATCACTGCTTGCAATTTATCAAAACAAAATCACTCCAATTACTCCCATTTTAAAACATTTTTTTAGTACTGGCATTGGTCATGAAATAGCAAGAAATTTAGTCTTATTTAAAAGCAAGTGTGGTGAGAGAAATTCTGGTATATTAAGATGTGACAAGTTTGACTTACAGTTTGTCTACATTGTTTCATTGCTGTGAGCAGAGATGCAGCGATTCCTGATTAGGAGAATGCTACATTACACGTAACAGTAGCAATGTTGTGGCCATGTTCAAGATCAAAATGCATCCATTGCCATGGTGGTTGGCACTTTCTCAGTCGTACAGTATACCAGTGCTGTAAATATGCCAGTTGAACTAAATTTCCATTTAGTTTGCTTAAATTGAGGTTGTTGACATACTTGACCTGTTGTGCATTGAATGAAATAGACATACATCCTCAAGGAGATGGAAAGCTGCTCAGGCAGATGAGTTGATTTATATTCCTCTCCACTCAGTAGGATTAAACATTGTTGACTTTGGTAATAGGGAAAGCATGCTGGCCGTGTGTAATATAGCTTTGGAGTGTAGGGCTTTCCTGTTTTTTGGTCTGCTTGGAGTTTGCTTGGCGTCAGCTAAAAACAGCATATTGGAGTTCTTATTTAAGTAAAAGTCTAAAATTAGCTCTGCTTGTGTGGCATGGCCTGGGAGAAAAGGTCTACAATTCCACAGTGAGCTTCCAGTTAGTGGTTCTGATGTTGTTTCAGTTTACAGTTATGTGCAAAGGTATGGCCAATTACATTTTTGCTTGTTTATGCATTCATCTGTCCATCCATCAGTCCATCCATTAACCGCTGCTTAGTCTGGAATATTGTCCTGGTATGTAGGTATCTGAAATGATGTGTTGACAGGTATACCCCTTTTTGTTTGTATTTGGTCTTTTCCCTATTACACAATTGTGTGATGGACATTAGATAGGTGAGCAAACTGTGTAGTGAGCTGATAAAAACATAACCGAAGTTTTAAAGTCTTTGGTGGCTGGGCATCTCCTGTGTACGAGCGCTAGTGTTACCATTTTTAGCCTTGTCATTAGACCTATAATGGGAACTAACATCAGATTCACTTGTCACATTTCTGTTTTCACTTTTTACACTTTATCCACATTATACTTTTATTTATTGTGTTTTTTGTTGAACTTCATGTGTTTTGTGTTTAAAACACAGACTTTCATCAGTGTGAATTTAAGTTTTGGCTTCAATTTAGTCATCTCAGAGAGTGTTCCTGACCCCATTTCTTATGTTGACTTCTTACTGTGCAGATCAAACGTGATAGGGATGGAAGCGGTCCAGCTGAAGGTCAGTTGTGGGTTCAGCCCAAAGTAAAACTGGAGAGACTAGGCTTGATGCAGGACTTTGAGAAAAGGCCCAAGCCTGTGGTTCTTGTGAAAAAACTCTCTATAGACCAGATTCAGAGGATCATCAGGCACAGCAAGTCTGGAAAAAACCGCATCTCATCAGGCAAATCCAGTAAAGGTAACTCATGGATTTTGGTCATTTAGACAACTTCACAGTCCCACAGTCACCCTTACATGTTTTTTTTTCCCCCAAGTTCCTTACTAGTAAAGAACTAAGTTTCTGAAGATATGTAAAAATGTCAAACTTGTAGGTGGTATGGACCCTGCAGTTTGGAATGAACTCCCTCCAGAACTGTTAGCAGAGATTGAGTCAACCATGCCCCTGTGTGAAAGGGTAAAGATGAACAAAAGAAAAAGAAGCACTATCAATGAGAAGCCCAAATATGCCGAGGAGAGCTCAGATGATGATTTTGACCCCAATGGAGAGAGTAAGTCAAAGTTTACACCGTTTACATGTGTACTCTTATTAGAACTGTTCTTGTTCGACATTTATTGCCGTTGGGGCCTGATTACCTTATTCTTTAATCTCCACAGGTGCAAGGAAGAAACAGCGTCGAGACAAAGACAGGACCTGGGAATTTGAAGAAAGGGAGCGCCGTGGCTCAGGGGAACACAGGAAAAGTGGGCAGCGGGACAGTCGTCGAGGCTCCGGAAGTCGATACAGAGATTCATCCGAGGAGGATTCACCACCACCACCACCCAGCATGAGTGAAGGTTTATATTGACAGCATATACATTAGTATTTAACATGTTGTTTCACATGCGTTTCTTTTGGAATTTGTTTAACTAGATCTGTATGGCTTGGACTGGGTTTTTTTGGGGGCGCATTTACCCTGGAAACTTGGATATTTGCAATAAATATAAAACAATTCTCTTTGAAAAGAATCGTAGAGTGTTAGAACACACAAAATATTTTTTTTATGCAGTTGCAAGAAAATTGAAGATGAAGGAAAAGCAGAAGAAACGGAAAGTGTATGAACCTAAACTGACCCAGGAAGAGCTGATGGACTCTTCCACATTTAAGAGGTTTTTGACCAGCATTGACAACATACTGGAGAATCTAGAAGATGTGGATTTCACTACCATGGGTAACTGTCTGAGGGAATTTGATTAACACAGTGGTCATTTTTCAAATATAAATCAACCTTTACATATACATTCCTTTACACTGACGCTGTGATGATTGATGTTTTCCAACAGCTGATGATGATGAGATACCTCAGGAATTGCTGCTTGGGAAACACCAGTTGAATGAACTGGGTAGTGAGTCTGCCAAGATAAAGGCCATGAACATAACTAGCCGGGTATTGTCTACTTTATTTTCTGCAATAAATCACTCTATAAAGATTTGGACTTTTATTAATGTGTGGCTGTGTTTCACACTGATGGTTTTCTTGTAGATTTCTTCAGACAAGCTGGTGAAGTTGCTGAACATTTTGGAAAAGAATATCCAAGATGGGTCTAAGCTCTCCACCATGATGAACCATGTAAGTTTCTTTGTCTTTTCCGTGTCCCACATTCTTTTAAAAAAATTGTTACAATACCTTTTTATATACAAAATAATAAGGACTGACTGTTGCGTAGGACCATGATGCTGAAGATGAAGAGAAACTGTGGAGGGACCTGATAATGGAGAGAGTCACAAAATCAGCAGATGCTTGTCTGACAGCTCTGAATATCATGACCTCAGCTCACATGCCAAAGGCTGTCTACATAGAAGACGTTATAGAGAGAGTGTTACAATTTACCAAGTTCCATCTACAGAACACTCTCTATCCACAGTATGACCCTGTTTACAGGGTTGACCCACATGGAGGTGAGGATAAAACCTTACTTTTTTCTGAATGCATTCTTTGCATTGTGTTGCATGTTGGGAACCTCACAGAAATGTTTGCCACACCATAGAATATGTGTTAATGAGCAGATCATACCAGACAGGAACTTCCTGTGCAGATTGTATTGTGAAACTGGTCAATTTTTAATTTTTATAATAGTATTTCATGCACAGAGTATGAAAGAATGATTAAATAAAGATATCATTCAGTAAATGCATTATCTTTAGAGGCTCAATTTTAGTGGCATTTCTTGTAAATTGGTTCATAAGACATTTGTTTTTAATGTAATTATTTAAAGACAGCTGGTGTTTACGTACATGTTGTTGCTCACAAAGGTGGTTTGCTGAGTTCCAAGGCCAAGCGTGCAAAATGCTCCACGCACAAACAACGCGTGATTGTCATGTTGTACAACAAAGTGTGTGACATTGTGAGCAACATCTCTGAGCTTCTGGAGATTCAACTGCTCACAGACACCACAATCCTCCAGGTAACAATGTTAAAAACTGAAAATAATGGATTTGTTTGCTTAATAATTTTTATTTTAATTGGGTTTGTTTTAATTGTTTTTTTTGTTTGATTATTGACTTTTTTTCCAGGTTTCTTCCATGGGAATCACACCATTCTTTGTGGAGAATGTCAGTGAACTTCAGTTGTGTGCCATCAAATTAGTTACAGCTGTAAGTCTTTTTTGGTTTTTCTGCAGTCTTATACACTGGATTTTACTGCTGATTTCTGTTAACATTCATGGATGTGTTATTTGTGCATACAGCTTTTCTTTTCTACACACACTAACTTGCTTTTTTTTGTTTTTATCCTCAGGTGTTCTCCCGATATGAGAAGCACCGACAGCTGATCTTGGAGGAAATCTTTACATCCCTGGCCAGACTACCAACAAGCAAACGCTCCCTCAGGAATTTCAGGTATGCTCTTTTGTTTTAAAAACTTGACGGCAATGTCATTTCTACCCTATGGTCACTCATGCAAAATTTGGTCAGAAGTATCTGACTCTAATAATTTTTTGTTGATATCAAAACCCAGCCATTAATATTAGAGTCACAGTTTGAGGTTGTGAACTCTTAATGATGCTGCTTTAAAAATTTATACATAAATGGATTTGGAATATTCATGTGCATACCTTTGTATGTACCTTTTTCTGTGTATGTACCCTTTTTTCCATGCATATGAACCTGTATGGTATTTTTTATTGGGTTATAAAGGCCTTGTTTTTACTCACTTTATAATATCACTGGGGACAAGTGTCATCAAACAAGAGTCAACAACAACTGTGTCCTCTGTAATTGACTGCATCCAGTAAGTAAGTAAGTGGAATGTCCCATGTATGTTAAAATTTTAGGCTGAATAGCTCAGATGAGGAAGGAGAACCCCTGTACATTCAGATGGTGACAGCTCTGGTGCTGCAGCTGATCCAGTGTGTTGTCCATCTTCCTAATGATAGAGACATGTTTGAAGAATGTGACAAGGTAGGAAAACTAAACTTGGTAGTTGGTGCAAAAGAAGCACACAAGCAAATATATGTATAGTGTGATACACTTTTAATGAGGTCATTTCTTTCAGATTGACCAAGATGTGTTGATAACCAACTCATACGAGACAGCCATGAGAACAGCACAAAACTTCCTTTCAGTCTTCCTCAAAAAGTAAGTAGCATTTCCCAAATAACTCTTATTATCTTATTTAGCATTCCCTTTTATCTTTTTGGGCCTTGCCCCACCTTGCCCTTTCCACAGATGTGGCAGTAAACAGGGAGAAGAAGATTACCGGCCATTGTTTGAGAACTTCGTCCAGGACTTGCTATCAACAGTAAACAAACCTGAGTGGCCTGCTGCAGAGCTTCTTCTCAGTTTGCTTGGTAGACTGCTGGTTAGTATGACAGAGCCTGTGCTGAACTCTTTGTCTCAGAAACATTTTACTCCATAATTTATGACATTTTCCTTATTCTTTCTGTTCTCTTCAGGTTCACCAGTTCAGTAATAAGCAGACAGAGATGGCTCTGAGAGTGGCGTCTCTAGATTACTTGGGCACAGTGGCTGCACGTCTGAGGAAGGATGCTGTCACCAGTAAAATGGACCAAAGATCAATTGATCGTATTTTACAACAGGTAGAATATCTATCTGTAGAATATGTTTTTTCTCTTTCATATTAATGTGACTTAACGAGAAAGTAAAACAGCAAAAATGTAGCTTCTCTTTCTATTCAATCTGCATTCTGATGTGTAGTTTGTGACTGGTGTGAATATTTTATTCAAAATCATTCTGATTTTTATTATTTCTTTAGTCTCCAGGCAATGATGAGACCCAGCAGCTCCAGAAGGCCCTATTAGATTATTTGGAAGATAGTGCCGATACAGATGCATCATTGGTGGTGAGTGTTTTTACAAACATATTCATGTTGTCACATTGACCATAGCTTATCAATTTAAGCAGGATGTAAGGCTACACAAATCAAACACCCTGCTTGGTATTACCCACATGTTAGTGTTATGGTTTGACCCATAACTTTACTTCCTCATAAGAAATGATTCCCATAAATCTTACACTGAGATTTTATTACAGTTTGCCAGAAAGTTCTACATTGCTCAGTGGTTCCGGGACACCACCACAGAGGCTGAGAAGTCCATGCGTAACCAGAATCAGAAAGACGACGACTCTTCAGACGGGCCACAACATGCAAAGGAGATTGAGACCACTGGCGAAATCATGCAGCGTGCTGAAAAGCGCAAGAAATTCCTGCGAAACATCATTAAAACCACACCAGCTCATTTCGCCACACTGAAGTAAGTGTTTGAATTAATTATTACAGGTATTCCTATGACTGTAGTATTTTCTCTTGCATCTCCTTACTTGTTAAAACCCAAGGTGCGTTTTCACTGTGAAAGTTCCTACTTGGGGGCAAAAACTTTACAGAAACTGTTTCTGTCCCTTGGCCCTCTCAATGGTCATATCTCCACTGCGGGTTAGGACCCATCTGCGATTTCCTGAGTTTCGATCTTTGCGTAATCATTGTGTGACAGTTTCCACCAGGTGCGAGTCACCTGCGCGAGCTGCCAAAAGCAAAAATCATAACAGAAAACAACAAAGAGGAAGGAGGTAAACATGGAAGGAGCTGAAGCGGTTGCCGTATTTCTGGTTTGTGTGTTCCTACACATGGCGGTGGATGCTATAAATTACAGGAGAAGCGGTGTCTGCTGGGCTAATGCTCCTCTTCTGCTGGGTTCCATGTGACATCCTGCTCTAGGTTTAGTGAGTCAGCTCTGAGTAAACCTCAAGCCCCACCCAGGAGGTTTTCGAGGCTGATTGGAGCATGAACTTGGTTAGGCCCCGTAACGGTTCCTGTATATATGCTCTTCAGTGGAGGGCCGTGCAGTGGAGACACAGACCAACACCCCCACCCCGTAAACTTACCCCAAAGTTCCTGCAGTGGAAATGTGCCTCTGGTTTTGGTTCTTTGATTGTGTGTTCCAGTAACGACATGTCTGCCCTTCTCTACAGAATGAACTCTGACACTGTGGATTATGAAGATTCCTGTCTGATTGTGCGTTATTTGGCCTCCATGAGGCCGTTCGCACAGAGCTTTGATATTTATTTAACACAGGTAAGATTGATGCTACATAATACCTTTTTTATCTTTTTGTATGAGGCTCAGCTGTCAGATAAGATAAAACAACATATTATTACAGGAAATGTAATATGTCATTCATTTGTTCATTTTTTGAAAAAAAATTTATATTGTTTTAACAGATCTTGCGTGTCCTTGGGGAAAGTGCTATTGCTGTTAGGACAAAAGCCATGAAATGTCTGTCTGAGGTTGTGGCTGTGGACCCCAGCATACTGGCAAGGGTATGTCACGTTCTGGTTTTTGTCCTTTGAAGACTTTGAAGTTGCCATGCCTCGACTGCACAGTAATTTCAGTCTCATCCTCAGTGCTTTTCATGTCCTCTTAAAATCTATATTCCATTTTTCTGTATGAATGCAGTTATTATGAAGCTGTTTTTACCAGTTACTTCTCATCCTTCAGTCGGACATGCAGCGTGGCGTCCATGGGCGTTTAATGGACAATTCTACTAGCGTGAGAGAGGCAGCTGTAGAGTTATTGGGCAGATTCGTGCTCAGCAGACCTCAACTTACTGAGCAATATTATGACATGCTTATAGAAAGGATACTGGTAAGATTCCATCACACGTCTTGTGAAAAATTTGTTAGGCACAATTTGATTTATATGTTTCAAGAGAAATTTCTTCTGCTAAACTCTCCATTTTGTCGAAGAAAAGGAAAATGAGTTTTTTGAAATCACATTTATGAAATCATTTTGCAGGAAAATCCAAAGTCTCCTGTGGTGTCATCCAAGGTTCTGTAAGCCAAGTTGAACATGAAATAATCAATGGACCATGCAAATGTAATTGTGGACATTAAACAATCTTAAGGCAAATTTAAATTTTGCTTACCAAGACTTTGATGACAGCACAGGAAAAGTATGTAGGCTTAAGTGGACCTCAATAAATTCAGCTGTAGTTGATTTGGTGAATTGGCTGCAAGACTGTTTACTTGTGGAGCACCATAAGTGGTGGCTGACTCAGAAATATAGCTGGCTAATTCTGTCTGACATACACGTCCCTATGTTTCTCTATACTGGAGGTAGTGATGAGTTGCATTTAAATTGGGGTTGCTCTATTGTTTTGTGATTTTTTTTTTTTTTTTATTTATTTATTTTTTTTATTTATTTTTTTTAAAGAAACTTTTTTTTTTTTTTTAAAGAAACCTTTCATGGCATGGGTTTGTTGCATTGTACTGTAAATAGGTGCTTAATGTTAGTTTAAATTAAAATCATGTTAGGTATTTGTTTTTTTTCTTGGTATAAATTTAATGAGACATTTAATTGCAGCATGAATTTAAAATAGAATTTTGCATATCAGTAATGACTGAAATGAACACCAGTGTTGTACCTCGTTGTGCTGGAAACAGGCTGCATTGAAATTGTTGTGCCTGTTGCCATGGAAATGTTGACAAGGGTTCATGAAAAGTTCATCCTCGTTGTAGTCTTGAAGTGCCACCTATTGGCGGAAAATGGTCATGGCACTTCATGCAGACAATTTTTCCAGATAAATTAAAAGTAGTGTCTGTTTTTGTTGTCCTTTATTGTGGATCTTCAAAGTATAATGATTTTTTTTCTTTTTTGATAATACAGGACACTGGTATCAGCGTCAGGAAACGGGTGATCAAAATACTCAGAGACATTTGTCTGGAACAGCCAGCATTCAGTAAAATTACTGAGATGTGTGTAAAAATGATCCGCAGGGTCAATGATGAGGAAGGAATAAAGGTATGGATTTACATTTATTTTCTCTCAACTTCATTGCGCATCCCGATTCTATGCATTTCTTTTTTTTTTTTTTTAATATAAATACTTCAAACCACATAATAATAGACATAAAATTGTATCTTACAGAAACTAGTCAATGAGACATTCCAAAAGTTGTGGTTTACACCAACTCCAGCCCATGACAAAGAGACCATGACCCGAAAGATTCTCAACATCACTGATGTGGTAGGTTTGAGTTTTTTGTTGTGTGTTTAAGGGTCAACACACTTTCTTCCATGTTCTGCATGTCTTTTTTGTAAAGTGCAGATGCTGTATTTTTAATCATGAGTCTTATGTTTTTGTAAGGTCGCAGCTTGTCGGGACACTGGCTATGACTGGTTTGAGCAGCTTCTTCAGAATGTAAGAATTGTATTTTGTGTAGCGAGTTTACCTCAAGATAATAGAATTGAGCGTGCACTTCTGATTTAACACCTTATTACTTGCTTTAGCTTCTGAAGTCTGAAGAAGACGCGTCATACAAACCAGCCAAAAAAGCCTGTGTGCAGCTAGTTGACAATCTGGTTGAGCACATCCTGAAATATGAGGAGTCTCTTGCAGGTAACATCACTATTGTTATCGCAATAATTTGGCCAGTGGCAACAAGTAAAGTAAAGTTTTAACAAATTTAGTTAAAATAAACATCTAGTTTGGTGGAATCAGAAAGTATTAAAATTGTTTTGATTTGTATTTTTCTTTCACTTTGTAGAAAGTAAAGGTGTAAATTCAACACGGTTGGTGGCATGTATCACCACCTTGTACTTGTTCAGCAAGATCAGGGCCCAGCTGATGGTCAAACATGCCATGACCATGCAACCCTACCTGACTACAAAGTGTAATGTAAGTTGTGTTGGCAGTAATATTTATTTTCGCAAAAAATTTCATGATTTAAAATTTTCCTGTCTATTCATTCATCAGTTATTAAGTTTTTCTTTCCACATACAGACAAATGTGCATTGTAATTACTGTTTTTGGATTCCTCCTCAGACTGCCAATGACTTCATGGTCATCTGTAATGTGGCAAAGATCTTGGAGCTGGTGGTTCCTCTGATGGAGCACCCCAGTGAAACTTTCCTTGCCACCATAGAGGAAGACCTCATGAAGCTTATCATCAAATATGGAATGACGGTAATTAACAGTTTGTCCCACACAAGGGTTTATTTCAAGACAGTCATGTTCACCTTGTGAAATTTAATTACCATTTCTTTGTTTCTCTTTTGTGTCTGCAGGTGGTGCAGCACTGTGTCAGCTGTCTCGGAGCTGTTGTCAATAAAGTTACTCACAACTACAAGTTTGTCTGGGCTTGCTTCAACAGATTCTATGGTGAGTTATACTCCAAATACTTTATAAATTAAAATATCCTTTTATAAGATTGAAAAATCTTCCTAATACTTACAAACTGCAGTTTGAGTGTTAATTAAATTCAGTTGCTGTAGAGTTTTTAGTGTGCGAGAAAATAATGTACATTTTTTCAGGCGCACTTAACAAGCTGAAGCTACAGCATCACGAAGATCCTAACAGCACAACACTGGTAGCAAACAAGCCCTTCCTGCTCCGTTCACTCTTCACCGTCGGTGCTCTGGCCCGTCATTTTGATTTTGACCTGGAGGAGTTCAAAGGCAGTAACAAGGTAGAATTATTTCATCAATGATATTATGAAAATTCAACTAGTGAGGTCATCCTTGCAAAATTATGTGACTGGTGCCTTCCTTTCGTATTCTGTCAAACCATTGAGCAATAGTTGGCGTCAATAAGCAGCAATTCGAAACCAAATGTGTGGTGTGAGACATTATTGGGTGGAAAACTGTTCCCTCACAGTGAAAGCTATATATTTCTTTTACAGGTTATTATCAAGGACAAAGTTCTTGAGCTGTTGCTGTACTTCACCAAACATGAGGATGAGGAAGTAAAGACCAAAGCTATCATTGGCTTAGGCAAGAATAATTTTTTTATATAGTTTTGATTTTAATTAGCATAGATTTTATATTTATTGTGCAAAAATGTTGTGTCTCCTCAGATTGAAGGTGTTGGATTTGGTATAACTGAACCATTGATAATAAGACTCGAGAAGCTGTTTTTGCTTTAAACTAATAGATAAAGATAATTTCCTTGTGCTGATGACTTTTCCTGTTTAGGCTTCCTTGTGATTATGCATCCCAGCCAGATGTTTGCACAAGAGGTCAAGACCTTGTACAATGGTATTTTGGCTGACAGCTCATCCTCAATCAACCTCAAAATCCAGATCCTCAAAAACCTCCAGACATATCTTCAGGAGGAGGACACTCGGATGCAGGAGGCAGACAGAGAGTGTAAATATTTTTGTTGTTGTTAATGAAGTGTTTTTTGGTTGAAGTTGTCTGTATGAAATCCCGGCATGTATGTAGAATGTTTAAGCAGCACTTTTTGTTTTTGTAGGGAAGAAGCTGTCCAAACAGGAGGATTTGAAGGAAATGGGAGACATTTCATCAGGGATGAGCAGCTCCATCATGCAACTGTATCTAAAACAGGTTTTGGAGGCGTTTTTTCATAGTCAGTCCAGTGTACGGCACTTTGCTCTCAATGTCATAGCCCTCACACTCAATCAGGGTCTCATCCATCCTGTGCAGGTATGTTGACTTGAAATAAATGATTACATCTTAGAAGTAGGCTAAGTAGTATTAATATGAATCCTGATGAGGGCTTTCTTTGCAGTGTGTACCCTACCTCATTGCTATGGGAACAGACCCAGAGCCCAGCATGAGGAACAAAGCTGACCAGCAGCTTGTGGAGATTGACAAGAAATACACAGGATTCATCCATGTAAGTCTCAACGTCATATGATGGAATTTGATTTATGGGAAGCAATTACTAATTCCTTTTGGTAATGGCTTTTTTTTCTCCACTATATTCTTTTGCAGATGAAGGCAGTTGCTGGGATGAAGATGTCGTACAGTTTGCAGCAGGCCATCAATTTGTCTCGAAAGACCATCATAAGAGGTTTCCGTCAGGATGAGACCCATTCAGCCCTCTGTTCCCACCTCTTTACTATGATCAGAGGGAACCGGCAGCACCGGAGGGCTTTTCTCATCTCATTACTGAACCTTTTTGATGACAGTGCTGTAAGTCACAATTTAGTCTTTTCTTTAAAATTTAGTCTTTTCTGTTGGCTGGAAATGTAAGGATGCCTTCATTAACAGTGCGCCAAGTGAAAACCTTGTTTTTTTCTGTTTTATTTTCCACATTGTGTTCTCTTAGAAACGGTTGGCAGCAGGGATAGCTTCCTCTTACCACCTGTATACAATATGTTGCTTTGAGGAGTGTGTAATCCATTAAACAACTACTTAGAGTAGCCTCAGATTTTTCACGTGACAATTAAATAACATGAAATAAAAATAATAAAAAATGTATGTTTCTTTCAGAAAACGGAAGTAAACATGCTGCTGTTTATAGCAGACAACCTTGCCTGTTTTCCATACCAGAGCCAAGAGGAGCCTCTCTTCATTATGCATCATATAGACATCACTCTGTCTGTTTCTGGCAGCAACTTGTTGCAAACCTTCCGAGAGGTACAATAAGAATTTTGATTTTAACTTGCATGTAAAATATTTAATGTGGTGTCACCAAAGTGAGATTATTAAAAAGAAATACATGAATGTTGAACTCTTTCTTCTCTCCAGCTTCTGCTTAAAGAGCCAAGGCGCAAGGTGAAAAAAGAGTGGAAGAACACTCTGGATGGCAGAGATGAGGAGAGGATGAACTGTGATTCTTTTAGGACTGATGATGAGGAAAACAGCAACACCGATAATGATAGTGACAATAATGACGTGGTACGGCGGCCTAAAAAGGCCAAAAAACTTGTTGCAAACAGCTCCGACTCTGAGTCAGATCTGGATGATTTGAATGTGGATGATGTTGAGAAAGTAATGAGCCTTCTCCCAGACAACCCTATGGGTCTATTAGACTTTGCTAATGCTGTTCAAGGTATTCTTTTGCTACTGGTGCTCAAACAGCATCTGAAGAACCAGTATGGATTTTCTGACAGGTAAATTCTTTGCAGTGATCACATTTTTGTGCCGTTAGAATGGCGCAACATCTGTAACTCACCTTTTTCTGTCCCTGCAGTAAAATTCAGAAGTACTCCCCAACAGAATCAGCCAAGGTGTATGATAAGGCGGTGAACAGAAAAAACAATGTTCACTTTTACCCTCGACAAACCCTCGACTTCATCGCCAACAACATGGCTCATGCCTCTCTGACAAGTGATGTTAAGAGGCATATAGTCAGGCAGTACCTAGATGTAAGTTATGAACCTGCATCAAACATTACTTTACCTCTGGTGTCTGTTTTAATGATTTCTAGAAAATTGTGGGGTTGTGTAAAAATTACTCGGTAAATTTGATTTAGCATTTTTTTTTACTTTGTCAGATTGATTTAATTAATATAAATATAATGTAAAAAAGGCTAAAAGCCTTTTTAATTTTTAAATGTAACTCAAACACTGTTTTGACAGATTTTTGGAGTGTGTTGTAGAACAGCAGTGTCTCATTGTTGATTTTATTCACCTTCGCACAGTTCAAAGTTCTGATGGAACATCTTGACCCAGATGAAGAAGATGAAGAGGGAGAAGCATCTGCTAGTGCTAATATCAGAAACAAAGCCATAAACGCTCTTCTTGGGGGCTCTGGCCCTTTGTTGGGACCCAGTCCGCGCAATCAAGCAGGACCAGAGACTGACGATGATGACAGTGATGGTGATGAAAGGACCCCGGGGGTGAGATGCGTGCAGTCTTGTTTTCCTCCTCTGTCTAACAAATAATATAGATGTATTTTTAAGCTTTGATATTTCTACTGTCCGTCCAGTCATCTCGAAAGTCAAGGCGAGCAGGAGACTCCTTGGACCCTGGCCGAATGAGTGAAACAGTGGAGGCCATGGACGTCATTGCGCTGTGCTGCCCCAAGTACAAAGACCGGCCACAAATAGCTCGAGTCATCCAGAAGACCAGCAGTGGGTACAGCATCCACTGGATGGCGGGCTCCTACTCAGGGCCCTGGGCTGAGGCCAAGAAACGCGATGGCCGCAAACTGGTGCCTTGGGTGGACACTATTAAGGAGTCGGACATCATTTATAAGAAGATCGCCTTGACCAGCAACCACAAACTCAGCAACAAAGTAGTACAGACTTTACGCTCACTGTATGCAGCTCGGGAAGGAGGGGCTAGCTAATGCCTCCTGTGTGGATTTTTTTTTTTTTTACTTTATCAAAAGTCCTCCTTTACCCGCTCCTACTCCTCCTCCTCAACATGCCACCTCCAACAACACAGCCAAACTTCACTGGATTCCTACCCTCCTCTTCCTAATTTTTGTATGAAACCAGGAGAGCAAGAATATTTGACACTACATTGTTTTACATTGATTATTCTTGCAGAAATGAAAACAACACAAGACTTGTTATATTAGAGGAACTGCTCAGAATTTGTGTTCAAGTACAGAGGATATAATCCAGAAGGCATTAAAGGAATAATTCACCCAAATTATCCCTTAAAAGGCTATCAGAAAAGAGACCTGGAGGGAAATGTTTTGTCAACATTGTTGTGGGAGCTCCTTCGCTGTTGTGCAGCAGATTCTAGTTGCTCATTTCTACTCCCACTGTATCATAGTTTAACACAACAAAACTAAAATGTTTATATCTCTGAAGACAAAAAAGTTGTAAAAAGAATAAAACCTTAAGTGAATGTTGGAAATTAGTCTTTTTGATGTTCTTATTAAAGTGTTTTTGGAGTTTATTATACTACTAGCACCCTGATGGTTTTTTCCTTTTAGCCTTTAGATATTTGAAGAAAACAGAAAAAATGAGAATTTTTATTTTTGTTCACTTTTATTTGTCCAAGTCTGTACAATGGAAGAGTCCTCTGAATATAATTTATTCTATTTCAAACTACGCATGCAGTATATGTGGCCTATTGCAGCAGGATATTTTGTAAATGTAGATTTTGTTGTATTAGGTCACCCTAGTAATAAGAGGAAAGGGGATCATACCCTTTCAGTGGAACAAATACTGCAATAAATTTTCTACTTCTCTTTGTCACTTGTCTGCTCAAACTGTTAATCTGATCTTTTCATTTTACAAGAGACCAGTTTAGGACCTGAATATTGCTGAAGCAAATACAGGTCTGATACAGTTAAGAGCTAATACATGTATTTCAATTCAGGGCAGCAAATGCATCATCTATTTTATATTGTTATAACAGTATTTTAATATTATTTGTATTGCCTATATTATGACACACAAACGGGTTTACTTTTAGTATGTTCTTTAATTGAATTTTTTTAAGAGCTGTACTTCAACATTGTGAGGCAACTAGTGAGGCAGGAAGAGTTGGCAAATAATTCCTGTACTATACTTTCTCAGAGGACTGGTAGAAAATTATTCTACTTTTATAAATTACTAGTGGTTGATATCAATTATAACCATGTACTAAATGATGTATCTGCGCCAAATATACCGTTTTCCTTTCGTTTTCTCGGCGATCGTACGGATACACGCGAGACGCTGGAATTGTTGGACCAAATGGCTTTCCGTAGTCTGATGTCCCTGTCTTCCGGATTTAAACTTTTGGCGGGGCTTATTGTGCGTTCGGATGGTGCATCTATTCGGTCAACAACAACATTCCAAATATAAATATGGAGCGGTACGTCATAAATTAGCTATTGTAATGTAAAAAAATGTTTGCTAAAAATGTGTTGAAGGACACATTGTTTTAAAATTACATGGTTATAGTATCAAAGCCAGAGTTGCTAACGCTGGCTAATGTTAGGTAGCTACGATACGGCTGCTTGCTAACAGCCAGAATTAGCAACTTCTGATTAATTTTAGTTATGATCATGTTAATAATTACAATGTGTCTTTTGTAGTTTTAATATTATTAGAGAAATTTGTGTCTGATTAGGTTCCCAGGCGTATGCAACATTCAGTTACTTCAGTTAGCTGTCTACTTGGCATCGCTTAAAAAAAAAAAAAAAAAAACCCGTTGTACTAATATGCTTGCCCATTTCCGATTAGTGTTTTAATACATAATAATATTTGGTCCAGTAGAAGAGGGAGTCGAGCAGGCAGACCATCGGAGCTGCCAATGCGAGTACTGGACAACAACAGGATGAGCATGGTGTATGCAACACCCCAGAGGTTGGTTCAGTGTGAACAATAAACAGAACAATATTACTTTGTAATAGTGTAAAGGTTATTTGGTTCGTGTTTGTAGGATTAAGCACTTTAAGAATTTAACTAAAGGCTTCTATCTTTCAATTTCTACTTGTGAAATATTTGATGTTTTATTTCTATTTTCAGTAAACAGCCTTCGTTTGGTAAACTCAATGTACCTAAGCCAAATTCTGTGACTTCTGAGAGGAGAACCAGCTTCTTTGGTGCCCGGTACACAAACAGTATTTTTCAGAAGTGTGATGCCGTATTCATCAAACAACACATTTAGATGTTTATTTCAAATATCTGCAGCACTAGCGGGGCCGGCATGCCTCGCAACAGCATCATGTCAGGGTTTGGAGGAACTGAGAAGATTAAAGATGCCCGGCCTCTGCATGACAAGTCTTTTGTGCAACAGTGCATCAGACAGCTGCATGAGGTAAGAACAATGTATCCGACATTCTGTTTGGACTGACAAGACAGTTCTTGAAAGTTGAACTAAATTGTGCAAAGCAGCTGCTGACAGGCAGCATTGAGCTGTACAAGTTGTGATATTGATTGAGATAAGACAATTATTATTAAGAGAATTATTTGTCCTCCCTGCTGTCTGTCATATTATTGTAGTTCCTGACTGAGCAGGGCTATACAGGCACTTTGTCATCCAAGACTCTTCAGTCCCCCTCAACCAAGGAGTTTGTAAAGATGTTTGAGTTCATCTACCGACAATTAGACCCAACCTTTGAGATGCCAACTTCAAAAGTTGAGGAGGAGGTTCCGGCCATCCTAAAAGCCCTAAGGTGAAGTGTTTTTGATTTTTAAATATTAAACACTATATTTTATAATTTAGATATTAATCAGGGGGTTTATGTAACAGTTGTCACTCTCATTTGTTTCCTCTGTTTAATTTAAGGTACCCATTTGTCCTCTCCAAGTCTTTTATGTATTCTGTTGGAGCTCCTCACACGTGGCCGCTGGCCCTCGGCGCTCTCATGTGGCTAATTGATAATGTCAAGGTGGGCAACAAGAGGCACTACTAATAACAATGGAAATACTAAATGTTGCATGTTGATATCAGTTAAAACCTGCACTGTGTTTATTCTTCATCAGATCAAGTGGAGTTTGAGTAAGCAGGAGTTGCTGTTCAGTGATTTCTGCGAGGACAGCGACAACATTGAGGAAGGGGCTGAATATAACAAGGTTTTTATCCTACGAGTACAAATGTCACTGCTTAAATACTCTAAAACTTTTGTGAAACTTAGTGTCTGTTTTACATGTTTTATGTACAGCTCTTCCTGGATTACACAGCTGAGACATATTCCAAGTTCATGAAGGGTGAAGACACATTTGAGGATGAGGATGAAGTCTTCCTCTCTAAATTAAGTGAGCACTGGCACCAGTATGATTTCAACAACAACCAAATTAAAAAATTCTTGTTTTCTACTTTAATGGAAACTTTGTGATTGATTAAAGGGGTATCTTTGTTTTCACAGAAAAACTCTACAATGTTGATGAAGCTCTTCTTGCTTCAATGGATGAGAAGTACAGAATACTGAGTGAGGAGATGGAACGACTGGAGAAGGAGAGCCAGACGGTCAGATAAATTCAAATCCATGCATACTGTGTGTTTACTTATTACAGATGGAAGGAAAAGAGATTTTCTGCTTCTGTCCCCTGCTCAGGACCGTCTGATGACCAAGAGGATGGATAGGATGAAAATACAGACAGATCTGAAGCAGCTCCAGACTTATCGTAGCAACCTGGATTCATTTGAAGTCAGCTTGGAGCACAAAGCGTCTGAGCTGAATAATGAGTTGGAGAGCAGCAGTAAGTCTGAGCAATATGTTCCGAGGAAATATGCTGGACTCCCAGCTTAGCATTTGCTACAGTAAGAAACGGAATTTGCGGAGTAGTTTGAATGACAAAACAAAATTTTAAGATTGTTAACATGCTTGACAACAAAGTAAGTAAAACCTTATTCTTAATTTAACTTGACTTTTCTGTGAGTACAGAATTTGACCATATATGACTACTCAGAACTGTTGTCGTTCCAACACTGTTAGACAGTCTTAAAGTCCAGCACTTTGTTTCTCATTTTTTTCCACAGTCAGTCACCTGCAGTCTCTAAAGTGCGAGCGGGACGCACTGCAGGTCCAGCTGCAGAACCAGAAGTTTACTCCTGCTGATGTGGAGAGGATCAACAGAGAGAAGAGGGAACTCCAGCAGACCATCACCACTCTCAACAAGTCTCTGGAAGATGCCGAACAGCACAAGTGGAATGAAGAGATTGCTCTGGCCAAAGTGAAGGAGAAGGTACCCCATTCTCTGCTAATGTTTGCAACAGTTAGCAGCTGATTGGTAGCTCCCCTGACTTCTCACGTGTCTGTCCTGTCATGCATTGATCCCAGGCGGAGCTGAGGCTGTCTGAATACCACAAGCTGGCCCGTAAACTAAAGCTGATACCGCTGTCTGCAGAAAACGCCTGCGGCCATGACTTTGAGATCAGGCCGTTTGAATGTGGATCCAGCAACACTGTGCAGCATAAAACACAGGTACAGATGTGTTGTTTCTACGTTTATTTAAAAGTGCCAAGCCAACATGTTTTCTGCTGCTTTGTGCTGATTCTGAGCTGCTGCTTTTTGTAGGTGCTTCTGAGAAAACTGATCAGTGACGTCGAAGAAGAGAACAGTCGACTGGCCAACATGAAACTCAGTCTGGAAGAGTCTTGTGAACAAGTAACTGATCTTTTTTTGCATTAACAGAACTAAAGCATTGATCTTTCCAATAATAATTTTCATATTTGTTGACCACTGGAAGAGGGAGAAGTTACAGATTATAATACGTGTCTATCGTCAAGGTGAATTCAAACACCATAGACAAATCCAATGACATCAAGCAGCTGAGAGAGCAGATCCGGAAGCTGGATGAACGTTTTGACTGTGAAATGCAGGTACTGTACTCTACAATAAACATAAGATTGTGCCATGTTGACTTCATGTTTGCAAATGAGAGATTTCTGCATGTCTGTGTTTGAGTAGGAGCTGGCCCGAGAGGAACAGGGTTGGGCAGAGGAGATGGAGTCTGTGGAGAACCATCGCAAGCTCCTGGAGAAGAAAGTCAACCATGGCTATGACGAGGCTGTGCAGCAACTGAAGGCAGCACAACAACAGTGAGTGACGCTCATTAACCACGTTTGTCCCAGTGATTCTGCAGCAGCTGGATGGTTTGATTCATGAGTCATGCTCTCCTCAGGCACCACCTGGTGCTGCAGGAGACCAATGAGGAGAGGCGAACAGTGGCCAACAACCTGACGTCTGTATTCACCACCGCAGCCAACCACGTGTCAACTTCAGAGGTAAATTTATTATAACTTCAGAACTTGATACCTGTGCATAGTTTTGTAATGTTTGTGATGTGGTTCCCGAACATCAGAGGTGTCTGGAGGATCTACACAGTCGAGTGCAACGCCTCTGCTCCAAAGCCGTAGAAGAGGATGAAGCTGCTCTGCAGAAGCTGAAGGATACTTTGAAGGACTTTGTTTCCAAGGCGAACAGTTTGTAAAGTTGTCTGTAAGGCTGACTTGTCTACATAGAGCAGTTAGAAGTTTCCTTTGTGTTAGTGATTATATTATTTTTCACTTACATTTTGATGATTTTGAATATATACAGGATATACTTTTGCCCACTAGATGGCAGCAAAAAGCTGCGTTCAGACTGATCGTATAAAACTAAATCCACGTCACATTTCTTTGTGTTGTTTCTGTTTTTCACTCTTCAAATTCTCTAACTATTCGTTATTGTTACATTCAGAAGTTTATCGAATAAAGTTTTTCAACATTACAGTTTTTATCTACGCTTTTATCAAAATGGAATATTAATGCGGTCACACCATCAGTTTTAATTAGGTTAGATGTTGCAGGTTAAATACTGGCCCTGTGGTCAAGAGTAAAATAGTATATTGTCAGTTTCACTTATTTACAGTCACCTTTTTGTAGTGAAGGGGTTTGAGTGACCTAATTGGGTAGTCTTATTATAACTAATTGACCTGAAAATGTGGAACATGGAACAACCTGTAACTTCATCTGATCGGCCAACATACTACTGAATGTAAATGCTTATAATCTCCAAAAATGTGTCCACTGTTGCTAGATATCTTATCCCCACTAGCGCTAGGACCCAATTTCTTTTTTTTTTTTCCCCCATAGCAAGACATTTTCTTGCTATGGCCACTATGCTATGGTTTTTTTCTTGTGGATTTAGATGATAAAAGGTGCCAAAACTGCTGTATATTAGCAGTAGAGCGTCTACAAGTCCAGGAACCTGAGCACAGAACTTTCACAGAACTTTCAGATGTTGTTCTGGCAACCATATACACTTTTGAAATATTTTCCATAATGCTCATACTACTGTGACTTTGTGCATATTTAAGTTCCATATAATCAGCCAAATGAAATACAATCTTACAATCTGACTCCTTAATTACAAGAAGGACCCTGTGTTTGCAGCTCTGTAGCTGCTTTAGGTAGAAATATTTCTGAGCTGTACTGTGAGGGTTTCATTGAATCTAATGTCAGCTGTCTGTGTGACTTTATTGTTCAGTGACCCAAAGGGGCCTTTTCGATAAAGATGTCGGTTTTCTGGTGCAGTTGCGCTGGTTGCTGATATTGCTTGGTGATTGTCAGTATTTTCTCCAGTTAAGCAGCCACCTCAAGGCCTGACACTGATAACTTAATTAGAAGTAAATTACAAAAAATGGTTACTTTGTTAATAAAGAAACCTAACAAGCACAGGTTTTTTCAGCTAAGAAGATTTTTTTTTTTTAAAATGTCCAGAGTTGAGATCTGAGGAGCCGCTCGGACCTTTAACTCCACATGGTGTCAATACAGTTAAGAAAAAAAGACATTTTCACGAGAGGGAGCGTTTGAAAACGAGAGCGTGAGAGAAATGTTTTGGCAGATGTGATGAGGAGAGATGAGGTGATTGTGAGGGGTGCCGTCGAGCGAGGGAATGAAAAATGTGATGGATTACTCCCACTGTGAAGCAGAAACGTGTGTGTGTGTTAGTTACACGGATGTGCAGCAAGTTAAAAACAAACCTGGCTGGTACCATTAAAAACTAACTTCCTTCAAACAGGCGGGATCGTGCAGTGTTTATCAGATCCCGTGTGGACAGGTGGCACCCATAAATCCCCTTCCACAGGACCGCAGACTGCATGTGTCTTTGCATGTGTGTGAAAATGAATGTCATGATTTGTGTATCCCTCCGCCCCCCGAGGCGTGTACATGGTGGCCTGCGTGTGTGTGACTCCCTCTGCAGGAATTTGCCTGCTTATTTCAGCATCCAGTTGATTGTGTTTGTTTCCTGTTTCTGTGCTTCTTCACATGCTCGCTCTCCTCATCGGTGCTCCTCTCCTTTGTTGGAATGGACGGGTTTGTTCTCGGGTCATTGCGCTGACAGAAACGCGCGATGAATTTTTAATGCTCTGTACGTTTCTGCGTGAACATTCAATGTGACCCCAGCGAGGTAGACTCTCCTGGGCTTCTCCGTAGTGAGAGGGAGGGCCGAGATGGTGTGGAAGTGTGTTACCATGGAGAAAAAAAAAAACACAGAAGAGGAAAAATTAGTGTTGAGGGTTTCTGTTCTCCTGGTCCTTGACCCACAGACGGACCAAGCCGTTGCTTCACCTTAGACCGAAAGGCTTTGGATGGACCAGAGGCAGAGCTGGGAGGTGTTAATGTGGAGGCTTCTCAGGGGTTAATGTCACTCATCCAACACAAAATAATCTGCTGTACAGATGTGGGAGACTGGAAAACACACATACACATACACACAAACACATATTCTTGTACTTCTATCTTTGTGAGGCCTTTATAGACATAATACATCACCTATCCTCTTACCCCAACCTTAACCATTCCAACCGACCCCCTGACATTAACCCTACCCTAAACCCAATTTTAACCTTAACCTTCAAACCAAGTCTTAATCCTCCAACAGGGCTGTAGAGTTGTGGGCACCAGCCAAAATGTCCGCACCGAGTATTTTGGTTTGGTATCAATATGTAGCAAGTACAAGAACACACACGAGAGAGTTGCCATTTGCTCTCTGCTATTTTCTTTCTCTCGGCTTCTTGTAAAAACATCAGCTAATATTGAAAGCGTTCCTCTTTAGACTTCCATTGTGAGCAGCTCTGGCATTTTGATTCCTGCTCCAGCACTTAATTGTCTCCAGATTCAGAAGACAAACGGACTTCTCCTATAGCGCAAAAATACTGCAACCCTCTGTAATATGATTCGGAAGTGGAAAAACACGCAAAAGCGCCACCGCCTGCGTGTCTTGTTTGATGGTTGCTGGCGTTTGACCTCAGTCGGCTTCATTATTAACAATAATACAGCATTTGCAGGAATAATACTGCTTCCCTCTGATTTCCTCATTCATCTGATTTTTTTTTCTTTTTTGTTAATTACTGCCTTGTTGCTGATGAAGAGAAGGTTGTGGCTCACAGCAGTCAGGGTTCGATCAGTGCTGCTGAATGAGCAACATCTGTCCTGAGAGGACTACTGAGTACTAACACACACGTGGGCAAAATGCTGCACACACATACACACACATGTAAAATCTGAGAGAAACCAGAGTTCCGTTCATACGATAGAGACTGTTTTGTTGCACCACCTTTGTGTCTCTTACGTTTCATTTGAACCTATTACATTTTTTTCTGCCTACTTTGAGTCACTTTCACACTCTTTTAGTCTGTTTTGTGTTTATACATTTAAGGTTTCCTCATATAATGAGGTTTTGGGGAGAATGAATAGATTTTTACAGGGTTTCCATGATTTTCTACAACTCTAAACGGGTGTAGGAAGACTCCTGGTTGGTTCCAGCGGTTCCTTTTCTCTTGCCGTGCTGGTGCTTTTCGCAGTCTCCTGTACAACTTCCGCACTCGCTGACAGCTCCCATTGAGTCTGGCGCAGGTGAAGAGGGCACCAATCAGGCTGGTTTCCTGTCAAAGAAAAGACTTGATGAGTGAGACGCTCACCGGTACACGGAGCTGCAGTTTCCAAAGCAGTAACATTTAAATTCAGTTTTAATTGTTATCCTTGTCCAAAAAAGGCAAATTAGTAAATTATTGTGTCTGTGCTTTTTCTCATCTGCCACAAAATTAAGTAAAACTGTTTGCTGTATACATTTATTTAATAAGTTAATGTGATATTAAAAATAACTAAAGCAATAAATAATAACTCATTAGATACTACTGATATCCTTTATTCTTTAATGTTATACACTAACAACTAATTTTCTAATCACTTATTTAGCTGTTGATTATTATTAGATCACACAGTCAGTTAATGCTTATTACACTGACTAACTTAATTTAGCTTTTTTTAGGGGTTAGAAGTGTGTTTGTAAGAACTGTAGTGAGTCGACTGTTTTTTTTTGTGTGAGCAGCCTTGGGTGGACGTTTTGCTGACTGCTGTTCTGTGTACGTTAAAGGTTTCAGCAGGGCAGAAACATTGCAAACAACAATGCTATATTTGCCTTTGTGGCTAATTTTTAAAACATGTGAATTAGCAGTGTTGCGGGGCACTTTCCACCACATGACGTGATGGTTTAAACCGAACGGTAAACATGACGGGTCCTCCTGTGTGCTTGGAGGACATAACTACAGCCCTCAGCTTGTGTGAGTGTGTGTGTCATGCGTCCACACACACACACGCATTATACTTGCAAAAGGTTTTTTTAGGTGATGTGTGAGGGGATTAACAAAGTTGGTGGAATGGAAGATATCAGATTTCCACCAGCTCTGTCTCTGCTCACTCGGGTCTGGGTGGGGGTTACTGAAGTACCCCGAGGGGTCGCAGGAAGGTCGTCCTAGCCTGTGAGGGGTTACAGAGGGGTTTGAACTGGTTGCTCTCTGCTTTTTTTCCCCTCTGAGTTATTTTCTGGATTCATGTCGGGTCCGTTCACCTCAGGGGGCAAACAGATGACTGCTTTAGGGGGCTTGTTTAGGGCACATGTGGGAACTCCTCCTGGGGTATCCAAACCATCCCCGTGCCAGATGGGAGGTGTAATCTCTGCAGCAATTTCTAGGTCTACCACAGAGTCTCGTCCTAGTGTGGAGGTCTTGGAAAGGCTCCAAAGGGAGGGGTATTTAGAGGGCATCCAGGAGCACCAGCAGCAACATCTGGCTCTTCCATGAGGGCTTTTCCTCCGAGAAGACAGATCTTCTAGTCTTTATTAGGAGGACATAGATTTTTTTTTTTTTTTTTGGCTTGCTTTTCTTATTTATTTGTTTATCGTGCTGGCTGGGAGGCCGAGAGGTTTCACAAACTGCTTATATGACGCTTTCATGTAGCTTCTGTAGGTGACGGAAACATTCTTGCTCCACGTCCTTCACATACCAGTAAGGCGTTTATTGAGGAAGCTGGAGGTTCCCCCTTAACACCAGAAACCACTCATACCCAAATCCACACACATACACTCCCACAGATACATTTACACACTTCAGAGTTAGCAAGCTAAGTCTGACAAATGGGTGAATTAAAAAAAAATGGCCTTGAAACATCAGCAGAAGTCACAAAAAGACAGATTGAAGACTGAAGGAGGTCTGGTGATTCCTCAGGAGGGTATATAGGTGGTCTGGATTGCCTTGCAGGGTCTTATACACACATGTACACAGCTACACACCCCGCTACTGTGTTTACAAAGGAGATTAGCGCCGATCTCCACGGTACCTCAGCGCGGCAGAGCCGTGTGCTTAAACAATGGCAGGAATGTACGTTGATGTGTGGGCAACATGCTCTGCGCATTTTTGTAAAATATTACGACCTCCGAGGGAATGGTCGTTCCATGCTGCCAGGTTATTCCCTAAATTACCTTTTCCTGACTTAGTCGGATCCCTCTGTAAGACAGAAAAACAGAAATTGTTTTCCAAGAAATCTTCCAGCTGTTATGAGTCTGTTTGAAGTTTAATCACAGTTTTGGGGACTTTATAGTTTTTCGGCTGCTGATTCAAACGTTTGAGGAAAACTAATTTAAAATCTGGCTGTGAAAATTCTACAACATTGTTGTTTCCATATAACACATATCATTTTATACAGCAAAAGATCAGGATATGCCAGGTTCTACTCATACATCCATATAAAACAAAAGGGAGGATGTTTTTAAGGGGCATTTTAAAGAGTTTTTTGAGAATAATTTTAATGTTTATTTCTGACATAAATCCGATGGAAAGCGAAGGCTGCGGTTTCCGTGGCTTTGACAGCGTCAATCACCATCACACCCCTTTCAAGCTGCCTGTCACATCACGTTAGAGGCTGAGGTCTTAGTTTGACGCAGTGTGTCACATCTGAGAGGACAGCTTCCGCTCCAGCGCGGCCACCGTCCATTCGCCACTTTAGATTACTGATGCACAACAGTGTCATCAACCAGACAGAGCAGATGGTGGTGGTGGTGGTGGTGGTGATGCTGATGATTATTATTATGGTGAAATGGGTGAAATGCATGTACAGGTCCTCATTATGTAGCAGGTACAAACACACACACACATACACACACACACGATGATGCTCCTCAGGTGTGAGACTGCACACATTCTCAGGTTGCATCTGAATATTTAACCACCTGACCTGATCCTGTTACACTCGTTCACCTGTTTCTTCATGCTGAGCTAATGACAGTAAAGCATCAGTCAGCCAATTTATTACTAAACTGTAATAACAATAAAGGCAGAAACATAAGAGGAGTGTCTGGAAATGCGTCTGCTTTTTGGATTACGGTGCTGCCACAGGCGTCACAGTGTAACACGTATTTGTTTATTCTTTCCAGAACAGACAGACAATTTCAGACATTTCTGTCACAAGCAAAGGAAGCAAAAAAAACCAAAACAAAACAAAACAAACATGTTTATGGGGTGTGTTGTAATACTGGCGAGTGTTGAACAGTGGTCCAGACCAGCGGTTTGTTGACTGGCCGGTGTGGTTAGTCCATGTTAATTTGTGGCGCAGCCCCGATTTGAGCCATGGCCCTGAGCCGTGAACAGCCGGGTCTCCTCTGCTCTCTTTTGTTTTAATAGAGCAACTTTCTCATGCTTCTCTCTTCCTTTTGTATTTATGACTTCATGCATTTTGGGGATAATGTCAGATTAAAAGACTGTCAGAATCAAAAGATCGCAGCATGTCTGTGTCAAATTTGTAGCTTTCATGTCTCCATCTGTCCTGTCCGTTCCCTCCAGTTGTTAGATCACATGAATCATATTGATAGATTCTAGAGCTTTGGTGGTTTGATTCATCTTCATTTTGATGAAGAGGACTTGAACTACAGATAAATCTAAGATCTAATATAAATCTTCAGACCATCAAGACTCCACAGGCAGAGGTACAATGAAAGCTGGCTTCTATCTGTCTGAGAGGTTGACCTTTAGTGACCTTGTCACCGGGCTGATAAAAATAATGGGAGAAAAGGACTAAAGAGGCCCTCTTTATTTGAATGACTGTACAACACAACAGAAGATATCCATATCCAGCTTTAATCTAGAAAACAAAACAATAACTCTTTCATCTTGTTATGTACGCCTTCCTTTTCATATTTTAAAGCCTTTTCTTTAATGTCCACTTTTATTTCTCTCAAATGAACCTTATGTGTTGGACAATATATATACACAATATAACTTAATACACCTGCATGTCCACCAGAATTAGGTGGATTAAGAATTAAATTAGGTGGATTAAGAATTAAATGTAGTGTTTTAGAGTTTTGTACTGTATCCCATCATGCATTATGCAGACCTCTGCTGGTATTTAGCACCTGTGAGGGAGAGCGTCTCTTCCAGTACGGCTCGTCTTTCGCTCTGTGTACCATCAGCCTTCATTACAACTTGTTCTCACACCAGGAACAACAGAGGAGTAGACTCAGCTGACTAATGATGCTATCCTCTGACCGTCAGCTCCACAAGCAAGCACATGAACTCCTCTGAACGTCTGCGTTCAAGCTGACTGCTTCGACCCTGAGAGCAGGTCACCTTGACGACCCAGTGCATTATTCAGAACTGGACCAGTTTTTCTCAACGGTTGACTCAATCATTGAGAAATATTTAATTTCTTTGATCTCATGATCCTCTGTTGTCCTGATCATGATCCCAAGTCCACATCCACTGAGCCTAAGGTCTCTTGGTGCCGTCTTCTGTCAGGTCCGCTCCTGGAATTTATAACGAGTTCAGTACCTGGGCGGCTCACCTGGATCTCCACAGCTGGACCTCTGGCTCTCCTCTCCACTTCTCCAGCAGGCTCACTCATCACCTGATCATCATCTTCATCATCCTCCAGAGGTGTGATATGCTCCTCAGGGTCTCCATGCAGCATTCTTTGGACACTGTCCAAAATGAGGTCCGAAAGTTCAGTTTAGACATCTGTCTTCCTCATGGAAGAAAAAGCTGCCTGTTTCCTGCCGTGTGATTTGAAGGACAGCTTAGTGGTTTTTTTTTTTTGGTTTTTTTTTGTTCTTTTTTTTTTTGCTCTCTGGCTCATGTCTCGACATCTATTAGAATTAGATTTAAGGTAATTTAAGCAAACAGCATTTAACCAAAACTAAATGTACTCAGCAGTCAACGTAGGACCATTGTGATTAAACTCAATTTAATTGCAACAATTTTAACAAGTGATTTTCTCAGAATTTTAACCTGTGGGATTTTTAAGAGTTAAAAACAGGAATCTGTGAAAATCTGACATGGCAGCCAGCCACCGTTCTCACATCTCAAACTGTCGGCTGTCCAAAGGCTCGTTTTGTCATTATTAACCCCTTAAATCTGAAAGCCTGTTCTTCGATTTGGATACTGGATACTTTCTTATGTATGGAATCGATTAAAAGTCTTTGGCACACTTGGATGCATCACAGTACAATAATAAATAACATTTATTCCTTTTATAAAAACATCTTAAATTACAATAAGTTAGTACATTCAATATTTCATAAATATATTTCAGGTTTTTTAACATTTGCTTTACATTTCTATGCTCCAACTCCAACTCATTCTGAACATAGTGAGGCTGATGGATCCGAATGGCTCGTTGCTATGACATCTGTAGTGATGTCGTCCTCTCCATATTTATTATTTACGCTGGCCTCATTTTGCAGCACAATGAACCTCCCGTCTGTATTGGGCAAATTTAAAGGAAAAAAAAAAAAAAAAAAAAAACACCCAACATCATGTTTCAGACTGGGCCAGATTTGTTTTGCCTACACACAACCGCACTTCCTGGCCGAGTGCTTCCTCACAGTGTGGTAGACAAGGTTGTCGTCCAGGAACGAGAGGTCATCGTCGAACGCGATGGGCCTGCAGCAGGCCTGGGAGGGGGTGTCTTTGGGAGGGAGCTTCCTGTTGTTGGCGAGGTTGTAAAGGATCTTGTCGTAGTTGGTCTGGGACTTCCTGCACAGTCCAGAACAGTACCTGAATATCATTTCCTCGCTGGAGCGGTAGCCCAGACCCAGATCTGTAACGTTGAGGTGGATCTGTTTGAGCACGCAACCCTGTCCTTGTCCAGGACCTCCCCTGACCTTCTTCCCCGTCTCCCCTCTTCTGTCTCCTTTGTCGCCCTGTCGGCTGGCCCCCTTCTTCTCTCTCCTCTGCCGAGCCCTGTCGCTTGGTTTGCCTGTGGTTGGGGAAGGGGCGGCAGAGGTGGAGGAGGAGTGTCGTATTCTGCCGATTGTCACTTTGACGAAATCGATCACATCTTCATACGCATTCAGAGAAGTCTCCTCCATGGCACCTGAAACAAATATGCCTGGATTGGTTATTCTTGTGTTTACAATGAATGAATTAAATTATCTATCTATCTATCTTTCTATCTATCTATCTATCTATCTATCTATCTATCTATCTATCTATCTATCTATCTATCTATCTATCTATCTATCTATGGCAAAAAATCTTTTAAAAGGTACTAATCTCACTTGGTCAAATAATGTTTAAAAGTTAATAAATCATTCAGTAAACAATTCAATACAAATTGAATGATGCAGAAATAATTTATAAAGATAGAGCAGATTAAATAATTATAGTTATCTTGTTAAGGAGGACAGTAAATTCTAAACTAATAATCTCCGTGTCATTATTACGATTCTTTTTATTTTTGACCCGAATCTTGTATCTCAGGTTGATTTGGCTCTTCGTGCACTCAGCCGGGAGCCTTTACCTTTTCCTCCCCCGGGCAGCTTCTCTCCCCAGCCGTGGCCCATACCGGAGCGGGCCAGGCGCATCTGTGCCTGCGGGAGCTCCAGCGGACTCTCCGCGTCGCTCCTTCTCCTCTTCGCGGAGTGCTGCCGTGAAACGCCGGCGCGCACGGCGCTCAGCAGGATCAAACAAGTGGTCAGACTATCCCATAACTTCATCGTTTACCTCAGACCGACAGCAGAACATGGCGCGTCGCGAAACCAACAGGTATCACCTGGCAAACGCGGTGAGCAACATCGGGGATGTCGACGCGCAACGCTGGGCCTCCAGCTGCTCACCATCCGAACCGAAACAGCGCAAAATAAAAATCTTCCTTCCGGGCTTGTTTTTAAACCACTCGTGCAACTGTACTTGGAAGACAGAATTCCCTCCGTTTGGAGCCTTTTCCCGGGTTGCGCGCCCTCTCTGCGTCCCTGCTCACCATCAGTCCTCACTGCGCTCTCTGGGAGGAGAGGGAGAGGTCCGACTGGGAGCCTGGGAGCGCGGGTGACGTCTGGTGGTTCATCCTCTGATTGTTCCTGTCTCCACCCATCCAGACAAACACAGGGACGGACTCCAGATTTGGACTGAACTGGTGAGAGTGGAGGGGTTCTGTTTTAAGAGAGGCTCGGTCTGTGTGTTCTGGAGGCCGAGAGGGAGGAAGAAGTTTCACACTTTCCACTAATATCCCTTCACATCACCGATGCTGTGATGGGAATTCTGGTTGTTCCTGGATGGGGCAACCTGTTTTAAATTAGGGAGAGTGGATAGATTGTGTTTCTGCACATTCAGTCCTGAGATCACAAGGATGAAGACCACACGTCTGCTTCGGTCTTCAAGGGATTCTGCGGACCACCTTCATGAATAAAAGAAGTCTGACTGTAGCACGTAGTATGACTGACAGCATTAGAAGGATGGAGAAAAAAATTCTTCTTGCTATTTGTGTGGCTAATCCTGAAAATTTCAACAACTATTTGATTATTGTGTCATTTACTTTTCTTCAAAGCAAAGTTCCTCATTTCACGTCAGTGTGCAGTGAAAGTCAGTTCAGTCACACAGCTGTAAAGTTTTAAGGGTTTTGTTCTGGGTATGCAGAACAATCTATGGTAATGTAAACCACATGACATTGTTTGATTAAAAAAATCCAGATGGATGAAGATGTACTTCAGATATCTGGAGATGAAGAAAACAGGGAGAACCACATCATTTAGAGGGCTTCAGTAAATTTACAAGTTCTCTGATTGGCACAAACAAAGAATTATGTGTGTGTGTGTGTGTGTGTGTGTGTGTGTGTGTGTGTGTGTGTGTGTGTGTGTTTGTTTCTATATTCTGTTGAAGCCTCCTCAGACACTTGAGCAAACATGCGCATCTTCTATTTCTCCAAAAATATATATTTCTTTTCTTAAGAGGAAAAGATGTTGCTGCTTACTTTCTTAAGGTGTTTCCTCTTATAATGTACATAATTCCCCAGATTAAAACACAGAATGTGGACTCCTGCACATACAACTGCACCAGAACGCCCTTGTGTATTATTTCATGATGAATCGGGTTTGTGTCAGTGAACAGTGGTTTTGTATTTTATTCATTGCACCATGGAAAAACCTCCAGCGCCTGTGCACTGCAGATTTACCACAGAGGAAAAGTAGTTTTCTGTCAGTGTTTTTAGGAGTATGGGTGCTAATCACCCAGCGGAGGCTCTCTTTCCCACTCACTTGCTCAATTAACCGCGTGGAAGCACAAGGTCCTCAAGCAATTACGTCAAACACGCCCAGCAGATGTTGATTATCGCTCTTGTGAGGGCTGATCTGCACTTGGATCCCATCAGCCACCTCCGGGCCTTCAGTTGTACTCACATGTGAGGCTAATTGCACTGGTCATATTCCCCCTCTATTAAAGGCCAGCATGAAGCCCCAGAGCCAGCAGTTGACAGCTGGAATGGATGTCTGATTTCGCACCAGTGCTGGTGAATTAATTAACAAAAAATCTTATATATGAAGTGCATAAAGACAGTTACATCTCATGATTACAGGTTTTAGGCATTGCAATATGATCTGCTAAACTCCAGAACACGATTTAAGGCGAATCATGAAGTTTCACAATGAATAATTAACATGAACTGGTGCTTTTCCCTACATACAAACCATAATTACAAACATTAATAACGGCTAAAAAATTTGTAAATGAGACCTTTCTTCTAATTATACTGACTGATAAGATTCTACAACACAAAAACTCATCACTGCTGATGTTCGTGTGAGCTTTTTCCCACCACTGTTGATAAACAGCGGTTCACATTGCTTGCTTCTTCTCCTTCGCTAAATTGTCCAGATTGTGGATTTTCCCATCAAACTGCTCTATTTATGGCTCAGGGTTAGGAGAAACGGAGCCTTTTTAAGTTTGAAAAATGAAGTTTCAGCACAAACTGACACTGAGTTTGAGGAATTGGATCTCACTAGATACCATTTAGAATGAAGATAATAGACACTGGAAAATACAGCATTTGTAACATGTACAACACCCATGTCAATACCTCTTTTTTAGTATTTGTAGAATTTGCCTTTGGATCATTGTATACATGGTAAAAATCAGCTCTTAGGGGAACCACGGTGGTTCTTACAGAGTAATCCACACCAGATGTACTCTAGTGCTGCCAGAGCCTCGGGGAGAGGAGGCGGGGGGATCAGGCCACGGGAGCTGTGGGAGAGGAAGCCGTATGCTGAGCTGAACCACTGGGCGTTTACCCAGAGATGTTAACACAGTCAATATCTGTCAAGCAGACTAATTATTTGCTCAGAGTTTCCTCCTGTGTTTCGGCCAATGGAGTCATTATTGATGAATGTGTGCCAGTTGAAATCCTGAACATATCTGACATTATTCACATTATATTCAACCAAATAGATGACTTGTAAATAACTGGATCTCTAGAGGTGCTGACCACTTACACACATCCACATGCAAGACTCCAATACTGCCGCTAGTAGGAGCTGTTTGCCATGTTTTTTTTAAATTTATTTAAAGCGCGCTCATAGGCGTCAATGTTTAAAACGGGAGTATCATTTATTTGTAGTAGAAGAGTCAAACGAGTTCCTTCAAAAGATAATAAAAGGTGAAAACTAGAAACCAGACAACAATTTAAAGCTCTAAACGCTTTAAAAAAATAGGAGGACAAATAATTTAAAGTTTAATGTTTATTTACAAATGTAGGTTTACTTTCACGTAGTGTTCACCAAAGCTCCATAATGTATTGGCTTACAGGTTTGATTATGTCTGTTGATACAGTTAAATTAAAGAACCTAATCACACAACGAATGACCTCTGGTTGAGATGTTCTGCTTAAGCAATCATCTGGAGAGTTAGATATTAATGTGCAAAACAACAGTTGCAATCATTAATCAAAGGATTTATTGTCCCCCCCCCCGATTGTTCGTTATTGCACGCGCGCACACACATACACACACATACACACACACACACACACACACACACACGCTCAATGCCTTTATGGAGCGTCTGCGCTGCTCCCCTGCTCCTGCGTCAAGACACGCTCTCCATCTGTATGCGCGGATTAGAAGCTTATTATCCTCTTATCTCTAAATGGCCCCACGTTCCTACACTCGCTTGTCCATCTCGTCCCTTGTCTGTCGTTTATCGGAGCGTCACACAAAGACAGATCCGCGCGTAAAAATGACGGTGCCCACCACTCAGGTGTTGTAGCCGCGCGTCTCCAGGACGCCTCTCTCCACCGTCCTCCTGCACGCCTGCCGGAGCTCGCTGCCTGGACGTCTGTCCGTCCGTCCAACCCGCTGATCTTTTGCAGACTGTAATCTTCTCAGTATCAAAGCGTAGCTGCCCTCTCCTCTGGGACAGTCTGCGCTTGGATGGCGTTTGCGTTACAGTTTGGATGAAAACAAAGACCAGAGGAAGGGAATCCACAGTTTTCGACGCGCTTAAATGTGTCATACAATGAACATTTGACCGGGTTAAACTTTCGACCTCCAGGAAAATATGGAACCTACTTGGAAAGGAAGGAGCCTTTTGCACTTGCTGCTCCTCTCAATATGTGCAGCCCACGTTTGCTTTTCTGCGAGAAGATCAAATGTTCGGAAATCTGGTGAGTTCACCCTTTGACTTTTACACACCAAATAATAAAAAAATAAATAATAATAATAATAATAATAATAAAACCCTATAAAATAATGATTGCTGAAGCATTTTGGAATTAAGAATGCTTATTGTCCATTTGTAATTTTGCAATTTGCCTGAGTGATATCAGCAAAGTAACCTGCAGTTTATGGCGATAAATGTAATGGAATTTATGGATAATCGTAATTTTTTGCGACAAAAGCTGCTTAGCAACATGTTTGATGACACTTCGTCTGAATAACAGATGCACAAAACTACAACCCTTTTAATAACTGTAATTTTTCAATAAACTAAACTTAAATTATAATCTGTTTTTATTTTGCTCCTTTTGAAGGATTTAAGAATGACATTTTTAGACTGATCAAACAGCTCTGAGCTGCTTCGGTTGAGTGGAAAAGCCCTGGATGTTGGTTTGTTTTTTCTCGTTTCCTCTCACAGGGAGTTTACCCGCACCCTTTATCCCTCCCTTTTCTCTCTTTCCATCACTTCCCTTCTCCTTCGCTGTCAATCTCTTGTCAACTGACTGTTGTCCCTCTCCCTCTCTCTGTCTCCTGACCCATAGGCCACATCAGGCTGACCCTTAGAGTTGTCTGTCAGCACAGGAAACATCACAGAAGGGGCTCTGCCATCATGACTTCCAGTGACATTTTAATTTTTTTGGGCATTCATTTGTTTTGAGGTCTTCAAGGTGTCGTTTCCAGGGAGTAGAGAATATCAGCGTGTCTCCATGTCCACATCAATAACATCACTTCTGAATAACCATGTTGCTACTATGGAGTTGACGTCCCCCTGCGGTGGTCTTTGTCCTGGGTGGTGACAGCTTTATGGCTCAAATATGAACAAGATACTGAATTATTTAGCGAATTGTTGGAGTTTTATTTCTTACAGTTACTCAAATGTCAGTGGGAATGCATGGAAATAGGGCATTTTAATGAACTCCATCAGTACAAGCTATATATTCTCTGGTAAAAGTAAAAATACCAGATGCGTTTTTTTTTTTTTTTTTTAATTCTCCTTCTGACTGTGGGGCTTTGAACCACACTGAGGAGCAGCACGGCTGACTGATGGTTGACTTTTAGTGTTTCTACAGCAGATCTAGAATCATAAATATAGAGAGTTAAACCTAACAGAATTCTGTTGACTTGAGGTGCACTTGAATTTGTTGCTGGTTTGATCCCAGTAGCCTCTGCTGCCTGCATGTCTAAGTGTCCTTGAATAAGCTAATGAACCCAACCGGGTCCTGAAGCAGCCTACAAATCAGACATTTTTCCTGACAATGAAGGTAGATTTTTAGTGCTCTGAGTGGTCCAAGAAGACTGGAGATGGGCTTTACAAACCTGTACCCATTTATTACACTGAATGATTGTGACCTTTTGAAGGCTGGATGGTCTTTTTTTCAAGTTGGAATTTCAATAAAGGTGCCTTTTATTGAGACTGAATTGAAAAAAATGAAAAGACGAAAACAAAAATCCCAGATTATCCAGGAACCCTGAGATTTATGTTTACTGGGCTGCACCCTTGGGGAGATGGAGGAAGGAATTCATCTGACATATCGAATCACTCGCTCCGATCTGAGGGGAGAAGGGGCTGGAGGTGGAGGGGGAGACGCCGCGGACAGAGGAGAGGTCTGCAGAGGAGGTGGGAGAGGGGGAATCACAACAAAGATCAGGGGTAAGAGGGGAAACGTGCTCAGGCTTCACCACTGCACCCAGAGCACTCGTAGGTCATCATCAGGGGTGTTGATAATCTCACTCCAACATCTGTATTTATTCTGTAAGAGGGTTCTCATGTGCTTGTAGATCATTGGAAGCCCAGACACAATCTCCTGAAGTGTCACTCAAGCCCTCAGAGAATATACCATCATAATACCTGCAGAGTCAGAAAACATTTTCATCTGTTCACCTCATTTTTTTTCGCCATCTGATATCTGAACAACATGGCTGCCTGGAGAGGAGACGTGTAATTTCAGGCCCGGTCCAATCTGAGTGCAGTCCCTTTGCTTTCATCAGTATGGACGAAGACTTCTCGGCTCTCAGGCACGAGCAGACTGTCTGACTTTCATCTCAAATAAAATGAGCGTTCTCGTGAAATGTTAAGTTCGGCCTGTTGTCAGACGAGGGGCAAATATTTCCAAAACCCACCAAACTCACCACCTGCATCTACCTGTCTCTCTTTTTTCTTTTGCATGACACAGATCGTCTGAGTCCTCCGTTAGACATCCAGCTGGAGACAATTAACTGCTCAGCCTTCAGCGTGCGATGGAAGATGCCCCGGCGACACGTCAGCACCATCACGGGGTACAAGGTAGTCATTTCGCGTGTTACGGCTGATGACAGGTGAGGGCTTGAGTCCTCGCAGAGCAGGAAAAAGGAGCCAAAATGTGAAGAAATCAACATTTAATTTAGAGTGTGCACCTGCTTGTTCCTTTTCAGTACAGGCATTAAGAAAAAAGGTTTTCCTTCAGGGAAAAAAAGCCTCTCTGGTGCATCAGACATTATATTTTCTTTTTTACGGACAGATGCCCATTTCATCTGCACACTCTCTTGCTCAGAGTTTTGGAGTGCCGACCAGTCGAGTGGCCTTGATTACTAGCCTGATAGTTGAGAGGTCCACTGTTCCACCCATAGATTCGAGTTTATCGATGTGTCTCAGACCTTTTATTGTGCGACTTTCATGATGTGGCATTTTAGCGTGGCGCTCTTCCCTTCTGGCCTGAGTCTGGTAAAATTAAGTATGTTTTATCTATCCTGTTCCTTCATGTACTACTACTTCAGTCCTGTGCTGGTTTTGAGTCATCCATTAACAAAATGGGATTCATTGTGACTGTGTGTGTGTGTATGTGTGCCTTTGACCATATGTCTGCACTAAGAGGATTAGGTAGCTACCTAGTTTCTCCGTGACTCACTGCAGAATGTGTGTATACTTGGCCCATCACTTAGGATCCTGGAACTCTTTTTCCCTCATGTTTCCTTGTTTATTTTGATATTGTGGAACTAAACACACTTGTGCTTTTACAAATAATACTGTGTGCCTTTCTGGCCATGAACGTGGTTTTTCAGGTCTTCTACACCGAGGTGAGGAACGGTCGTCCACTGGGGGTGGCGTCTGCGACGGAGGTGCCCCTCAGTCTGGACATGTTGACCACTGTGAGTCCTCAATACAAAAACAGTTTTTGTGTTTTTTTTTTTTTGTTTATTTATTTATTTATTTTTGATCAGCAGACAGTCTAAACCCATAAACAGAGTAGATATTGGCCAGGGCGTATGGTTCGTATCTCCACTGTATTCATTGTCATTATTATCAGCACTGATGTCTTTCAAATGTAGTTATTACATTTGTGAAACATTTAGTTCACTCTGGAACAATCAAGTGCAGCTCTTATTGATTCTCTTTCTCTCTCGCACACACACACACGCACACACACACACACACACATACACATACACAGACTTACAATGAGGCCTTAACATTCGATCAATACTTTGTGGCGCTTGTAAGATTACAATAAGATCAACAGATGTGTTAACAGCTGTTCCTACAGCTACAAATCACTGCAGAAGTGAGAGTGTGCATTTCAGTCTGCTTCTGTCTCTAGATCATCTTCTTTCTGCTGGTATTCACACCAAATTCTGCCACTGTTGCTGTGAAATGAAAGGAGCAACACTTTTCACACATTTCCAGAGAACATAATCTTGTTTTTTTTTTTTTTTTTAAGTTCTTTATTCGTTAACACCTCCACTTCTATCTTCCCAAGGGTCAGTTTGATGGACAGGCAAGCTTTGTGAGTATTTGCATGTCTTTTGTCACCGTAGCTGTTTTGAGTTCACGACTAGTGAGTAACTTATTGTCCTACCTGTCGTCCTTCACTCTCTCTAATTCTTCCACATCTGGCCTTGACCCCTCCATACGGTGACCCCTCCATACGCTTCCGTGCAGGATGTGGAGATTGCTAACCTGAAAGTGAACACAAAGTACAGAGTCAGTGTTGGGGCGTACGGTTGGGCGGGGGAGGGGAGGCCCAGCATGCCCAGAGACGTCAGCACCGCTTCACACGGTACCAGCATTTCAGTTGCTACTGCTGTTATTTTGGCCATGCTGTTGATAATGACGCACACTTTTGATTCTGCCTGTGTCATCAGATACGTGCATGCCCCCGTCGCCCCCCACCCAGCCTGCTGTCATGGCCGTGTCAGACACAGAGCTGGCATTGTCATGGCAGCAAGGAGAGAGCGAGGGAAGCGCACCCGTGCTGCACTTCCTGGTGGCTTATATAAGGTCAGTCTTAATTAACCTCACCAGCACACCAACCAAAAAATTCACCTCATGCATATAACTAGGAAAGTACATTTAAACCCACATTCCCTCTTCCCTCCCTAAACATTTTGCAGACTAAGAACAGCGTTTTGGAGGCTCCAGTCCTCCTCAGTTAGCACGATGATGCTCTGTGGTTAGCTGCAAAACACAAAGCAACTCTGTTCAGTCCTCTGCTGGTCTGCTTATTGTCCGTTTGGATTGGGACACATTGGGAGAAGAGTATCCACCCTCCCTTAAACACCAGAACACACACACACACACACACACACACAAAGGATCTCCCCCACATGTTCGGGACGTCAACACAAGTCTGAAGTCCCAGAAGATTAAAGGTCAAAAATGAAATCACTGCTTCCTGTTGATCAAAGGGAATCCAAAGCCCACCAAGGGAATGCTACAAAAAAGAATAAGAATCTTTTTTTTATTGAAAAAAAAAAAAAAAGTATAAAAAACAGTCTGAAACAAAAAAGAGCTGAAATGAGTCAGTGTTGCTGCGTGTGGGGTCATTTTCCCCATAAAAGAGCAAAATCAAAAGCATAATTCTCTCTGAGGGGCCTTGTTGAGAGGAGACACAAAGAGGTGGCAGAGATCAACCTTAATGGCTGTTTTTTTTTGTACAAAAAACCCAAGATTCTCAATGAAATAGATGCTTTAAAAACAAAACAAACAAACAAAAAAAACGCATTATTAGAACAATGAGAGAACGAAGCACTCTATAAGCAGTTATTGTGTTTGAGAGGATATTTTGCCCTTTGGGATTTTGAGTGTTATATCTATGTACTCCTGGCTCTTACTTTCAGGGCATTTGATGGTGAGTGGCATGCAATCAAAAATAAACATAAAAAGGAACAGAAAAATACAAAATTCGCAGGCTCGCACACTTTTATTTATGAGCAGTGTTGCTAATAACGCAGCACCAGAAAAGAAACACCAAATCAGATCCGTCCTCTGTCTTTCACAGGCCTGAAATGGACACAGAGTGGACGTACATTCGCGAGCCCATTGAGACGAACTCCATGGTCCTGAAGGGGTTGTTACCGGAGACCGAGTACCAGTTTGTTGTCAGGGCGGTCAACGCGCATGGTGCTAGCCCGCCCAGCCACATCAACAACCCTGTGCGCACTCTTGGTAAGGCCTCCGTGACCTCCGCGCTGCCGGTCCATGATGAGACGGCTCCCCCCCTCGTTAGGCGACCGCATTTCAAAACAAAGTCCTCTCCTGTTTGGTTTCAATGATACCCACATTTGGAACTACACCAGCTCTGCTAGTTTTTTGCATCGCCAGGGTTAGCATTACATTTACCGTCTTCCTGTTACTGTGGAGACACTCTTCTGGGGGCAGATTAGAAAAATCTTCAGTGGTATTCCTCTGTGGCTGGTATTTGAGCAGCAAGATTATGAGTACTTCTGAAACAGCCTGAAGTCGGATGCTGCATGTGTGCTTAAATGTAGGACAACACCTGCCAGTGTGTCAGTGTTTCCTGTCAGCAAAGCCTCAGATGCAGAGCAACACACTCATTCACATTATTATATTTGATACTGGGGGTGGGACTGATTGGTATTAAAACTCACACACACATTCTCTCCTGTGTGTGTACAAACACAGACAGTAATGTTTTAATGCATTGTGGGCTGCGACATGTTTGACAGGATCTTTTCATGTCTCAGGCTTGAAGAGACTGATTGTATATCTGTTAAAAGCAGTCACGTCGCTTCCCCAGAGCTTCTGCTTTTTGTACCAAGTTAGCCATCAAACTGCATAGACCGACAACCTGTCGGGCTGCGTAAACAGAAAAAGAGCGAGAAGGAGGCAGGGGCACAGACGGGTGGAGAGAGAGAGACAGAGAACAGTCGTTTCTTTGCACGGGATAAAAGCGGGTTACATTCGAGCCTCATCAGACAGGATTAAGGACGGGATGTCAGACCCCTTCTCTGCCCCTAGACACCCCCGATGGATGCACACGCACAATGCACCACTGCGGGGGTGGACTCCAGTAAATGACATACTTTTGTTGTTGCTCTCTCTTGACTTGGATTGTTACACAACAGAAGATTAGTTGGCTAAGGGCTTTTGTGATCCTTCACCCCCCCCAACACACACACACACACACACACACCCCACTCCAGCAGCACGTAGATTTAATGTTATTAGGCTGCACTAATTGGCGAGTTGAATCTTTCTATCAGGGTTTAATCATTCATTTTCTTCTACATTATATGGTGAGTTCAGACACTCTGATTCCGCAAATGTAGAAGAGAAAGGACAGAAAGGACATAACAAGGAGGAAGATGTTGTGTAACACAGACCTGACACACATGGAGGTCCAATGCAGAGAAAGTAGAGCCCGAGTTTACTGTGAACAGTCATCTCTGCCCAGCGTGTCTCAGGTTTCCCACTTATTCCTATTGTGGAGCAGAGAAGTTAGCACGTTTTGGGCACAAACTTTTCTGGTGTTTTTATGGTCATCGTCTTGGTGTAAGATCTTTGGCCCAGGCTGAGCTCCTGAGTGCTGTGGATGATTTCCTCCAAACACGTTTAGAATTAGGGTCAAGAGTTCAGCCTTGGTTCCATCAGGTCACAGGACCTTGCTTCTTACAGCGAGAGAATCCTTAGGGTGCTTCATGGTCTTTTTCTGAGGAGCAGCTTCTGTCTGGATCGGTGCTGCAGTGATGATTGACCAGTGATGAAGTGATGATTTACAGATTGCTCAGATCATTTTGATCAAATGATCAGCTTCTAAATTTCAAGTCATGAGTGTAGACTAACTCTAATTTTACTCACTGAGGGCTGTCTTAGTGATTGAAAACCATGTGCATATTTGATTGTTTTTCATTTCATGTTGTTGTTCCCTGAATTCTATCAGTGTCGGTAGATTTTGTTTTGCGCCCACTGAAAGCTGTAAGTTTTAATTGAAAAGCACTCAGGGCTCTTCGTGCTTTCATACTGTTTACCAGAGGCCGTCGTGACTCACTGTCTCCTCACATTTTATTCTGCGAAAATGGATTGGCTGCAGAAAGCTGATTAGCATGCTAATTGCAGTTCAACTATCTGCTATATGGCGTGTAGAATTGTCGTGTGATTGCAGAAATGTCATTACAGCGGTTAGTTCAGGCCCTAGAGTCATAAGAAAATTAACCACTAAATTCATACCTAACTCTGTTTCACTTTCACCGCTCCATTTTTGCACAAGGGAATATAAAAAATTCTTTATAATTCTATACCTTTTGTGCAGCTCGTATTGAACAAAGCTTTTAAAAGCCTAACTGTTCTTTTCATGGATTTCCCAAACAGCTACGTCAGATGGTGGCAGCGGTGATTACGGGGGCTACGTCACCGACTCCAAAGATGACGACCGCTTCGACGTTGACGACTCTGATTATGATATTTTCATCGAGGAGGTGGGTTTTTAAGACATTGCAGAACGACTCTTCCATCAAATTACGAGGAGAGCCTCTTTGCCTACATTCATTTTTTCCCACCCTTCCCAGCTGAAGCCATACCCAGGCATCAATCAGCTCAACAGGAAGTCTCAGCTGCGCTCGCACCCCGGTTCGCCGTCTGGTCGGAACCTGGTCTATCGTATGAACACCATCCCTGCTCCCAACGTGACCGCAACGCCGGCCTCGTCCACTGCTTCCTCCCTCCTCACAGTCTTCACAGATCTGATCCGTTCCACCACCGTCGCTCCTCTTACCACCACCAGGTATAAGTGCACTTTCAGTCTTTGAAAAGCAAAGCAGTGCCTTTACAGGCCTTTCCCAACGAAAAGGTAAAAAAGTGGTCTGATTAGAATTTTCTTAATCTTGAGACAGTTTTGGTCTTCTTCCTGCTCCTTAATGGATAGCTAGTCCTGGATATTCCCCATGCAACATAATTGCTTGATGAATATGGACATTACAGTGATGTTTTATAAATGGAAACTTGTGGAGATGTTCAGCCTGAGATGACGCACAGAAATCTGATAAATCTGCCAAAGGCATAAATATATCAGCTATTCATTTGGGCCACTTGATTCAAAAGGGAACTCAAGAAAATTGGTCTCTCTAAGGAAAAGGTATAATTTTCAGCCCACATGAATCCACTCACGCTGATGCCTTAGTCGAGGTAACGTTCATATTATTCCTCACTCTAAATTCCCAGCACCAGCACCAGCTCCACCACCACCCTGACCATGTCGCCCTGGAAAGGTGACACGCCTCGAGTTTATGACCTGACCTGCGATGACACCATCTGCCCACCTGACAGCTTCTGTCTAAGTGACTACGATGGCGGTGGCTCGCGCTGCCACTGCAACCTGGGGTGGCGCGGAAACACCTGCTCCGAGGGTGAGAGACCAGTGGCTGCACAGGCCTTACATTTGCCTTTGACACATCCAAACTGTGGGACATCATCCTCTTGTCCATTTTCAGTGGTGCAGGTGAATTTTCCCAGGTTCTACGGCTACTCTCACATGACCTTTGAACCCTTGAAGAACTCTTACCAGACATTTCAGATCACTGTGGAGTTCAAGGTAGGCCTTTCCCATCCTTTTGTGGCAAAGGAGGAACAAGAGTTTTTTGGGGGTTTTTTTGTAAGCTGGTTTTCTGTACAGGCTGAAAATGAGGACGGCTTGTTGTTGTACTGCGGAGAGAATGAACACGGTCGTGGAGACTTCACCTCACTGGCTCTGGTGCGAGGGAAGTTGCACTACAGGTGAAGCACATGGGTTTGATGGACAGGAGGTTAAAAATGTCCTTATTCTAGCCGTTCAAACCTAAAGCACATATAACTGAGCAATATTTACAATATGATAGATTCTGAGGTCATGTTCGGATCTGAACTCTAAAGGGAAATTAGAAATATCTGACTTTTGGTCTCCTCATTCTCCAGGTTTAATTGTGGAACGGGAGCCGCTCAGATAGTCAGCGAGAGTCGCATCGTCGTCGGTCAGTGGCACACGGTCACGATCTTCAGGGACGGAATGAGCGGCTGGCTGCGCATGGACAATGACACCCCGATATCCGGACGTTCACAGGTAACAAAAACACAACCCAAATTTGTTCATGCTGTGGTTGAGCGCTGTCTCTTTTATGAAGCGGTAAACGATCAATTGCGTCTTGTTTCAGGGTCAGTACAGTAAGATCACTTTCCGATCCCCGCTGTATGTGGGCGGGTCTCCCACCGCTTACTGGCTGGTGAGGGCAACAGGGACCAACCGTGGCTTCGTTGGCTGTATTCAGAGCCTGACCATCAACAACAGGCTCACAGACCTCAGACCCTGGCCTGTGGGCCGAGCTCTGAGTGGGGCCGATATAGGTGAGGAGGCTCTCTCTTAACTTAATACTTCCTAAAGTGATGGAAACATCTTTGTTTGTTGTTTCAGATTTTCAGATTTACTTAAGTGTGCAAACAAACACACACACACACATACACACACACCTGCTGGTTCTTCTGCATATGTATTGTAAATCCTCCTTTCCATGCCTCCCCGTGCAGGAGAGTGCAGTGACAGTGTGTGTGACCAGGTCTACTGTGCTAATGGTGGCGTCTGCTTTCCGAATCGTGCTGACGGCTACATCTGCCTGTGCCCACTGGGGTTCAGAGGAGCTCTCTGTGAAGAGCGTGAGTCAATGACGTTTTCGTCTTTCTCTGCTCTACAAGAGTGCTTTTAGGCTGTTGACAGATGGCAAAGAATGCGATGAGGATTTATATTTTTATTGTCTGTTTTATTGCATCTCTCCAGGTTTTTCACTGTCCTCACCTCTCTTCAATGAGACAGTGTTTTCCTACGCCGTTGTCCCATGGCCTCAGTCTTCTCAGAGCTATCTGTCCTTTATGGAGTTTGAGGTGACGTTCCGTCCATCGTTACCAGATGGGACGCTGCTTTACAGCGACGACGAAGGCAGCGGAGATTTCCTGGCTATCAATCTTGTGGACAGATACGTAGAGTTCAGATTCGACTGTGGCTCTGGAGGAGCTACAATCAGGTTTTCGATAAATAAATTCACATTATTTTGTGTCTCCTTCACAAGTGCAGAGGATATTCTAAAGAGGCGGCTTGTGTTGTTGCTGTGCTGCAGGAGTGTAGAGCAGATCAGTATGGACGCCTGGCATGAACTGAGGGTTTCGCGCACAGCCAAGAGTGGTATCCTGCAGGTGGACAGCCAGAGGCCAGTGGAAGGCATTGCAGAGGTATTTTTGTCAGAGCATCTTCAGTTTCCTTCAGGCTGTCTGAGGTTGAGTTTTGTTTGTATCATGTTCCACAGCCATTATCATTATCAATAGGCCGGCAAACATGTATGTGAATGTAAATGAACGACTTGTGCTACTGTTATACTGAAGCTATTGATTGATTGATTGATTGATCTGTCGGAACCTGATTTAAATTCACCACAATATGTTCTAGAATAGTTTCTCTTGACTTACTTTCAAAGTTTCTGTGCTCTGGAGCAGTGTGTAAGATGTCTTAAATTAATGGTTATTATCTCTGCTCATCCATCCAAGAAAAAGCGATTTTTTTCTCCTCAGGGTGCTTTCACTCAGATCAAATGCAGTTCACCTCTGTACATTGGTGGAGTACCAGAATATGACAAAACCAAGAGGACGGCCGGAGTGGAAAAACCCTTTACTGGAATTATTCAGAAGGTATTATTAAACCCATTGAGCTTCAAAGACACACAAGATGCTCAGATGAAATGGTCACAAATTTATACATCAGCCCCTCCTCCTTCTCAACCTCCATCTCCTTTCATTTCACCTCCCTAGCTGATACTCAATGATCGCACCATCCCGATTACAGCTGGTTCCGCGGGTGGAATCAACGTGGCAAATTCGGTGCACCCATGCGTGGAAAGTCCGTGTGCTAATGGAGGAACCTGCCGGCCAAAGTGGGATAGTTACGAATGTGACTGCCCACTAGGGTATGATGGGAAACACTGCCAGAAAGGTCAGTTGTACACCTTTAAGGCCTTCTGGGTGTTTTCTTCCATTTTCTCTTTTCTTACCCCATTCTGTTATACTGCTGTCAGACTAATCATAATTAATTGGAATGAAATTAAGTGGCATCTTTGTTCTTTCAAGGATTAATGGATGTATTTTTGATGTTATTTGAAATAACATCATGTATTGGACAATCTAATCCCTTAAGTTTATTGATGTCTTCTCTGTTTTTAATGCTTCCATTGAACAGAATGTGGCAACTATTGTTTAAACAGTAAGTTTTCCTCTATATATTCAAAACCTATAGTCAGCTGTGCACCATATGAATTCTTAATCTTTTCCCTTCCCTTCTCTCTGAGTTTTGTTCACCGGCCAGTGCGTAGATGCTTGCTGATGCTGCCACCTTGTGACAAAACGAAGTAAACGCAATCTGTTCTCTTCGCAGCTGTGACGGAAGCCATTGAGATCCCACAATTTATTGGCCGAAGTTACCTAATCTATGACAGCAAAGACATTCTGAAACGGTAGATTTTCTTTTTTTTTACTCATTTCCCTTTAGGTCGTTTGTTGCTCCAAGGGAAGATCATTATCTTCATTGCACCATCATTTGTTTGGATTCTTTTTTTGGTGTTTTCTTCAGGGTGTCTGGGTCAAGGACAAACCTTTTTATGCGTTTCAAAAGCACAGCCAAGAGTGGCTTGTTGCTATGGCGAGGAGACAGTCCAATGAGAGCCAACAGTGACTTTCTGTCTATGGGGCTTCAGGATGGTGCGCTGATCTTCAGGTTAGAGTTAGGCTTACACACAAAGCTAAAGGTAAGGGGTGGACAAGCACCCTGCAGGGGCAGAAAAGATGGAATGACTACAGGATGAGTTTGGCCTTAAAAATAAGGTTTGTCAGGGAACTATTGTGCAAACATAAAATCCTTTGTTGCTTTTGTTGTTTTAGCTATAACCTGGGCAGTGGCACCACTAATATTGCTGTCAACGGGACCTTTAATGATGGGAAGTGGCACAGAGTCAAAGCTGTGAGGTAAGCTTGAAAAAAACCCCAAAAAAACAAGGACATTTGCTGCTCAGTTGGACTCTACATAAATATAAAGCCCTACCTAGCATTGCTTTGAGGAGACTGCAGTCCATTCAGCGTGGACTCAAGTTCTTAACAGCAAGTCCATTTGTCTCCTCAGGGATGGCCAATCAGGGAAGTTGACAGTGGATGATTACGGAGCAAAAACAGGCAGGTCACCTGGAAAGATGCGACAGCTCAATATCAACGGACCCTTATATGTTGGTTTGTGATCTTCACTTCTATTCCAAAGTATTGTTATCATCCTCATCATCTCCACATGCCTACTTCATGTAAATATCTTGGGGAGTTTTAAATCCTTAGCATTATAATGACACAGCAGTCTGGTTGAAAGTGTGCAGGCTGGAGGTGGATAAGCTCACAACAGTCTGTCTTTGTGTGCCTGAAGGCGGCATGAAGGAAATCTCCCTGCACACCAACAGGCAGTACAGCGGAGGCCTGGTGGGCTGTGTGTCCCACTTCACGCTCTCCACCGACTACCACTTAGCACTGGTGGAGGACGCCGCCGACGGCAAAAACATCAACACATGCTCCAACTAGAGAACAACCTCGGTCAATCCTCAGCTGGAGTGAAGTGTCGGACCTTCTGATACGACCAACCGGCACCAAAGGACCTGGACCAAACAGAAAAGCAGGGTTTTTTTGGTGTTAAAATTCAGGGCTGGCAGGGTTGACGTCGGGAAAAATAAAAAGCGCAAATGCGGACAGAAGCGATGCAGCTTAGTGTCGTTGTGAAGGACATTTCCCTTCATGGAGATGATTCTAATCCTGTCTTTATTTAATTTTTTTTTCTACTGTAAATCCTCCTTTGACTGCTGGAAGAATGGAGTGATCCGAGGGATGAAGAGTCGTCACAGAGTTTCCTGAACTTGACCTAGACAGACTGACAGAGATCTTTGTAGAAGGTTTTTCTTTCTTTGGCCTAAAGGATGTCTGTTGTTGCTGTTGTGGCGTTTGTGGTGTATTGTCAGTCTGTAGGTTACATTTCGTTTTTTAACATCAGATTGATGTCAAGTGTTTTTTTTTTTTTTTTATATATTAAATTTGTTAGCTTTGACTGATAAAGATCAGATACACAAAATGCTTTCTTCTTTTTAGATTACATTCTCTCTTCTTTTCCTGGTGAATTTTCAGATACTGTAGTCACATTAGCGTCTGCTGCTGTCACGGAGGTCAAGAATCCCGGAAAACGGCACGCGTGATGGCATTTTGTATCACTTGACTCAAACCACATTTCTTTTTTTTTTCTTCATGCCAGAATCCACTTTTTACAACAAAATTTAATCTCAATGCTCCATCTCTACTGGATGTTGTTAAACGTTGGTGCTTTCAGCAAGTTCAGAGCACGACTGTTGTTTTTAAATGCTAATCTGCAATTCACATAATGCTACATCCATCGGTCTGAAGATAAAAAACCTGACTGAGGTGAATAAACGTGAGCGGATGGATTGATCACCCGCTGTGACTCTGTATCAACGGAGATGTAATTAATTTTTAGCAGCAACAGCAGAAAATGTTGTCACCATCGCCTGAAAATCCCTTTAAAACATTAACTTTTTAAATCAAGAGGGCATTTTCTGAAAGTAGTGATGATAAAACAGGATGTTTCAATGGGAGCGATCACGGCTGAGTGTGCACACACCACGACTCCTGCTCAAGCCTTAACATTGTGATGACAATGAAACATGAACGCATTTATTTGTAATTAACACTCAGTGAAGCCACTGTACACTGCTGACATGCTAATAAATCTTCATGTTAATTAAACAACTTGTTACCTCTTTTTTTTTTTTTTAACAATCTTCTGATGAAAAATATTAACTTAATTACAGATAATCTCGAGAGTCGGGTCACGTGGTTGCGCATCCCTGGTCTCGTTAGGTTGTTTTCCTGATCTGTGTATGTTCCTGCTGTTGTTCTCAGGCTGGGTGGGGCCAACCTACTTTCACCTCCCACTCCCAAATCCACACACCTGCAGGCTGCGGCTCATTCAAGGCCAATCTACTCCGCCTCCTACCAGCTTTAAAAAGCTGCTTCATTCATCCATCGGCTCTTTGCCAGATTGTTGTAAACCTACATGTGGAGACTTTGGCTCCTTCAAACCAATCACCTCCCTCTCAGACCTGCATGTTTGTTGTCATCTCCTGGATGATTTGGATCCTAATTTTTGCCTCTGCAGTTCATCCTCTCAGCCTGATGAGCTAAGTCGCAGTCTTTTGTCTTGTGTGACCTCCATGAGTGGGTGTGTGGGTGTGTGTCTGTCATCTACTGACAGACGGGTTTACACAATGTATGTGATTTTGAGTTAACATATAACAGACTGTTTCCTAGAGTGAGGCTGTCGTGAATAGTTGCACATAATAATAGAAGTCCCTCCTAGAAGTTGTGTGTATCATTAGTTTACAATCCTTATTGCTAAGTGAGAATAAAAAGCTGTGTTTTTATTACACATAGAATATAAGGTCTGTTTTTAGAGCGGAATACTCTCTAGCTGGTCCACAATTATGTAACACTGACATGTATGTTGTTGGTAAGTAAACTGCAGGAGCACAATAAATATTCAAATCATGATAATGAAGAACACGGAATTATGGGTAATGAATAATGAAAAAATACAGGAAGAAAATGCTACCAATCTGGTGTAGAAAGATGTTTTAACTCATGTATAAATAATGAAAGAGTGAAGCTCATCTTCAGAGAGATGGGAGGAGTGACGCAGGTGAAGGAGAACATGTCCTTTGTCCTCTAAGTTCACACCGGTTGTTCTTTAACATATAAAATAAATAATGCATACAGACACCAGAGAGGAAGTGCTGAAAGGCTGGAGAAACGCATCAATTACCTTTTATCATCATCTTTGTTATCATCATCATCTTAGCTGAACTAATGCTGTCTAACGGGTCATGACTCTTTTTTGGGCTTTATTCTGCTTTGTGTATTATATATTTGATTGATTGATTGATTTAGAAATGTAAGATTAAGCAAGGACTCGGAGAGATACAATCAACTGTTTTTATGGCTCACTAAGAAATACTCTTGAGACTTTAATCCTTTTGTCTAAAGATTACAAATGTGCATGTACAAAGCAGGGGGATTTTCTGTTCTGAAAACCTTCTCTCATCTCAAGTGCTTAGTCAGAGAGTTGGAAGGGTTGTTTTTTTTTTTTTTATTATTCCCAAAGCATAAAGGAGGGATTTGAACAGCAAGCTGTTATCTAAAATCAGGCTCACGCTCACATTCTTCTGTGTCCTATAAGGTGTGCTGTGTCTGCTGTCAGGCCACCATGTCTGCCAGATAGCACATCTATGTTCCCAGGAGCTGGATGCCTGAAAGCGGAGGAACGGCTCGGGACATTTACGATCTTGTACCTGTCCCGACGAAGTCGAAACCCATTTCAGGCTGAGACGGTGTTGCGCACGAGCTCCTTTCATATTCCACCTTGGCTGTCATGTTTCAGAAGCATTCCGCTCGGCCATATGCGCCTCTGACGCACAGGAAGAGACAGACCTTGCTGTCCACATGTCCCCTTATAATTCGCTGCCTGCGTCACCAGAACCAGAACCCCTCTCGCCTGTCTATCAACCCTCGGCTCTGGTAGCAAATCTGAGATCTGAAGCTGTCATGAGCTGAAATCAGGCAGATTTGACATCAATCAAAGTATTAGCAGTTATAGATGGTGCAATTTCACAGCAGTGTTTCTTGGAAACACAGCAAAACTCGGTGTCTTTAAATATTTAACTAGTGTTTAACTGTTTTCTAACCCCATGCCATCACATTCTGAAGCATTAAAGATTGAATTAGACAGATTGGGATCTCTGTTCTGCCCTCAGATGAATAAATATACTTTTCTTTCAAGCGTTTCACAACAGGCTTCACAGGAAAACCCACATTTCACAGTGAGAAGAGTGATTTTCGATGGTTGTGTGACTCAGTCGTTTCTGTGAAAAGACCATCCCTCGGCTCAGTTCTGTGATTGTTTCTTACTGACTCAGAACCTATGGAGCTGCTGTTGTCTGCTTTCCTTATCGTACAAGTGCTTGGTTCCATTGGGGGGTATCCCAGTGGGGCGCCCACTGGTGCCTGTGAAGACATGCTCCCTCGCCACACTGGCGTGACGCCCCAGAGGTCGCCAGCGCCCTACAGTCTCCTCACCAATGCAAGGACCTTCCAGCTGGGAAAAGCCATCACCGTGGTACCGTGTCTACGACTGCTCTCTGCGGAGGGGCAGATCCTCTTCTGAAAATGTAGCTACTTAAAAAAATTAATATATTTCTGTATTTATTGTACCAATACTCTGGGGAGCTGGTGATTCCCTCCACCCAATACTAAATTCCTTCAGGTTAGGCCAGAGCAGTCAAATATATAGAATGATTTTATGTTGAAATAGATGCACTTTTTGATGGTCATGATGTTTTTGGTTATTATTGATAGTGCTCCGCAAGGTGCCGTCACCTACTCCAACACCAACCTAAAGGGCAACACCACGGTGTAGCTGGATGCCCCCCCATCTCTATGAAACTGATCTTCAAGTAATGTTCACTACCTTTTGTTTTACATATTTGACTGGTAAACAGGAGCTCTCTGTCCTCTCTCTCATCTTTGTTCCTTCAGGGCCACCGTGGCGCAGCAGCGTGCCATCTACTGGATTAATGTCAAGTCTGACACATTGCTCAGAGGTGTGTACAGCAGGTTCACGACCCAACAGTGAACGACAAAATATTCCTGACAGCTCTGAAACTTCTCCCCAGAGAAAGCAGGTCTCAGTCTGGCCACAGGTGCAAGTGGTGGAATGGCTAAAAAGAAGCCTCTACTGGTCCTCCTGGTGTGTTTCCTGATGTCAAATGTGTTCGAGTGAATTTGGAAAAATAAGAAACATTTCCTGTGGGCTGTTGGACTGGACCTGCTGCATGTGAGAAGATCTGCAGAGTTTATTTGCGCAAAGTATAAAAGCAATAGTTTTATTATAATCAAGGATGATAACCTTTTAATGTGGAAGCATTTATCCAAGCTACTAAAACGTTTCAGCAGAGCAATTTCAAACAAAACTTGTGCATAATATATTTGCAGAATCATGCAGATCTACTGAAACAGGAGTGGTGCTTTCTTTCCTATACAAATGCACCTCTGGTGATCAAGGTAATCCATCACTCTTCACCTCAAACACATCATACTAATTTGTCAGCTAAAGAGAGAGGCAGGGAGAGAAAGAGAATCATTGATTGTCATTCCACTTACTCACTTATTAAAGAGCACATTATGACTTGATTTTTCCATGCAGTTTGCTCTGATCTAGATTCCTGGTATGGTCCATTGGATATTCAGGCAAAGTAAAGAAGCTTAGTGCATGGATTCCATATCAGCCCCATCCCCACCCCACATCCTTCCGCACCTCCCGCCATCTGGCCGAAGACGTCGTCCTGCAGGGAAGACTGAAAACATCAGACGAGAAAAACAATATTCGCCTCAACAATATTCATTTATTTCCTCCGACTTCACAAGGTTTTTGATTTACAAAGCCGGTATCATAAATGCCATCATCACCCTTGAATCAGAATGGGTCAGTGCATTTTAGTCCTCAATTTGCAGATTTTCCCTGCTACTGTCACTGTTTAGAGTTGACATGAAGGTCAAGTTTTATGACGCCACCTGATTTTCCGACTCAGGCTTTGTGTTGCAGCTGATGGAGCTTCTTCGCGGAATCTAAAACTTATTCTCCGATACATCAATTTCCATCGTTGAACTCATGAGGCCACATCTGTGCTCACAGCGCCCGCGTCGCTCGATAATAATTAGTTTCTGTCACTGGGGGTGAAAAGCCGGTGGTATCCTTGTAAAGGCAACCTGAGCTCAGGACTGAAAACCCCAATGCCACCAGCTGGTCCATATTGGCTTATTGACGCATGGAAGCGTGACCTCCGATAACCAGCTCACGCCTGATGCTTTTAACAACACTGATGTATTTTCCCATCGAAACAAGGTCAAGTGTTCATAAGTATGAGCTCAAAAATGAGTGTTCTTCTTTCTAATTGCACTACTTAACGATCAGCCTCCTACATTATACAATAGCATCGTGCACAATACATGTGTTCTTGAATTATTTCTGTACTTTGACAGTAAATACGTACAACACACATGTACACAAACACAGATATGCACATGTTTTAACATGCACACCATCGTAATCCAGACAGATCAAACAGTTGCACATTCAAGCAGATCAAGGCTACGCCTCACTGTGGGGTCTTAGTTGACGTCCTCTGCAATCTCCCCCCCGCCCCCTCCTCTTCTTGCTAACACGCCAACACCATAGAAAGCAATGATCAGTGGATACAGCACACTCCTGACCCCCACCCCACCCCCCCCCGCCCAGTAGACCTCATTCACAAACTCGTTATCATATCTGTCACATTAGATCATGATAAAATCGCCGCCGTTATCCGACATCATCGCAGACACCAATTAGCTCTTTGCGCGAATGGTCCTTGCAGATGATTTCCATTGCTGCTATAAACTGTTTCAGGGACATAGATAAAACGTGCTGGGAAGTAAAAAAAAACTAGATTTCTTTTTATTTTCTTTTTTAATTGAATTGAATTGAATTGATCAAGATTACGTTTCTGACTTCAGCAGTCTTGTTATCCATGTTCAACATGCGTGACTCCTTGCATGCAAGCAGGATTTCCAGACAATGAATGGTGTGAGGTGGGAGCGATCCGTAGGCATGAACAAGATCATACATACATCACAGGAAACGGGTTAGAAAGTCTGCCGACACGGCTGCTAATGCTGCAAGTGTGTGTGAACATTATGTTATGTAAGAACCTGATAAAGCTCAGGGCTGGACCGTATTACATGAAGGGGTAGAGCCAGGGGAGAGAGGGAGAGAGAGAAAGAGAGAGCAGGACTATGATAAAGAAGGGAGGGTTTAGAGAGCAACACAGAATGACATGTATGGGACAGAAGAGAGAGAAAGATAGGCTACGACCGCGCACGGACACCAACAGGGTCCAATTTCATCAACTGGAGAATCCGAGCAACTTAAGGGCCTGGGAACAAGGACACTTCAACCTGCAGACCCTTTAACCTCATATGAGATGCTGCCACTGTGAATACTTTGAGGACACCTGTGCAAAAGTTTCAACAATGGAGACCAGACATCAGCAGGAGAAACTGGATTACACTCTGGTCCATCCTCACAGATCAGCAGCCTTGACAAAGTGTCTGAATCATGTGGTCTACTGAAAGCATGGAGCCAGAGGACACACACACCCCGAGCAGCTTCATCAGCAAGGTGGATGTGCCTGACCACGTCCACTACATCATCGCCTTTTTTGTGTTTGTCATCGGGATTCTGGGCATAACTGGAAATGTGTTAGTAATATTTGCCTTCTACAGGTGAGTTTATGCAAGTGCTTTGTTTTTTATTCCTGGTTTCTACTTTACTGCAGCTCCTTTCATTTTATTTTCATTTTTATCAGAGTTCTTTCATTTAGTCAGAGCCCTAGAGAGATGAAGTTATGATACAGCTCCTCTGCAGCTCCTCTGCAGACTGTAGCTGGTTTTGATTCTGTGAACTTCTGTTTTTTGGGACAGACAATCCTCTCAAATTATGCTGACAGATTTGCGCTGGCTTTAATTCACTCCAGAGCGAGTCACGGCGATGCTCATGGTTTTTACTCTGCAGCAGATCAAATGGGGTTTAGCCAGTGATTTCCATTAAAATAATCCTTGGGGCACAGTGCCCTGGCCCTGTATCATCTTTCTTCCAAACAGGGGAAAAAAATAACAATGATTATAGCCGGAATGTTATTTTTGTTATATTTCATGTGACATATTTTGCATAGGCAAAGTCGTAACCTGAAATATTATAAGTAGTGAAAATACATTGTCAAAATGGAAGTAAGTGATGTCTAATATTGTGTGTGATTTAAATCAAGACAAAAAAAATGGGGTCAGATATGGGATGAAAAGTTTGTGTAATTGTGTATTTGTGCACGCGCCCGTGTGTGTGTGAGAGAGAAAAAGAGAGAGAGAAAGAGAAAGAGACAGAAAGGTTGTCAGATGCTTTAGAAGATTTTCCAGGAATTGTAAATGCTTTAATTAACACAGCATAAGACACCTTACTGTGAAATTAAGATGCATCAGCTCTTAATTTGGGAAACCAATGGTTTAATCAATAAAGGCCTGTGGAGATGGACAGTGGGTCAATACTCAGCCTAATCATGCTGATGTGAGTGCTGCCTTACAGGGGTTGACTAGTACAACTCATATATTGACTGCTGGCAACATGCTGTGTGTAATTAATAACAAAACCTCAAAGTGTCACTATATCTGGACGGTAGTCACGGCTGTCAAATAAGATGAAAATAGGTTTATATTTCCACAGGAATGCATTCATAGAATATGCTTGACCGTATGATTTACTGTCTTGGTGACTGCTTTCCTCGTGCGTCTGTAGCAATAAGAAGTTACGCAGCCTGCCCAACTACTTCATCGTGAACCTGGCAGTCAGTGACTTCCTCATGGCGTCCACACAGTCGCCAATCTTCTTCATCAACTGTCTCTACAAGGAATGGGCGTTTGGAGAGATTGGTAACGCTTTTCTATTCCGACCAACAGCACACGCTGCCATCCCGCTGTTGCTCCTACTCAGATTGTGGTTTGTTTCATAGGCTGTAAGATGTACGCCTTCTGTGGCGCCCTGTTTGGCATCACCTCCATGATCAACCTGCTGGCCATCTCCGTTGACCGTTACCTGGTGATCACCAAGCCCCTGCAGACCATCCGCCGGAGTTCCAAGCGAAGGATGGCTCTGGCCATCCTCATGGTTTGGCTCTACTCGCTGGCCTGGAGTCTGGCTCCTCTAGTTGGCTGGAGTAAGTTTGGCCTTTATGTCTTTTCATATTGCAGTAACATTGTATCCATCATGTGTGAGTTAACAGCAGCAGATACATAATTTGTGATTATTGTCATCCATCCCTGTCATCAGATGTTACCCAGAGGTTCACCTGTAATCTTAATCTGCAGATCCAAAGATGTCAGGGCTGCAGTGTACAGAACTGCTGTATGTTTCCTTTGATTTCATATTCCACTACTTTTTTTTAATGTTCTCTAATCCCAATAGGCTCCTACATCCCCGAGGGCCTGATGACATCTTGTACGTGGGATTATGTCACATACACGCTGGCCAATAGGAGCTACACGATGATGCTGTGCTGCTTTGTTTTCTTCGTTCCTCTGGGAATCATCCTCTGCTGCTATCTCTTAATGTTTCTGGCCGTACGTAAGACCAGCAGGTACCAGTGTAAATGAAGTTTTCAAAAATACCAATCAAGAAATACAAAAAAAAAAAAAAAAAAAATCAATTTTCACCATCACCGTATGTCTTTTTGCATACATGAACAATTTTAAGTAGTTTAATAAGGCAGATTTTGTACTTGAGGGCAGTAAACTGGTGGTATTTATCCTTGTTTCCTTGAGGATCACCACAATCAGCAGAATTTAAGGACATGCAACAAAGAAGATGCTTTATCAGTCGCACATATAGTTGCACAATGACATTCCACCCTTGTGGTGAATCCACCCCTGATGTGCAGTGATTCAGACTCTGAGTCAGTCCCTCGGTCAAAGGGTCCAGCCTGATGTCGCCACTTTAACACTTCTACTTCTGAATTTGACGGTGCTCCTGGCTGGTGTTGGGGGATGTTACAGTGACATGACAGACCGCTGAATCCTCCTGCAACATGAATTCTTCAAGACAGAAGCTCAGTCATCCAGCTCTTCCAATGACTCACTGTCCTCTTTGTCCTCCTACACCTTCAGGGAAGTGGAGCGTTTGGGCACTCAAGTGAGAAAATCCACCATGATCCAGCAGAAGTCCATCAGGAGCGAGTGGAAGCTGGCAAAGATTGCCTTTGTGGTCATCGTTGTTTATGTCCTTTCCTGGTCACCGTACGCATGCGTCACACTCATTTCCTGGGCCGGGTAAGACACAATTCAGAACTTATGCCCATCATACCATAATTAACAGAATCCCTGATTCTGTTGTAGAGGTACAACAAAATATGTTGTAGCACAACTATCAGGGGTGACTATTTTTTCCCTTCTCGTGTCCTGAAGCCTAGCAGCGAATGCATGAAGGAGATCTTCCAAATTCTGCAGCCTGTTTCAGTCTCACAGCAGGCAAAAGAAATGCATGGACCTGCCACCGCTCTAATTTCACTTTCAATCACATCTCAGTTGAAATTGGAGTGGGGAGAAGCTGAGGGGAAAGTTGGTGGAGCACATAGATGTAGTGGATGAGGTTCAATAACAGAATTGCTCTGTAACTCTCTGTGACAATTCGTCAAAACAAACTAATGAAGCTAAGGCAGGAAGAGCAACAACGACCAAAGACTAATGTGGATCAGACATTTTTGGAAATACTATAAGAAGAGGCGGGATAGAGGCACTAGAGGCTTAACATGTTTACAGCAGTAATGATGCTTGAAATCGGGCCTTTCATCACTGTTAAGTCCACAAAATCTAGTATACTGATGGGTGCAAGAGCAGAGGAGACAGAGGACGGGGTTAGATGGAGAGAGCTGGTTTGCTGTGGCGACCCCTGAGGGGAAACAGCTGACAGTAGAAGATCTACAGTTAAGTGCTTTGGATTTGTTGAAACTCTTAAAGATGTACAGGATGTGTTAGGAGAATGCAACAACCTTGGGTTGATGGTAAGACACAACCTTGCACAATAGGCAGGAATGATGGAGACCAGCTATCAAGCAGAGGATTTGAATGTCAAGCAATCAAGCAGAGGGTTTGAATGTCGAGACTGATTGAATATATGGAGTCCCAGGTGAGGGGCTGAGGTCGTGCTGTCACCCTACGTATATATATATATATATAAGGCTGCTGGGGGTAAAGGAACCTTGAATGAGTGACACATATCAGGCAGAGAAGTTAATCTATATGTACTCCACACTATGATTTTATGAAGTGTACGTACGGCAAAAAAGTATGTGCATGGCCATTTTCACCCAAGGCACGGTATTTATCAATCTGGACGTGAGCAAATGAGCCGGTCAGATCTCGCATCAGGTAGAATAGAATAGAAAAGAATAGAATGCCTTTTATTATACATCTTTTTTTACATGTACACAACGATATGGAAAGCAACTCCTTCAGTGCAAACGTGTGTGTAAATATATACAATATATACATATATACAAATAGAATAGAATAAAAAAATTAAATAAGTTTAGGGCAGATATGTCGAAAATATATACACAGTTCAAGAAAGTATGGGTTATTGCACATTAATGGATATTGCACAGTATACAGGTATTGCACAATGAGTGGATAGAAGGAAGTCCGGAGGGTCAGGGGAATAGACTGTGGGGTTCAACAGATCTGATATTGTGTACGCAAAAATAAATATATCTGTTTTTCACAAAAGCATTTTGCTTCACCAGATAAAATATAACCCATTTTTTCCTGAGAAATTCATGTTTGGTTTGTTTTTCGGTGTAATTATTTCTGTTTTTCTGACTTCATTTCTTTCTTTTCGCTTGTTTTCTTAAGCAATCTTGTCCTTTTTGTCAAAGTAAATGTTTTCTGTTTTTTTCATGGTAATACAGAGCATCAGCATTGTTTCAACAATGTGCACACACACATTACTGTGTCAGGGCAACAGTACGTCTGCTCGTCCACAGCAGCTCTGCTCCCTCCGCTGTCATTGTTCTCCGGACAGTGTTTTTCTGGGCTCCTTTAACACCAGTTTTCATGCTTCCAAACGCATGTCCTTGTTTATCTTCCACCTCAGACTCGAGGAGAACAACTTCGCTTGAAAAATTTTCGTTTCTTTCTCAGGTTTCTCTTCTCAGTTTTTGACTTCAGTGGGCGAAGCCTCTAAAACATGAATATTTAAGGGCGGAACATGTTAATGACGATCGGTTTCAGACGATTTATCAAAACCCGCTGAGTTGTATGCCGGGATTATCCATATACGGAATTTTTATGAATCACACGTGCTTCTTTTCGTACCATGACCTTTGCACGCAGATCTGCACACGTTTCTACGCAAGATTGATAAATGAGGGCCTGTATGTCCTCATCTTACCCAGGCTACCACATCTGCATCCGTTGGGACTCACAGTGAACTGGGGTGTCATTATGTAACTTAGCCTCTTTTTTATGAAATACAGTTAACAAACATGCACAGCTGGATTTAACCTCAGATCAGCAGCAGCTGGCACATTCTGGTTAATCCTTGACCCATTATGCTCCTTATGTTACTAAATAAAGGAAGAGAGCAGGAAAATTAAAAACATCAACTTTGTGGAATGTTCTTATTCTTTCTTTTCTTCTTTTTTTAGTCATGCCAACATCCTGACACCATACTCCAAGACTGTCCCGGCAATCATAGCAAAGGCCTCCACCATCTACAATCCTTTCATCTACGCCATCATCCACAAGAAATACAGGTGGGTTTGAAAACTACCATCACCAATGTGGTTATATTCTCTCGTTTCTGACTGGAAGCCTTAGCATCCTCGTTTTGCCTTGTTAGGATGACGCTGGTGGAGAAATTTGCCTGTCTGTGGTTTTTGTCTCCCACTGCTCGAAAGGAGTGCTTCTCCTCCTCTTCCATCAGCGGGTCCTCCATCAGGGACTCCATCATCAGCAGGCAGTCCACAGTATCCAGGAGTCACTTTATAGAAGGTTCTACTGGAATGGTAATTTTTAAATCACCTGTAGCGCGAACCTCACATACATTAAATGAGCCATCATCTAAAATAATGAACACAAAACGGTGACAGGAAATTAAAGGTGCAGTGTGTAACATTTAAATTTTCTCATTTAAAAAAAATGACGGGCAGACACAAACCTTTGGACAGCAAATACTGCTGGTGAAAAAAAAAAGTGTTAGTTTGTGCAATCTGTGAGATTACCACTAGATGTCCCTAAATCCTATATAGGTACCTAAACCTGTATTTAAATCCTAAATATTTAGACTGTCCTGCAGTCCCATAAATGAAAAGCATTAGAAATTGTTCGGTTTTCTCTCTGCAGGGATTAAAGGATGTACAGATGGAACCTTTGAGCAGGACGTCAGACGGCTCCTTCAGAGCATTGTCATGCAGACATTCATACAAAAGCAGGTCATATAAGAAACGACCCCAGCCTGAGATCACGATTGTGACCAAACAACAGGTAAGAAAAGACTGTGTGTGTGTGTATGTGTGTATGGAGGGGTTTATGTGTGTATACACTAATGCGTCTGTGTTTGCAAATCAACTTTTTTCCCTCTAATTTAAACCTCACCAGCACCAGTCCACCATGAATGAATCACTGAGCGGCTGTGAGCAGGAACTGGTTTCCACCTCTCTCACCGTGGCCACTCTCCCCCTATTGGTTCTTACGCGGGGGCGAAGCCAGAGTCTCACCAATATGATTCCACAGGGGCCGTGGGGCAAAGACAGACTAAGCAGCCACACGAGTGACTCTTTTGACTCCCTACATTTTGGGAGGCTCTCCTCGGTGAGTCCCAGGTTGCCCTCGGGTGTCCCACGCATTATAGTCATCAGTCCCACGTCAGAAAGCAGCCTGATCAAGCATGACAGTGTCTGCTTGGAGGAGAGCATGGAGGTGCTGGAAGACAGCGTCTTTGCCAGCTTGAACTTTTCCTCTGAGGTCTTCCAGGCGGTGGAGCTCCTCTCTTGACCAACTTCTTCAGATGACCTTTTCACCAACGTTTCAGATCACTGGACAACGCAAAGCATCCACGTAACAGTCACAGTTGCCTGTACAACTAAAGAGTTGAACAACTGTTTGCACAGCAACAACAAACATGACCCAGCTCTGGCGTGCAGCGTGCAGCTTGTCAGGCTCCAGCAGGATCACTGACGGCCTGAGGGGCAGCATGGGTTGAAGCATAATTTTTCCTAGATCCCTTAAAAATGACAAGCGCAACAACATATTTTCCCGAGCTGGAGGCTCAGGCTTGACAGGCTGGTTTCCGTCAGCTGCAATGTGAACATTTTAGCCTGATGTAAGATTCAGTGGTCCTGGGTTGTAAACGTGAGCACAAATGTGACCAAGAATAAAGAGACAAATGTGCAATAACTGCAGCAGAGAAACAAAAGAGCAAAGGAGGAATTGTCACTGAGATTCTTTGTATCAGAAAGAATTTGGCACAATACCTATAACAAAAGGAAGCAGAAGCAATAACTTTAAGTTGTAAGGATTTGCTTGGCTGTACGTATGATTCCTGTCCTCGTGCTATTGGTCCCTGGGAGGCATTGTGGACTTTTCCAAACTTTTTATTTGGACAGAGAAAATTATATATTGTCAAACGGAGACAGGTGGGGGTTTTCTATGTTTTGGTTTTGGCCTCTGTGTTTGTGGTGATTTTTCAATACGTCTTGTGATTATGTTGACACTTCACTATGTGGCTGATGTTGCTCCTGTAAAGTAATCAATCCATTTGAAACTGTGCTCTTTTGTTTCTTCTAAATGCTTTGACTGATGATGGTTCATTTACAAGAGCCCCATCACACACTAGATTTATATTTATACAGTAACCAAGGGAGTATACTGATGACTGTGGTGTTTTTCCTGTTCTTTTATTCTGTTTTTCAAACCAAATAAATTTGTACATTTCACCTTAAATCTTGACTTTTCAAAAGACACTTTGTGTGGGAAAGATTTACTGACTAATGCAAAAAGAGTGCACCAATCTTCTGCTGGAGGGTTAGTGAATGACCCACAACAGCCACAGCAACAGTCCTCTGATCCATCCTCAGTGTTCTGCTCCTCTGGGGCGCTTAGTGTGAGTTAAGATTAATTCCTAAAACATATGCGCTGCAAGATAGGCAGCAGTGTTAAATGAAAGGGCTCTGCTGTGTGCAGATATTGGTTGTGTTAATGTCTCTTTTCATACAACACTGTATTTACAGATGAGAGCATGTTAGGATCTGATTTTACAAACTGTGATGAATAGGTAATATGAAAAAAATGAAGGAATATATGATTATCTGTAAGGCAAGACCGAGCTAATGCTAGTGACTGTAAATGGCCGCTAGAGGGAGTAATGAACCGCCTATTGGCTATTGGAGCGTCAGCGGTAGTTTCTTTCTGATTGATGAAATTACTGGATAAACCACTATAAGAACATTTACCTCTTTACACATGCCATGATTTAGCTATGATTTTAGCATCATAAAATCTTTAGAGAGAATATGGTATAATTGGTATCATGTGAATGTTAGTTTGCTCTTCTTGGTGTAGGGTGATATCTTTTTCAACTTTAAGGTGGGACAAGTGTGTGTGTGTGTGTGTGTGTTTGAGACAGCAAGAGAGAGAGAGACAGATGACATCACTGTGTAGGGAAGGTGCAGTGAAACCAAAGATTCTCCCAGCTGAAACTGGAGATTTAAAAATGTCAAGTTCACCACTGCAGCCGTCTCTGATGTTGAGTTAAACAGGGAAAGTGACTGACCGCATCCATGCATCTTCGTTGCCTCAAGTGTCTTCAAATTTACATCTGTAACATTAAAATCTAACTAAAAACAGATGAGGAAAATAAATTCATTTCACAATGAGCTTATGTTATGGCCATGGCTGTTTCGTCACTGTTTTATGAGGTGAGGGACCAATCCTGAGCACCCCCCCTTCTGATAAAGTTTGATATACTTGATGGTCAACGTGGGTGTTTTGTTTTATTGTCATTGCTCATGTAACTACAGGCATAAATTACAGATTTAATGGAAATGTTTGAACTACAGTTGTTATGTAGAATGTACACACACACACACACACACACACACACACACACACAAACAGATTATTATCTGAATATCTGGAGAAGGATTAAGATGGTACATTGTTGGTTTTGGTGGTGGTTTAATGTAACCTGGTTTTATATGAAAAGGGATAATGAACATGACCACACCACAGTTAGCAGCAGTATGGATCAGAACACACATTTCACCAGCAAAGTGAGACCTTACATGAAAAGTTCTCAAACCAGGAAAGGCACCAGTATCATAGACACTTTGAATGCCCTAAAGTTAACCATATCAAACTACTCATTAGGTCCCTAAGCCACATAGACTAAACATCCTGGTGTGGCGATCAGGTGACAGTCATGTGACTGGGACAGGAAGTGACTACTCCAAAATGGCACATCACCTGTATGCACAAGTGAAGGAAGAAGCTCGGATTAAAAGGCTTATTTTTGCTACCAAAGGTAGGTCTAAACACATTTAATGTTTCCAGAGCTTTGATATGTCTTATATCACATGTAAACCTTATGATTAAAATTGTTGATTAAATTAATATAAAGCATCATATTTGATTAGTTTTAAATAAGGCCTACACTTGCCACTAAAGCCCAATGTAATATGTAACAACACATATTAGAAATGTATTTTATATGGTCCACTTGTGGTATATTCCGTAATTTTCCTTTAAGTGAAACTGGTGCGGGTTCTTATGTGCTAAAGTTAGGGTCGGGGTTTGGAACAGGGAAGTAAACAATTCCGCAGTAAGCCAAACATGTGAGACAAATAGCACAATGATCATTTTTAATCTTTCACGTGGGGTCCCATGTGTTGTGTCAGGGGTGGGGGCAGCAGGAAGACTGTACCCGTGGGGGTGGGGCTGTATTGATGTTTGCTCATGCATTAGTCTGTGCTGAAGGAGCAGGTGCTTTGATGCCCCCCAGAGACCCAGGCTCGATCGGTCTGGCCTCTGAAATACTGCCTGCAAGTGAACGTGAGAACATACAGAATAGACACACAATCACTGTCTTCTGTTGTATTTTACCATCTTAAAGTAACTTTATTTTATCCCCTTTTACTTTATATCCTGTATTCAAACCTGATTCATTCCTGCTGTTGGGAAACATTTGTGCCAGAAATACTTGTGTGTGTATAATATACGGTTCCTCTGGGTTCATTAATGTAAATTTTCAGGGGAAAGTACACACGTGCATCATCCATGCACAGATAACTGTTCACCAGGCCTGTGTGTGATGCTGAGGATGATATAATGGATGTTATCTCAGGCCCTGAAGAGTTATGACAAGTGTCAAGACTTCATGCAATGTCACCCGAACATATCTCCCCGCTTCTTATAGAGGTTATCGAGAGCTTCAGTTTCAATCTCAACAGCCCTGATTCCATAAACCAACCTATGATGTGTTCTTCTGACATTTCCACATCTGAAAAAAAAAAAAAATAAATTAAGCAGCAGATATTAAATTTGTGTTAACCGAAATAAATCAGACCGCAGATTTGGAAAACCACCAATGTCAAATCCGGAGTGTTAAAAAAATGTTTTCCCCAAGAGTCAATTTATCTTTTGTTTTCCAGAAGGTTCCTGGAGAATATTTCACAACGCCCCACTGAGTGTGAATGTGTATAATGTGCTGAGCAGCTGTTAAAAAAAGCAGAGCATGTATTTACACTGTCACATCCTTTTTTTCTACAGCCCTCTGGGAAACATCACTGTGAATATTCAAGTCTAAAAGTTTCACAGAGAGAGAGTGTGTGTGTGTACACCCCTGTGCCCCCAGGCAGAAAGCACGTTGTCATTTCTACCATTAGCATTAGCAGAACCTGGCCCGTGCGTACCGGCGAAGTGTGCCGCTCTGACTGTAACTGTGCAGTATTTGCAGAGCTGGGATGGGGGATTAGTTGGGCTTATATCAGTCTGTAAGGGGTCAGACTGATTAGACGGCTGGCGGACAAATACTCTCCCCAACATAAACACTCCTGCATGTGTTTCTGCTTGCAGACGAGGGCGTGTTCATATGTCATACCTGCTGTTTCGCTGTTCAACCAGATACATGTCCAATTTACCACAAACAACAACAATAAAAAAAAGAAAAACACACACGTCATTCCAGTTCTAAACATCCAGCTGCAATAATCATTTTCCATGTTACTGATATGATTTCAAGAAAATCTGAATAAATGTCATTCAGGCCACAGCTGTTGCCTGTGTTGTGTGCAGGGGGGCAGCTGGCAGAATGGAGGGTCGCTTTACTCGTGTGGATGATGCATTAAAAGTCATTTAGAGGGGCAGATTATCATACCATCCAGGGGCGGAGCATGTGCATTTTTGAGCTCGGGTGCGGGGCTCTGGGGGGGCTGCTAAGCTGTGATCATTAAGCACATGGTGAGGTGAGCATATGGGGACTAGAATAGATCATGGGCCAGAACAAAGACCTGGCAAGGTGGCTGAGCTTTCACGATATAGTGCACCATTGTTACTATTTGATATCATGATACTGTCGCCCACAAATCTCCTTTGTCGTCCCAGATACAGTTTTTAACCAGCGGGCATTTTTTTGGACAGTGGAAACAATGAATCAAACATTCAGACAGTGAAACAGACAAGTGGGCTTATAGCTTAGAAATCGTATCTTCATGGGAGCAGAGCTTCTGTCACAACAGGAGATTTAGATGTGTCTTTATGTTACTGATAGTCGTGCACAATTCCTTTTACTGCACGTCCTTGCCTCCAAACAGTGTCCATGTAGGACACACACCCACACACACACACACTCATACACAATCTTACTGAAGGAGTCACAAAAGGAGGCTGATTAGATCAAAACATCCTTCTTGATTTTTGTCTAAAGGTCAAATGAGCTCTCTGTTACCGCCATTTCTGAAATCATCCAGCCACTGTTCACTTATTTCATGTCCCGTCCATCTTTTCCCTCCAAACATCTGCTTGCTTTCTCTGCTTTGATTAATGTTTTTTGTGGGAATTTGATGCTTTGACTCTGAACTGATCAGGCTCCCCTGACCAGAGGTGCAGTGAACACAGAGCAGGACTTCATCTTGGCAAGAAGCGTCTGTGTGTGTGTATGTGTGTGTGTATACACTTGCTGATACAAAGACAACATTGATCTGTCTGGGCTAGAAAGTGGAAACAGCAAGTCGCGTGTGAATAAGTGTGAACGAATCAGCTGGTGTAAATTGTTTATTGCTTCATTATATTAGGTTGTTTTTAAAAGAAAGGTAGTAAATGCATGTGATTGATACATCCATATCATCATCAGAGGTCTGTGTTGTCCTGGATGGATGCAGTAAAACCATGTTTCCCTCCTTGTGCTCGAAGGCCTTTTTGATCCTGAGCTTTTGCGTGCTCGTGCTTCCCGCCTGTATGACAGTAACATGACCTTTGGTGAGACCTTTTAATTAAAGCCTCTGGGATGTGCTCTCTGATCCTGATCTGGTAACAGCTGTTTCCATCTTAAATAAAGCGGCCCGTAGCCGTGAGTCCGTGTTCCCAAAATATCCGACTGGAAGATAACCTGCCCTCTCTCTCTCGTCCTCCCGCCACAGCTCCCCTTGTCATTTTTACTCTGTGCAGTGCCCACACACTCTTTTCTGAACCCCCCTCTCCCCCCATATTTCTCTGAACCTCATTTCCTCCCATCCCTGATATGCCCCCTCCATTCCTCCTCCTCACTCCACCCATGGGCAATTCCCCTCCTCTGTCTCCTCCCTCTCTCCTCCCAACCTGATCTTTCTACATTCTTCCTCTTGCCTCCCTCCTCTCCTCTCTCTCCCCTCCACCTTTCCCCTCCCATCTGTCATTAGCCTCAGTATAAGAGCATTTCATCCCTCTGTTCCTTCCTCACACACCGTGTGGGTTTGCTGGGAAGGGGACAGGCTGGGGGGAAACTAGGGATTAACGACATCTACCTTCCTGTTTAGGAGCATTTTCTGGAGTTTCCTTTAAAGAGGTACAGCCTTTTAATTTACATGATAATTAAGTAAATTGGAGGGAACAAGCTTCGGCCATGTCCATGATTTCTCTGTAATTGCCCGCTAATGGAGCTTTACTAAGGGAATTGTTAATGCTACTTAACTGCTGTAGAACAATCCTGGACCATCAGACAAGGCTTTTTCTGTTAGTTTCCTTCGCAGCACATGTGTTTACATTTTCAACACATCACCAGTATGCAGCCAGTGGTAAGATAAAAAAAAAAAAAACTTAACCAAATTGGTTTATTACTTGCCTGCTACCAGATCCGATGGCGCTGTCTGCATCTCTTCTCTTCTGTCCCTGCTCTCTTGACCTCATGACCTTTCTCCCTTTGCCTTATGTGATCGTACAATATCAGATGTATGTTTTCTGTCAGATCCTCCCGTAGTTCTTAGAACACCATCTAAAAGCAAGCAGTGACATCATTGCCATCACCTGATCTGACCCCAGTTTTCCAGTGATAAGCGAACACGTCAAGTTTGGACGCATCCGGCACAGTCGAGCAGACCATGAGCAGCAACTGCAGCGTCACTCTCAAAGGTCCAGCCCCGTGGGGCTTCAGGCTGCAGGGGGGGAAGGACTTTAACCTGCCACTCACCATCTCCAAGGTAGGACAACTTAAACTTTATGGAAACAATTTCAGCAAAGCTGGATTTCTCTTCCACATTCTGTCTCCTCTCTGATGCTCTTTCTTTCATTTTCTCTCTACTAAAATTTATCATAGTTTATTCAACTATACAAGAGCCAAGAACTGCAAAGTCACCCAATGTGATGATTTTTAACTTTTTTTCTCCCTCTTTATCACTGTTTTTACCACCTTGTCACAAACACAATCCACTGTCCCCTCAAATCAGCCCCTTCAACAACACTTCCTCTTTAGCACTTCAACTAAATCGTATGCTATCTGCCATACAGGAGACCTTGTCTTTCGCCCTTTATCTCTATGGTTCATGCTCAAAAATGTTGCCTGTAATCTCTTGAAGTGGTAATTTGATGGGCTCCCAGTTTCAAAGCTACCTCCCATTGCTCTTCCTTTCTATTATTTTGCTTTTTTGTAACGCAATCAGTTAAATATACACACAGACCTAGAGCAATGTGAGATGTATGGGTTGTCAGGTATTGTGCCAGTCTCTCTCTTGGGCTGTGTTGGGTCGACATGTTGGCATTTTTACTTTGGATGTGACGTTTTTCCCACAAACTCAAGCCATGTGATATACTCTTGTCTTGTGTTAGCCTGAGCTCAAAAAGATGGAGGATTCTGTTTTGAGAAGGGGAAAATAACAAAAATGGAAGCAGGCAACTAGAGAAGTTAACACTGTGTTTTGACTTTCTGTGTTAAGACTTTCACAAAGATGTTGCAGAGGTTTACGTGGACAGCTCAGTGAAGCACCCTAAAGAAAGAAATAGGGAATTACCAAAATTGTGCACTTGCTTGGCTATTAATGAAGTCTAAATTTAAGGAAAAAAGCAACATTTTTATAGGGTTTTATTTCCTCCCACATTGATTGCATAAACAATGTTTTTTCACTTATGCTAATTGGATGAACAAGAGGTTGACTTCCAGTTGCGTTCATCCACAATCTGTGGGTTTCTACATGCTGACTGAACACTGCTGTCATTTTCTGCCATTGTCTGCTGCGGTCCTTTTTAGATTTGGGTCAGTTGCCATCTGCCAGTGATCAGTTTAGCATAATTTAATCAGTTTTACAAAAGTACAAGAGGATAATCTGTGTGTCTATATGGGTGAAAGAGAATACAAGCAAAGGAGACTTTAAAAAGAGAGCTTCAGAACATCTTTGCTTCATTTATTTTTGGGTCTGTAAGGAGAAGAGAGCTGTTAGCTTGGATACAATTGAATGTAATCTAACTTTAATGCACAGGGGGCATGAAAATGAATTTATACACCGTTTACAGAGACTGAAGGGTGATTTCAAGCCCCATGGGTGTCAGTTTACTGCTGCCTAAAGGCCTTCAACAACAAACTGGACTATACTTGAACTTAAGTAACTCAACTAAAATCTATAGTTTATTTCATCCTCTATTGTACACACACACACACACACACACACACACACACACACACACACACATGCAGTTTGGAGCTATAAAGCTGGTTCTAACAAGAAACCCCAGAATTGGGGTTATAGGGAAAGCAGCAGTTCTGCCAAACCGCTCTCGCTCTGACACCAGCTGTTGCTAAGCTTTGCATGTACACTCTGTGAGCACACTGTGTTTCACTTCTGAGTGCGGGAATCTGATATTGTGCTTTTAATGCATCACAGGGTCGATGAGTGGTGACCTCAGCCACATATGCTTGCTGCTGTTTAAAAAAAAAAATAAATAAAACTGAGACTGATAGTAATGTTAGAGCTGTTTAAAGAGTTTTTCCAGAAAAAAAACAGCCCCCAGTTCAAGTTTAGCCTCATTTATTGTAAAAACCTCTTTATGGACCAAAGAACCTGTGAGATACAAAGAGAGAGAAAAATACCCTCAGGCTCTTCTGAGATAAATTTACGACCCAATAAATCAATATTTAAAGCTTTCCAAGGACAGCCCATTTAGGGGATCCGCTGCTAAAATAATTTAGAGGAAGCCAGGCCAGAGAAACATGTCCATTAAGCTTCTAAGAATAGGTGCATCTTGTCACAGGTCAGCTCCCATGACTGCTCCCAATGATCTCAGATCTGCACCACTGCTTCAACCGTTCTTAGGCTGTAGCATCAGTTACCAGTGTGTGTGTGTATGCAGTATTGTACACCACTGTCCTTTTCTCATGAATTAGTTCTTCATGCTACCTTTTTTGGTAGAAACAGAACCAGAAGCAGCATTAAATTGCTTTTCCATCTCCATCCTCCACTTCCTCCATTGTGATCATGTTGTGTTGTAGCGGCAGCTGGAGCCTCTTGGAAACTTCTCCATATGACTTGACGGTAATTAAACCGATCTCCATCACACAATGGACATGCCTCCCCCGGTGCGTCCATCCACTACACTGGAGCCAGACGCGCGCATCCTCATGAGAGAAAGACTTGGACAGCTGATTTTCTGACATGACAGTTTATCTCATGCTCCCTAAATTGTGTGATTTAAAGCTTCGCTCTGAGGCTGTTGTTTTTGCTCTCACGTAGAAGTGCATGGGAAGGTGGTTTGCGTCATTATGCCAGCAATGAGCTGAAAGAAAAGAGGGGATTACTATGTGGAAGTGCTCTCATCCCTCCGTGCGTGGCAGCTCTCTGTTCTTACTGGTGTACCTGACAGAAACGCGTCTGTCTTTGTCGATAATGGACGCACTAATCCATCATGAAAGGCCGTGAGTGGCGCACTTGTGCAGGCAACAACCTTGCTGAAATAAAAGTCACACTTTAAATCTTTATTCTCTTATCCCATCTGTCAAACTCACTTCAGCTTATTAGAAATAACTTCTTAAAAAGGATCTTTAAAGCGCACTGGAAAAACATCAAGTGAATAATATATGTTGATTTAACTCTCAGACAAATCCATCAATGGTAACATTAAACAGAGGATAGAGAATCATTTTAATGATGTTTTTGGCCTGAGGTTTCTTCTGAGGTGACAGCTAACGCCCCACCAACCCCAATTAGAATTAGAACACATCATAAACAAGTTAAAGTGATATACAACCTGTAACTTTAAACCACCCCTTTGGATTAATTATAGCCTCTGGAAGTGCCACTGATGACGCACAGCTTAAAGACTCTGCGCTCATACTGAGTCAGAACAATTCAGTCCTCTGTTGAAAAGGCTGTATATTTCTGAAAGTGTGTCCACCAGCCTGCCAAACCCAGTCCCCCCCTCACACCCCTCAGCGCAACATTCCCAGCATTGAATCTGCCTGTGAATACTGGCCTGTTTTCCTTGAGTTTAGCAGAGCGCAATTAACTTTTACAACACAAGAATAATGTAGTAGATTTGTGGATATTGATCCCAAATGGACAGCCTTTCACCCGTCCCTTGAAAAGGGTTCGTTCAGCATTTGCATATACTTCCCAGCAGGTTCATTGTGCAGCATGATCAATCACTTGAACAACAGTTTCCGTACCGTTCGTGGATTTGACGGCGCTAGCTGCAGGACTATTGTAGCGTTTTCTTATTTGGAATCAATACTGCAAGTCTGACAGCGATAATTAGACACTGGTGCACCCACAGCTTCAGACAGAGGGATAAACTGTTATTTTCAGATGCTTTTATTAACTTGAGTGCAAGCACATGTGCAAACACTCAGCATGCTCACTAGTGATGCAAGAATGTTCCACCACTTCAGATAAGCGCTGTTTTATGGTCTTAAAATGGTGGTATAACATGATTCTCTTCATTTAGGTTGTATTACTTTCCGGGGCTGAAGCCATCTATCTCCATCTGATCGGGTTAAACCACTTTTCTCCTCAGCTGACGTTATATTTAATGTAATTCCCGAGGAGCACATTTTCAGTCACAATGCCAGAATATTTACATTTAACTTGCCAGTGTTGATCAGTGTTAGTTTTCCCAGATTAACTGATTTTTCTTTTATTCTCTCTCAAGGGTAAAACAGTTAGTCTAATGAGCCCTCCAACACTCTGAGTTCCCTCAAGAACATTCTGACAACCTAGAAAATATAAAAGGTTCTCTTGTTGTACAGAACAGCCAGCTTATAATTGAAAGACCAAGAGTGTTTTCATGTCCAGACAGTTAAATCCTTATACTATCACTGTTAACACAATATTATACACAAAGTTCAGACAACAGTGACGTATCCATGGGCTTCATGCTCTCTCAGACATAATAACGTCATGTGACCCATCTGCCTGTCGTCTCTGGCGTTCGCTGTGCTGACAGCAGGAATTGTTCAAGGTACTCAAAGTGCTCAATGTGTGTTCAAACCAGACATCGTTTCACCACTCCAGTAAGCTTTTATTGTTGCGTTTGAACTGTTTCTCTGAGCACTTAAAATCACAAAGTGCACTGAGATGAAAACACACCGCTAAAAGTAGAGATCTGGTCCAGGCGGGGTCTCATTCTTTTGTGGGGATGTTACCGACTCTCTCGCTTTTCCATGATGATAAAATTTGAAATTTCACACAAACGTGTGACCCAGCGCGCGTGGCTAAGGATGTGATGGGTGAACCAAACCAAGACCTTTTTTATTTTGGAAATTGAAGATAAAATTCAGTCAGCGTACAGTTTGCATCCGTGTCAGGGGGGACAGAGGAAATTGGAAGTGCCTGTTCTGAAGCACACATGACAATAACATTATCTCCCTCTCAGGATGTTTGGACTGGGGAGTCATCAAAGGGTAAATTCCTGGAGGGTTATTAATGTAAGTCGTCTCCAGGTGTTAACAGCTGTCTGTACACACTTGGAGCTGAGCTGTCAGAGAGTGTCTGATAACACATAGGAATATTCACAATCAGTATGTTTGCACGGAACCTAAAAACAATTACTGCATCAACTAACAAGCTGAAAGTGTGCAATTAATTACAGTCCTATGCATGTGCCTGGCTATCATGTTTGTGTATTTTTGTCCAGAACAAAGAACCTGAACCTTCTTAAATAGTTTTTATGGTTCAATTTTAGGATAACAGCGTTAGAATGGTTGGCATCACCCCCAATCTCTCAGCCTTTATACTCCGAGAGTTCCACCCTGACTATGTTTCTGTCTGTCCGAATGGTTTTAATTTAACATTCACCCCTCTTGGCTCCGTACTTCCTGCCCTCTGTCATCGTGAGTGATGTTGCAGGCAGTGGGCTAATATGACTAAAAAAGGTTAGATCCACGGAGCCTTAACACTAATCCGGGTGCAGAGCCTCTTTTATTAGCCCAGCTCTCATCTGTCTCTCCATTTGTCTGTCAGTCTTTGTCAGACAAAGACAGAGGTAATGGAAACACACATTGCTTGTAAGGCACCAAAGTCCTCAAATACATAAATCCTGGCCTGACATTTCTTTTTCAGCAGAAACATGTTTTTCTTGGAAAAGCGACAGATTCTGTTTGCTTCAGTAGCTTTTGAGACGTTGATGGAGACATTGATGAATGAATATCACAGGCGGATGTCCTGTGGTCTCTGAGGGACGGGGAGTATGCATTTGAAAAGAAACAAATGACCTCACTCACTTTAGACACCCGCCGACCTTCTGTGTGACCAAGGATGGTCAAAATGGCACTCTTATTCTCAAAGTTGCCTACTTTGACAGTCAGGAAATGCCCTTTTATCATTATCATGACACATTTTATTAGATATTTTTAATTTGAAGCGATGCAGTGTGAATCATTCTGTGCACGTTTCCTAATTTGTCCTAACTCTTGGCTCCGGCCAAGAATGGCTGCCACAGTGCTTTGCCCTGATGTTGGTCAATGTGGGTCTGCAAATGGACTCATCATCATTTCAACCTTTTTTATATGTTCGTCTGTACTTGCAAGGCTCAACACTAGTGAATTAGAATGATATATTCATCCCCACGTTGACAGTAGTCACGGGTGCCGGGGGCCTGTTGAGCAGCAGGTTAGGTTAAAAAAAACAAAAAAAAAAATCCTGAATCTGTTTCAAATTAACCAGCTCCCTCTCCAGTGGAAGTTCATGCAATTAAAGTTGTTTAGATGCAGATATTTGGTGCATGCCTTAGAAATCACTGTCAGAGGTCGGTGAAAACCACAGACAAGAGCCATGGAGCGAATGCATACTTTACGATGCGTGCACAGATACCGTAAAACAGCCAATAAAAAACTGGAATGTGTCCGCACCATGTTAGTCTACATTTGTGTGTAATGGCATGATTGCCTTTTACTGGGTCTAAATTTCCTCTACTCTGAGATAAACATATAACTGTAACTGAAACTTTGTGTATAATATCCTGAAACACACAAAAAAAGAAAACAATGGCTGACAGACCTTGAGTTTTTTTATTTCTTTCTTTAAAAAGATGAGAAGCCAATAATGGTCATTATAAAGAAAGGTAACTGGGAAGAAGACAGCGGCTCCTGCTGTTAGGCATGCATCACTGCGCTACAGAGCCTCCATTGTGTGCTGGAAAAACCAGGTCTTTAATTAGCTTATAGGCTTCTGTAATGGAATGGACCCATAAATCATGTGATAAGTACAGATTGAATCCCATTGAGTCCCACATCACCTTGACCCACCCTGTTCTCCAGACTCTGATGCTGGTCATGTTCTTCATTTATCTTTTTTTTTTTTTTTTTAATGTCTCTGCAGCTGACGGATGGCGGTAAGGCAGCCAAAGGTGGCATCACCGTCGGAGACATGGTTCTGTCCATTGACGGCATCGCCACTGAGGGCATGAACCACCTGGAGGCCCAGAACAAGATCAAGAGCTGCGCCGGCAACCTCACCCTCACTCTGCAGAAGTAAGCTGTGACACAGAGCCCTGCAACCCCCCCCCCCCCCCAAGCACGCTTCACTCTATACTGGTCTCAGTCGGGAACAGGAAGACATTTGTCTTCATGACAGTGGAGGATCGAGATGCTCGCTTCCACACACGCTCACACAGCCCTTTAGATTTGAAGCTGCGCTCGATTTTGACCACAGAGACTCCACATCCATGCAGATGTTCACTGCTGTTGTTGTAGGAGCCTGTAGCAGCTCTCACACACAGTAACACTGTTAGTTCTGCCTGATCTCCTGGAAGACACGAGGAGCATCAGCCGGTCCAACACGCTATTAGTGTGTGTTTTTGTGTGTGCACTCGCAAGACTTTTGGTATGGGTGTGTTTTTTTGTAAGCATCATGGCTAATGGTTCTTAAGGTCTTCCATTTTATCCATGCACGCTTTCTCCTTCGAACAGTCGTTTGCGTTGTTTGTGTCTCTGTCGCCATGACTCGTCTTCCTCAGTTGAAGGTTAACCGAGCATGTCCAGTTTTGCATGTGAACTGTGGCAGACGAATCACATTAGCTTGCGTTTGAATGGGAGAGAGTGCGCCGTGCACCACCGCAGGGCTCAAACTGATTCAGTCTGCGTGTGATTTCTTTTTTTATGACGCGTGAAGCAAGTCAGAGCATAATCCTGGCCGTGAGGGAGTCGGTGGAGGATGAAGTGGGGGGTTTTAGGATTGTGACTGTGGCATCGCGTTTTCATGTTGAAGTTTGTTCTTTGACATGGTGGTATTATTGATTCATGCTGAAGTTGTACAGTGTTCAACATCTGAGTTTCATTTATTTCTCTTTTCATTTTTCCTGTGTGGCAACAAGTCCTGTTTGGTTTATCACAATCATTTTTTTTTTTTTTTTAAACAAATACTGAAAGTTCAAGTTATTTGTGAAACATCTGGTCTTGTCTGTTGATGTTGTCTTCTGTCTTCCTGTTACAACCTTTTACACATACAGACTTAAAGGTGTTTTAATCCAATTTCTCGTAATCAGATAACTGCTATTCTCTGATAAAGCATATGGTGTTTTGCTGGATAATCTAATAACTATAGAAATCCAGTAAAGATATGCATTTTTTTACAAATGGGCTCCGTGCCATTTCGCTCCCAAGTCCCAATCTTGTCGTTTACCAGTGTGGTTTGATGGCTGCTCACGTATTTGGAATTTAGTGTTTGTTGTTTTAGGTCTTTCCTCTGTCTAGGAATGCACTCTATTGTTGAGTTAATGATAGCTCTCCAAACACCAGCTTTTGTGTTGGCCTGCTGGAACCACTGTGGTCCGTCTCTCCTGATCTGTCCATCTGTCATTGCAGCTCTTTCCAGAGAAAGCAGAATAACTGTTGAAAAAAGAGAGGAAAATTAACGGTGCAACAGTATAAATATTTAAAAGGCATCCTTCTTTTTGAAATTTTCAACCACATTATTTAACTTGGTTACCATCATGCAGTTTGTGTAAACCTCTGATCGGCCCATGAAGACATCACTGCTCCGTGTTTGGATTTATCAACATTCATGCGGTTTATTTCACACAGCTGTGGAAAAAATACCCTCAACTTTCTGGGAATTCCTCTGTTCTTCATGTAGTTTTTCTGTTTTAGCAGTTAGTGTCAAACAGAGTTATGTTTGATGAAACCGAAGAAAATGGCTAATATCATTAAATATCGTTAGCTCTACTAACGAGAGACTGTTGAACCAGAACTCCAAAACATATGGAGCACATGTGTTCATCACACACACATGCACATACACATACACACTCTTAAGATGTTGCCAATATTTCCATACTTTCTACTTAAACTTTTTAGCTCTTTTCACAGGAAAACCTAAATCAAACACTTCAGTAACTACTGTCAAGCATAATTAGGAAAATTGGTCATCATTTTAAATGATTAATCTTGACTCATCTGCAGCAGCATTAGTGTAACTGTCAAAAATCTGGCCAAAATCCCAATCAACAATTCTTCTTTGACTTTCAAATTAAAAGCACTTTAATTTCCACATTCAAAGGCTCTTTATGTCTGAACTTTTACAGGAATTTTTCATCAACAGGGTGTGACTTCAACTTGCACTGGCCAACACCTTTATCCTAGTTTTTTTGCGCTGATGTGTTAATTTTATTTTATATTAACCTTCAAAAAAAAGTATATATATATATATATATATATATATATATTTAATGGTATATGTCATTTGTGAATGTAACTGAAATATGAGGTGTCGGGGTGTTTTTGTGCCACGTCTTTGGCACTGCTGCACCCGTGCTCATGTGAATATGGTCTGGCCCGCTTTGTGGCTCGGGAATTTATGTTTTTTTTTTTTCTGCTGTCTTTAATTGCTTTAGAAGACATTGTTGGAAAGATGTCAAAGGGGAATTTTATAGGTAGAAAAACTGAAACAGGTTGAGAAAGGTGAGGCTGAAATGAGGGTGATAGATGGGGAGAAGATTGGGTATGAAGGGGGGAGAAAAAGTGAGAGAATACAGATGGAATCAAACAGCGGAGAAGTTTACTGGCTGAAATTATACAGATAAGGGAAAGTTGAGGTTTTTAGAGAAATTTTAAGGTTTATTATTTTTGCTTGTTACACATTCAAAAGGTCACACTTAGGACCTTTCCAAATGTCAGTTTAACACCCATCAGTTGGTGCTGAACTCACATTAAAGCAGGTCTGACTGTTTAATGGACCCCTGTCCACATGAGAGTGTTTTCCTTCAGGTGGTCCTGAACTGCTAACACTGTAGACCTGAGCTCAGCTCAGACATTCAGCCCCATCACGGTTCCACTGCACAGCGCAGGTCTGATTCCAATAGACGAGCTCTCACGCAATGAGAGGTTTTGTAACAGTTTGCTCCTTTAGTCACAGTGTCGGTCTTACCTTTTTCAGAGGACCCTCTGCATTGGCGGAGGGGCCAAGCTGATGTCAAAGGTCACACAGTCACACACTCAGTCGGCTGAATTCAAAAGCGTCCCCTTGGTCAGCAGGAAAGACTCCGTCGCATCCAGAAACACAAACCTAGAAACACACACAAACAGGCGCAGGCCTCGTGGCAGCTGTGCGAGTTATTCGCAGTCTGGTTGTTGGCACTGTGACAACTGAGGAGGGGAGGGGGTTATGTAAGGTTGGGCTGTGCATTTTTATTTTGTTTTACATTATGCTCTGTCAATAGTTGCAGCTGGGGTTGAAAACAAGGCACGTGTGTGTGCATGTGTGCAAACTGTAGCTTGCTGCTGCAGAGGACGGCACTGATAAACCAAAGATGCTCATCTGTAACTTTTTATCATTTTTGGTTTAACTTTTCCTACAACTGAACTTTGAAACTGTCTGCACCCCGTCAGACCTGTCAGCATGTGATGATGTAATGGGTTATGTGCACGTGCCCTGGTTGGATTCCACTCTGATTTAATGCATATTTGGAGCTTTGGAATTAAGGCCAGACAGGACAACATGATTTAAATGAACTGACCCAAAATGATCTTTAAATAAGCTTAGACACACTAAAATAATTAGACTGTCCATTAACTAAAGGCTGGAAAGACCTTTTATCTAACAACATCAGATTTCTTTTCACCCTAGTTAACAGAAACAAGCCTGCAGGTAGGTTACCTGCCAGAAAAGGTTCTGCCAGAAATTCTTATCGTGTTTACATGTAAAAAGTTGATCCTCAGACGATCTGCTGGAAGCCACATGCATGAATGACTAAAAATGTGGTGGAACCGCTGGAAAGTTTGGATCAACCCTAGAAGCAAATTAAAATGGGAGAAGAATAGAGCTGGAGCAATAATGTAACGCACACCAGTACAACCAGTGGGAGGCAACCGCATTGGAGTACAAACACGGGGGATTTCAACTGCGGCTGCAGGAGTTCAAATGCAAATCCTCCATCCTCAGACCCACTGTGCACAGCTGCCATTGTCACTTACTCTGCTCGGATGTCTGCCAAAGATTCTCCAAAGCCGAGAGGGCTAAACTAGGCTCACCTGTCTCTGTCTGTCTCTGGCCTACAGTATTTGCCAGCGATCACTGATCACCGCCAGTTTGGCTGGGCCCGCAGCATTCAGCTTGATTATAATACACACCTGTCTCTGCTCATTGGTCGTTTAAGCTGAAGAAAACACAAAATGTTAGAATATGACAGGTCTTCAGATAACTCTGAGGTCAGGACTGCTGAGCTCATCTATCTGCTTTCCTAACTCTTCTCCGCTACTGGCTAAATGTGTGTTTCCGGGCGCCAAGAGTGCTCGTATTTAGGCCAGACAGCTATGTTGATCCTCATCCAAAGAAGCAGCAGGAAGGGTGGGAGGAATTATCTGGGCTGATTAGACAAGGAAAAGTGAAAAAGCTAGGTGCTGAGTGATTGTTAAAAATGAGGTTTTGGGGTTTGAGACGCAGTCCGAACATGAATTACGCGCTTGGCCATGTTGCTCCAAATAAAATAAACTTGTAATCATGGTCAGCGATGCCCCTGTAATAAATTGCAATCATGTTTTGAAACCCGAGACAATTAACGTCCCAGACAGTTTAAACAGTTTAAAGTCCGCACGGTTATTAGTTCAGGGTGGCTGAGATGGATTTAAACTCAAGCTCAACTCAAACAACCCAGTGCGTATTTATTTATACTTTTTTTTAATAACATAATCAGATGACAGTAGATTCATCTCAGACTGTGTATGTAATTAAGGAAAGAACAGATCTGTGTGCAGTTGTAGGACGCATTCATCCCGTCTCTGACCTTTTCTCACCATTATCCTCTTCCAGTTCATCTGGGGAAAATGTAATTTTACACTGAAATAAAAAAAAAAAAAAATGACTTGAGGGACTTCAGGCATTTGTTCAGTATCAGAGCCAGAATTGCTTTACGGTCACTAACAGACACTCAGAAAAAAATAAATAAATAAATAAAATAAAATCAGACGGTTAAAAACAAGCAAATGAGCTGGCTACTCTGTACACCCCCCTCAGCAGACCTACGGCTAGATGTTGGAAAAGACTTCCTGGTCCAGCTCTGGATCATTCTGATGGGCAGACTGTGTCCATCACAGGGCTGGGTCCAGTTCCCAGGACTGCTCTTCTCCTTGGAGGGCTGCTGAATTTGACAGTGAGCATTCACAGAGAAAGGCCTCATACAGTTGACATCAGTTTAATGATGTCTTCATTTCTCACAGTAACACAAGTCAAATGCTGCAGACATGGATGTGAACCTTTGATTAATGAAGTGACTCTTCTAGATGTAGATAGCGTATGATGTGCATGTTGTAATTTGAGAATGTAGTTCTGCAAAGGACAGTGCAAAAGAACTCACTCAACAAGGAGCTCATCTCTTTCAGCAACTAGCAATTTTAGCATCTTTTCCACCTCAGGAACTTTTACCATTTCAGTTTAGGATGCTGAAACATTTGGTGCCATTAAATTATCCAGAGAAAAAACAACTTTCCGTGAAGAAAGATCCTAAATAAATGCACAAATTTTCGAATATCCCAGAAAAGGGGCTCTTTCTGCCTAACTTAGCCGCATAACAACAGGTGACGCTAAAGGAGATGATCTGATGGGCTGATTCACACTTCAGGTGAAATAATGTCAGGTGAAATAATGTCCCTCAGCATCTGTCAGAGCAAAGTCACACAGAACAGTTTGGGTTATGTTTTTTCTTTTGAAAGAAGAAAAAAAAAAGTCATTACTGACAGATTCGGATTGTCTGGGGTTTTCGTCAGGTTCTCTCCTCTGCAGGGTGGCGTGTTTCTAGTCACCAGCGTGTGACTGTGTTTGTCAGTCAAAAACACAGGAGAAAACAAAGCTCAGGACAAAGCACAGGAGAAAACAAAGCTCACTTTGCTACTTCTACACATATGTGATCCACTGAGATTTGCTGTTAGGGGAAGGTTGATTCTGAGAGTGGGCTGGTTTTGCTCCAGTTATCATCTAGAGAGTCATTGTTTTATTTATTACACCTTTTTAAAACAATAATGGCAGCGTTTGTGGAGGAATTTGGCATTAATGGCTGATAGAGGTTTGCCAGGTTTGACATTTGCTGGTCAAGAGTCATTAACAGTGAAGGACAAAAATGCTTCAGATGTGCCAGACTGTGGAAACAATTGTGGGAATCTGTAATCTGTGCCTTGGGCGTATAGGCGGTTTGCCTTTGAATGATAGTGTCTGTTTGTTCACGGATCCTCCGCATCAGCTCATCGCTTTTGTTTCCTGCTCAGGAACGCCGCTGTAAAACATTCCTCCACTCGTCCCATCGACTGTTTGACTGCCTAACCCTAACCCTAACCCAGATCACAGTCGACACTCAAGTGTGTGTGTGTGTGTGTGTAGTGCTTTCTTATGTTATCTAAAAGGAACTATGAGACAGAAACTAAGGACACACCTGATGAAAAGCGGCTTTGTTACAGACGTAGATGTACAGGCTGTTATTTCCAGATCGATTTAAACTGTTTCTGAAACTGTTATTTGTCTGATTCTGTTGGTCTGCTCAGTGTCAAACTTTCATTCTGTGAACTTGTGATCTTCATTCTTATCCACGACAGAGGATAAGAATAGGGAGGATTAAAAACAAAAAAACAAAGACCCACAGACTCACAGTGAAATCTGCAGCGAAACCTCCGATAAAGTGTGGAAACCTCCAGATCTATTTAAAGGCCACTCTAAGATAAATTTTCTTTTAGACTCAACAGAAACGCCATCTATTTTAACTTTAGCCTTAACAAATTTCTTCACGCCAGATATTGACCTCACACTAGGCCCTCTCCCCACCAATACACACTCAAAATCTTCATATTTTGGGCCACATGTGAAAATAATTGTGCCTGTTAGTGTCTGACATTATAGTCAGTCTGGTGTGTCTGCTTCATATTAAGGTAAATTTAACATGAGACCAAACAGCTCACCCTTTCTCCTTGTAAGGCGCAGAAAAAGAGGCACTAAATAAACAAGGGACTAAGAGACCTATCTTTGGGAACGATGAATGCACACAGTTTAATGAGCGCTAACAAGAATCACTTTTGTTTAGAAAAGAGGTTGACCTCATTGGCAGGAAAGGGAAAAACGTGGCATGAAAAGCAGGATGTAATGGAGCGTGAGGTCATTGTCTAAGCAGAGAAGGATGGCAAGGCGTAAATATGTCAGGGTTTGTGACGGGGATCCAAGAGCGACACAAGTAAAACAAAACTCAGCTTTTAATTCCACACCGGCAGTACGGGGATCAAACAGTCTCGTCGTCAGATACAAAAAGGCAGTCAGGTTTACAGGGGTGTCTCAGCACAATCAGGTCGAAAACAGGCAGGGTCAAAAAACAGGCAACCAGGCAATATTCAGAATGCTGGAACGGCGACGAAAAGCACACATGATCTGGCAATGAGTCTCTCAGAGTCAGTGGTATAAGTAACCTCGATGACTGAAGATGAGAAGCAGGTGCGGCTGATCAGGAATGTGGCGCAGGTGAGGCGGAGAGGGGAGGGCGAGAGCCAGCGCAGACTGGCAGCTGTGACAAATAGACTAAAAACAAAGACAGTAGAATTACTGTTTTAGGTATAAAGCTTGTAAAAAATTTCCCTGATTTCTCAAATCTGTTCACAGGCCTTCGCGGTGGGATGGTTTCGTCTCTCCTGCACTAATTATCCTGCATTCAATGTTAATGAACACTGACAATAACTCAGTTCAAATGACTGAGGTTAGCTTTTATGACAAACTTGAGAGGCACTATAAATATACAGCGCAATAAGGCATAAAAGCGTAAAACAAACAGCGGACAGCACATGCATGAAGCTCATGATGGGAAACACAGCGGAGGGAAGATGAAGCCGAGTGTGTTGACCCGACTTGAATCAGATCGTTCTGTTCTTTGCAACACAAAAGCTGCCACAACAAACATGTCACAGTTGCCAAAATATGTCTCTAAATCATCTCTGAACAAACGGAATCATCATTTTTTTCAATCTCTGGAATGCATGAACGGAAAGAAGAGTTTCATAAATTGTCTGTGTGTGTGTGTGTGTGTGTGTGTGTATGTAATAAAAATGATTATGACAGGTTCCACACATTGTGTGTGAGGCGTGCCTATTTTTGTGCCTGTGCCCGTGTTTGTGCACGTTTAGGGAGTGTATGTTCCCCGTGAGTCTCACCTCCACGTAAAACTGTCCCATGAAACTGTGAGCACCTACCTCCATTGAGCAACTGGATGGTGCACACATGCAACAGGGCAGCAGCCGCCCATTGTTGATTGTGTGTGGTGTTCGCTGGTGTAGCTGACGGCGTGTCAGAACTGCCGCCATGGAAACATCGGGAAATGATGTCACTCCAGTAAGAATAGACCAGAGAGATTAGACACAAATGCAGGACAAAGTACCTGTGAGGCTGGAACCCAGTAAAACTTGTACCACTGACACTGTGTGATGGCAGGACTCCTGTAATGTGGTAGAAAACGATGCCGTTTCCAGCAGGTAGTTGTCACATAAACAAGGTGTTAGTCCAGAATTACTGACACGTGCGGAAGTGAAACAAAGGAAATGATTTCTTTGTCAGCTAAAAGTTCACAAATCTCTCGAAATCATTACCATGGAACACCTTAACAGCTTTTAGCATGCAAACCCTGACAACAAAGGAACAGGAGTATTAGAATAGAAATGACCACCGTGGAAATATTTAGAAGCTCAGCTTCTGTAACCACAGCATGAAGTTGGATGCGGCGAGGTATTAAAGCCGAAAAGAAATGCCACAAACATAGAGTGTAGAGACTCAAAAACTAGGATGTTAAACAGCTAACCTGAGACTACAGAAGAACATTTTGCACCGGTTTGGAGGGCAATCACACACATTTAAAGACAACAGTCAAATACTTCCATTAGTGTTGAGGAAGTGAGTGACGTTTCTGTCGTGTTGACACTGTTTCCGCCTTTGCTGCCTCTACTCACTCCTTTGACCTTCACACATTTCAGCTACGGGGAAAAATTCCTGTGGCATCGCTGTTCTGTGAGCTCCAGTTATCATCCTGCTGAGACTGTCACGCCCAGCAGTGCACGGTGGAACCAACACATCACTATATGATGATGCCAGTGCTAAATCTGTTCTGTAATTCTAAGTACAACAGATCGTCTGCATATTTCAGATGGCTAAAGCTGTTTATCTCTATCAAAAATCAGCCCAGTTAGAGTTTTGGAAACTTTTACACTCTGCTTCTGCTTCACTTTGTCCCGGCGCCAACCCTCCCCCCACCCCACCACCACATGACCCCGACATGTTTCAGTGTCTGTGTTTCCAGTTTTAGTAACGGTGTAATGAAGTCCACAGACCAGGGGGATGACGAGTATGAAATACCCGCTCGATATTCTGGTGCCCCCCCACCTCTGCACACCCGTTCTTACGCAGGCAAAAGCTCGCGGCTTCGGTATCCATCAATAGTCGACTGTTGCGGCAGCGTGGTGCAAACTTGGGAGCGCACATAGATGCGTGAGCAGCAGTCTGATGTGTTTCCCACTTCCAGGAGGCCATAGGGTTAAATTAACTGCGGTGAAGGACATGAACCTCCCTCAGGAACTCCATGGAAGCGCTGCTCTGAGAGGAATGCAGGGCCGCTGACATTCTCAAATCTTAAGTTACTGCACAGTTTACTTAACCCTTGATTTAAGTTACCGCGTGTCTCATAGCTGTCATCGTCCTTCGATACACTGTGACGCACTGAAGAAGAATTTGACTTAAATTGATTTGTTCCATGTGTGAAAGATGTTACTCTTTCAGAGGGGTAAAATACCATAAATAGTTTGGAAAAGAATATCTCAATACTTAAATGTGAATTGTAAATAGTTGCCACGTGAAACTCCAAATTGCTTAAATTTTGTTCTGTGTTGTTCAGACTAGGAGATGGACATTTGTCCCCCTGATTGATTTTTATCTGTTCACTGAAAATGTGGGAATTAAAATTGAAAATATAAATATGAAAGTGTCACCCAGACCCTCATGCACCTTTTTTCTTCCTCCTCCTTGTTTCCAGGGCTCCCGGTGTTCCTAAACCACCTCCTATCACACCAAAGGTATGGCACCAATAAAATCTGGAAAGCAAAGCATACCAGGTGACAAATCGATGACCCTTCTGGCTGATTTTTAATGCTAACATTATATTTTTTATAAAATGTGAACCTATGAGAGTGGCTATAAAAGGATGTAATTCACCTGGTATACCTTGTTTATTCAGAGTACCTTCTGAAACGATACACACATCTGCTGCATGAAAACAGTTTGGATTGTGAGTTATTGTGCTTTCTAGTCTTTATTTGTTAGTTTTACATTGATAGTTTTCTAAGCTTTCTACCGGTAGGTGGCATCGGTAAAGCACGTGTTTCTGTTTTATCGTTGGTATTTGCATGTTCTCCTTTCGTGTGACCAGAACAACAGGTCAGACATCATCAAACCGGTGGCCCTCACACATCCACCATCTCAGCACCACCCTTACTCCTCTGCTCCCTCCACCCTCCCCTACAACAAGGCCCCCAGGCCGTATAGGGGCTACGGAATGGAGGGTGAATTACATCCCTCCCAGCCCCCTTTTGCGCCATTCATCCCATCCCCGTCCTCTGCGTTCACTCCCTCCACCTCCTACACCAGCCCTTCTCCTCCTCCTCTTCCTCCTCCTCCTCTGCCACTGCCTCCTTCTGTCACCTACCCATCCTCCTCCCCCCCTGTCCTTGTCCCGCCCCAGCCATCAGTGTACAACACACCAATCAATCTGTACTCGACTGAGAACGCCTGTGAGGTGGCCATGGGGCAGAGGCGGGGCCTGTTGGAGAGTCAGGGTGGAGCTCAGCCTCTGCAGTTGAATGGGTGAGTGGTGCTCCCCTCAGCCAAAAAACAAGCCGTTCTTTTTATTTTTAGCTGCTTTTTCCAGGTCTGTCCTTCGCGCTCTTCAGGCTGCCCAATAACTGTTTAGTTTTGCTCTCATACAAGCTTTTTTTTTTCTGCTCTTAATTTCCATTTAAACTCATTTAAACACATAGTTTTCATTTCAGGAATTTCTTTTTGTCTTTTCTTTTCCTGTTGGAACAGTTAGAATCAATAACCGTCATTTTGTGTCCCACTGAACCAGCATGTGGTCATTTTTGCTTGCATGCATGCCTCTTGGTGTTCCACGTGCATCGTTTCAGAGGGGAAATTGGACTGGCAACCATTGATAAAGGCACATATCACTGTTTCTCACTCATCCTCTCTCTCTCTTCCTCTTGATTATCGTATTTCTGCTTTTCCAGACTGCAGCACCTCCTCCAGTCACAAAGTCAGTCCCTGCAGGAAGTTTTGTTGAGTGTTTTTCTGAGTGTCTTCCTAATTCTACTCAGATGTCTGCGTCTGCATGTTGCCATGGCGCTTGCATGCATTTTCTAACACTTTTCCTGTAGCCTGACATTGCTTAGAATCTATAGCTCAAGTTGAGTTATCTGTGTTTATATTTATCCAAGAGCTGCTGCTACATACAGCTCATGGGTATCAATGGATGTGTTTGGAGGTGATATTTTCTCCTAAATAAAGTAACGTGTGAAAGCCCACAGAGCTCACTGAGATAGGCACATCTCGGTGTGCGTGGACGTGTCAACACTCAGACATCTACATAGCTGCTGTTCTGATATACAGGTGTTGAGAGGCATTTATGGGTGATTTATTGACAGCAGTGCCTGGAAAGTCTTCATGCGCGCTTGTGTGTGTATGACCTATGTTTGGATTTACTGACAGTTAGTAATGGGCCATTCATTTGTCAGTACCCTGTTGTACCCTGAAGGATTCTGGACATAGATATTCTTTTTTTGCATGTCATCAATATATTAAATCACACTTCTGCTGCTTGCACATTGAATGTCTTTAAGTTTGTTCTTAAATTTCCACCTCTGTGCTCTGTGGTGCAGGAAAGATATATGCTGAACAAATAGCTCAACAGCACCACCATGTGGACGAAATGATTTTCCTGAGCAGACGCGTTAGTTGTGTGTTGCATGCCTTTGAAGACGACTTAGCGTTTTATCAGGCTACCTTCCCTCACCCCATCAGTATTCTTCTTTTCTGCTTGCTAATGCTTCCCTTCTAATTTTTTCACTTCTTATATATTCCTCCATTTAGTGGACCTCAAAATATTTTTAAGTAAGTCCATTATATTTTTCCAACCCTTTATGGATATTTCTCTTTCTTTAACTTTATTTCATTGTATTTACCTGTTTCTTCTGATTTTTCTCTGTCAATACATTTTCAAGAAAACCCTCCCCACCAAGGTAACAGTTTTTACTCAGAGATCAGCTGTTTATAAAAAATAATAACTGTAAAATAGGTATAAAAATAAATAACTGTAGTGTGATTTTAATTTTTTTTTTGATTGACTCATAAAATCCACGAGTGAAGATGCCATTTATACTAATCCTCTAAAAACTAAAAGTTTTCCTCATGCGTCAATTTAGATCACATATGTCCATTTAACACTCTTTAACCCCAGAAACATAGGCATGGCCTTATCATGCGTAGTGACTCTGTAGTGTTTTATAAGCTGCTGAGATTGCAGCAGCCTATAAAAAGACTCTCATGTCCTTCCAGAGTTCCCAGGAGACACATTGTGGACACAGACATCCATTTTTACCACGTACCCACTCATGCCGACGCCAGCAGGAAGCGCATCACTGAGGACACAGAGGACTGGCGTCCTCGGACCGGCACCACGCAGTCCAGATCCTTCAGGATTCTGGCCCAGATCACGGGCACTGAGAACGGTATGATGTCGTCGGCACGTTGACGCAAAAAACAGCCTCCACAAATCACAGTTTGATTAATGTAATGATTTAAGCGTCATCAAAACACGGTTTTCCACAGTGGAAACACTGATGTGTTTTTCTTCTGTTTCTTTTAGCTCAAGAACAAGAAGCAGAAACGGCCAAGAAGAAGAAGTAAGTGCATGAAATAGTTTTTAATTAACCTCAATTCCAGTTTGCAGAAGTTGAAATGACTGAATTGAGGTATCGATTATTAACGAGCACATGTTTATGATTTTCAAAGAGGCACTTCAGATGTTGAAAGGTTAGATTTGTGGTGCATTAGGAGGTCAGATGTCAGATATTTGTGGCACAGTTCTGGCAGCACTGATGCTGTGTGGACTCTTCCTGTCTAGACAGGAGAGAAAAGATGCTGTTTGAGCCACTAAGTAAAAAGCCAGACCTCTGTGCACCCTAAAGAATATTCGCTCGAGCAGTTCCTAAAGTTCAGACTGCGGTAACAATCTCTCAGGTTTCTGAAATGGTAGCATGGGCAGCAGACGGTGATTAAATGTGCGGTAACCAGTGTGGCAACCAGTGAAATTAACTTTGCCTAGTCTTGTTGCTGTATGTGCCCCTGAGCGTGCGTATACAGCTTTGCAGTGCTGCATGTTGTGTTAGTCGTCATTCTGGCAAAGCTACTGATGGACTGACCTGCGGCCTGCGCTGCTTTCCGTGTGACGGATGCCCTCCTGTGTGTGGTGAAATCGTGCGTTCTTGTGTGTCTGAGCGTTAACACGCAGACCTACCTGCGATCTGCTTCTTGGTGGAATCAGTTCATCAACCCCTTCCCATGCTGGCCACAGTTTGCGTTTGAGGAGAGAACAGAGAACTCCCGCCTCGCACCTTTCCTGTCTTTGTGTCCATGTGATGCATCTCCAGCTGCCTCACCTGTCAGTCATCAGCTCTGTGCGTGCATCATCATGCTCCCCTCGTGGCATGGCTCACATGTGTTTTACTGCAGCTCCTCCAGCCCTTTTAAACCTCTCTTTTCCTTCTTTTGCTGTGTTATCTCTCTTCTCTTTTATCCTGCAATGTCAGAGCAAACAAGACCACCACTCGGTTGGTGATTGGCCCCAAATACAACGAGCTGAGGGACTGGCACCACGGAGTGTCCGCTCGCGCCCTCAATGTCCAGTAGACGGTGTGTGTATGTGTGTGTGTGTGTGTGTGTGTCTGCAAGGTGTCAGTGTAACTGTAGGTGCATCTTCATGAATCTGGCTCTTTGTGAAGATGGAACTGATGAAAATAAATGAAATGAAGCAAAGATTAAAACGTGTGCAGGGAGGCGTTTGACGTATACCCAGCTGTGTCCTCCTTTGTTTTGGTTTTGATTGAAGAAAATGTAAAAGCTCTACAGTATCTACTGTCCAGCACACACGTTTCGTGTTCTGCACGTGTGGAACGTCTCAAACTCATGAAAAGCCTGTTTTTGTGGATATTTGCAGAATGGTGGGAAAGATTCCCCTAAACTGAAACTCATGAATGATGTTCTGGTGGGTTGAATGACGTCTTGAAGGGTTAATAAGATCTAGAGAAAATTCAGTGAATTTGAGAGAATTGTCTTTAGAATCTTAAAAATTAAATCTATTTTTTAAGTATATAATTTTTAAAAGCCACTGCAGGTTCTTAAATTATTTGCGGCTATTCAAGCTGCAGTTTTTAATCTCGCCTCTAGATGGCGAGAAAATACAGCCTTTCCGTATCCGCGAGGTTTAGAACAACTGTGTACCATAAACACATCGACTGGAATTAAAGATAAGAATGTGAGGAATGAGAAGTGCATCATATGTGCAGCACAGTTATACCCAGTACAGGAGATGATCTTTAAATGTACAGCTGCTCTGTAACAGTGATGCTACAGGATGCATAGACTAGAGCAAAGGAATGTGAGGAACACTGGAAAGTTTTCATGGTATATGTGCCTGCGAACACATTAAGTCATTTACAATTCAAATCTTTTATTCTGAGGCCATTTATATGTGAAATATTCCTCCAGAGACCTTACATCTATTTCATCTCCATGTTTACTGCAGCCTGAGTTTGCTTCTTATTGTCAATATGTTTTGCATTTTTAAACTAGCTGCTGTTTGAGGTTTCTCTTCTTTGTTGTGTTTGGAAAAAGCCATTATTCTATATTGCAGCCAATAAAGTGATTACATTTTTCCTTGCTTCCTTTTCTGTCTGTCTCTGGTGTCCTCCATTTTCCTTCTTTTCCTCCCTGGGAAAGAATGAAAGCCCCCTCCAGTTTTCTTACTGACTGTAGGATGATCAGTAGAGGTCATGCGTTACTCATCTGAAGCTACTCAAATCTTTTACACATTCCCTGACGTGCAGAACAGAATCATCGCTGGGAACGTTGTTGCTTCTTACAGAACAGCATCAACTATCCAGAGTTGAAATGTACAGTACATTTCATGTTTTGTGAAAGCGCTGTAGTTTTAAATATATGACAAACTTATTATAATCTAATAATAGTGCTGTAGATCCACTAGAAGGCAGCACTTTCTTTAAAAAAAAATGTCCAGGGACTTCTAAACTGAAGGAGGTTACCAAGTAGATTTAGAGAATCCTGCAAACAGATTTTGAGCATCAGCTTTTATACTGAAAATAAAAGTTGTCGGACAGTGTTGTTTTCCTTGACCTAAGCAACTTTTCCCACCTAATGTAACTATTTCAACATTTTTTATTGTATAATTACTGAGATCCTATTTCAATCCTAATTTTCCTTCCTTCCTCCTCGTCCCTCCTTTAACGTGTCATCACGCTGTTAGAAACATAAATCCATAAATTTATGGATTCCCAAAATACCAGCGTTTAGGTCCTCACAGGGCACGTGCGGTGCACCTGCTGCCACTTTATTAAAGGAAGAAGAAGCATCAGTAAGCTGTGGAAATCAGAGCAAAAGACAAATACAAAAAGACAAATACATGTTTATTACATCAAACCCTACAGTTTTGTCCAGTCCTGGCCCTCACGGCCTAATGATGGCAAAGGAATGTCTGACGAATGTCGCTGTCTGACTAATATTTAGATAAAGCTTGCTGCATATGAATAGCAGCAGAATTTAAAAAAACAGTGTTTGGTCAGGGCCGACCCCAAAGGACACGGCCTGTATGTTTCTGTAGAGACAAGTCCCACCATTGATGACATTCTGTGGTCAGTGGGAAACAACTTGGCAGCATCTCACAGAGATCAGTCAGGCCGGCGTGGACAACTGCACACTTTTAAAACCGCCAAGTATGAAACGGGCGTGTACGCGCGTGTGTCAGTGGGCATTTGGGCGTGCACGTATGGACGATATATTGTGTGAGGACTGACTTTGATGCAGAGGATATCGCGGTGCTGAATTAGAGGCCATCTGCTGTTTGCTGCTGAGAGCTGCTGGACAACAGTCAGCTATGTTAATTGACCATTTGTTCAATGTGCAAAATGAAACCAACACATTCAGGGCTGCACATACCGTGCACGAACCGACAAAATGCGGCTCTTTACTCTCCCAGCAAACAGTTTATATTAGGGACGAGTTAAAGACATTAGCACAGATAAAGACAGGTAAAAGAATAACCCCCTTCTCGTCCATGTTGAAGTAGCCTTGCAGAGCTCTCAGTTACTGTGCACGTCCCTCAAACCAGATGGTCTGTTCTCTCTAACCAGTGACTATTGAATCACGACGGCAGCTTCCATTCATCAACCAATCACGGCCCTGCAGGATACAGTTAGGGTCTACCATAATTGGCCTGATTGGCGGAGAATGTTAACGAGCACTGTTGTAATTTGCTTTCACCGATGATGGACTGAGGAGCGTCTTGTTTCCAGATTTGCTTGTCACCTGTTGTAATCAGCTAATGTGAGCGAATGCTGGCTGAAGAAGCCATAGATTTAAATCTCATTCAGCAGCTTGGCAGCATAGACCATTCTGCTTGATCACTGGGATAATCATGGGGATAATTAGAGATGTGGCTAAATTTAGCCACATCCTTATCTAGCTCATTACAGCGATAGTCAGATTAAAACCTCTGACTATTTTTACTTTAAAACTATTTTTGATAGGTCACCTGTGGACATCCTCAGTATTTATACGACTTATATGAGTTCTTGTTTTCATTTGTGAGTTATTGAATCAAATGAGAATGAAAGGCAACCGGGAGGTTGTGTTGAGCAAACCTGGCACAGAGTTCACTGGCTCCAGATGGCCGACATGGTGTCACACAAACATGCATATGAAGAGAAACACACTGGTCGTCTTTCATTAGGCCTGCGTTGGCTAAAGGCTGATTGACCAGAATCAGCACTAACCAGCACAGCGACTCCGTGCATGTCACCTGATTTTCTAACCAATTATCCATCTATTTGTAGAGATTTTTACCACTGACAATTAGACATTAGTGCATTAGTGTCTGAGCTTCCATCCGTTTCCTGCAAGCTGTTCTCCTGGTTCCATCCCTTTAACGCTGCCTTTAGGTAAACTCTCAGCAGCTTTTAGCACTCACAGAGAAGGAATCCATGATGTTCCTGGGCTGGCCTGGGTGGCAAAGCCAGTGCACCCCCTGCTGAGCAGGGGCCACGTAATGTTAGGGATGTCCTCAGTGTTCAAATAAAGTGTGCACGAGGTCAAATATATATCTCTCACACACACAGAGTGTAAAACCGACACCACCACTTCTCTCTGCCTGTCTTCACCTTCGCTTTCACGCCCCCACTCGGCATGAAGGCACACTGGCAAATGTAGCGTAACCATGGCCGCAGTTGCTATAACATTTGTCTCGCTGACAAATAAGCGCGCACGGCGAAGCCCACAGGAGTGATCCAACTGTTGACGTTGGCTGCGACTCTATGTTATGGGTGTAGTACGTCTGGGGAGAGATTGATGGCCCACCCAAGCTCCTCGGCTGGTACGGGTGAGCCCATGCACGTACACACGCATGCAGGCCTGACGTTATTCATAGAGCAGTTTTTCCTGTTGCATCCTTTAAAGTGAACTGTAGAGTTAGAGTCTGTGTCTGACTGAATCAGTGGCCATCAGGCAGCATATTTTTAGACACAAGTTTACAACAATAAATGGCTTAATTTCAGTCCTTTTTTTTACCAACTGAGAACTTTATCGCAACCACTCCAATAACTGTTATTGACGATTAATACAATACGTTCAGAGTTTCCTTCAAATATATATGAGAATGACCATTAAGTTTTCATTGTCTGTTTTCTCCATGCAGTGAGGAGGTCCAGGAGACTGAATTCAACAGCCATGAGTCTCCAGTTGTCAAGACCATGATCAAAGGACCTCCAACCACGCAGGGTAAAAACCTGACTTTTTCCTCTGATTTAGGATTTTATCAACCATACAGTGAAATCTACACACTCCAACAGAGGGCTGCCTGCATGACAGTGTTAAGCTTTGGCTCTAATTTGTTCTGTACAACCTTAAAAATAAACCTTTATTCGTGACTGCAGCTAAATCTTCTTTTAGGAATGCAGCTATAATTGACTAATATATTCCTTGACAGCTGCTAATATGTTGTTTTTCTAAGAGCACATTTTTTTATACATATTGCAAAGCACATAAAGTTGGCTGGCATGAAGTTCAACTGATTTACTGCTGCTGGGCTGAATGTTGTTGCAGCCAGTTAGCTCGGGGAACGAGGCTTGTATTTTCCACTGTTGAAGCGTGACATATGCAGTGAAATGGGTCACCTGTAGTCTCTCTTTTCTCGTCTTTTTGGCCCATTAAAGCAGCGAGAAGGGTCCGGCCCACCTCCTGAACGTCGCTCAGTCATAGGTGTAAAGGTTTTACTCTTTTGGAAAGATAATATTTACTGAGGGGATGTGTCAGGAGTTCCGAATAAAGTGTTAGAAACCACAAAAGTGCACTGTAATGTACTCCGCCTGTACACTTCTATGCATCCTGAGGTGTGTGTGTGTGTGTATGTATGCACATGTGTCACACGCATGTGTTGAGGCTGACTGAAAGGTTCTGCTGAGACTGATATGGTGTAACCCTGATAGTGACAGCGGTCATGGTTGCTAGAAGAACAAGCCGTCATGACAACTGCTGGGTACAGACACGCAGAGGCCGCCAGAGGTCGAACAACTCCCCCACCTGAGAGGGCGAGAGGATCACTTTTCCTGTCCATCCACTCTGAACTGTCTCTTTTTCTCTCCTCCACCTCTGCAGGAACCAGGACTCAGATAGGTTTAATCACGCCATCTTTCAGTATGAAGGGTAACGGCAGTGCCAGTCCACCGAAGGGCGCTGTCCCAGCTCGGCCTGTCCCTCAACCCCACCCTAAAGACGAGGACACTTTGGTCCAGATGGCAGAGCACATCCCAGCCGGAACCCGCACTCCCATGTGTGCCCACTGCAGCATGGTCATCAGGTCAGAGGAGGAGGAAGAGGAAGAGGGGAGGGAGGGGGATTCAATCTGTGAGCTACAATTTAATAACAATTAAACTATGAATGAAAAGAATGGAAAATATAGAGGCACAAAGGTCTGACTACAGTAAACTGAGAAGACTGTAATCTGTGACCGTCACACAAGTCCAACTTTTGTTAAACCTGTTATAAATACAGAGATAAACTGGCCCACAGTCCAAAGATGATGAGCTCCAGGCCCGCCTGAACTGAGGCGCTGGCTGCCATCCCATCAGTGGTTGGGATGGCAACGCGGCATCTGTGTTAACTCTGGGCTCATCTGTGTTGATGGAGCGCCTCAGTGAAAGTGGCTGAGCATGGGACTGGTTTCAGACCAGCAAGAGAGTCCCACAGACAGCGAGACAACAGGCAGCACACCAGGAAGTGGTGACAGATGAAATGTTAAAGGATGGAGGGATGATGGGAACGTGTGCAGAGGGTGAATCCACGGATGCGTGACCCCTGGGATGGGAGGAGGCTCAGAGCCCCCGAAGCTCAAAATCAAACCTTAATGCTGTCTCTTCTTTCTCAGAGGGCCGTTTTTGGTAGCGATGGGGAAGTCGTGGCATAAGGAGGAGTTCAACTGCGCCCACTGCCGGTCGTCAATGGCACACACTGGCTTTGTGGAGGAAAACGGCTCTGTCTACTGTGAACACTGCTACGAAGAGTTCTTTGCTCCGACCTGCAGCCGCTGCCAGGCCAAGATCCTAGGGGTAAGAGGGTGTGTGTGTGTGTGTGTGTGTGTGTAATATCATGTGATCATGCTGATAACTTTCTTATCTATGCTTTTAAAAGGCCAATAATAATGGCAGGCTTCTGTTTTTGGTTCCCACATCAACAAGATCTACTTTAACTGCAACATAAAGATTATTTTAATGTCATTGACGTGAGAGTTGACATTTCATCACAGCGCAGAGACGGATAAACGCCTCGAGGTTCTCCATGTCTCTGAAAGTTTTAACCAAGTGGATTTTTTTTGTGCAACAAAACAGTCATAAAATTGTCAGGCGCAGTGGCTGATAGCTTGAGCAGATGTGAAATGTGGGTGGGTGATTCTGATGATGCAGAACTGGAGATCCAGACTAACGTTAGGGAGATGTCCACAGGGTGTATCAAAGCCTGGGCGGAACATCACAGGCAGGTTGGATTGGACTGGTTTGGATGAATGGTCCAAATTGGTTGGATCAGAAGATTGAAATAGAAGGAGGTAGGATGGTGCTAAGGAAACAAACTGAAGGATAAATAGGTGAGAATCTAAGGTACCAAGAATCAAGGCCTGAGTACAGTACAGAAGCTGGTGATCTAGGCACAAATTAGGATGAAACCCCCTTTAGGATCTAGTAGTTGTCAGGCTAAATGTCAGAGAAAAATCTGTTTATTTTTCCCACCACACTGCCTTGTTGTCAGTGTGAGACAAAAACAATAAGGCAAGCACAATCTGCAGACAATCCTAACATTTTCCTTCCATTTTAACCCCACCGATGTTCCAACACCAACCTGGAAGATGAATCGGAGGATGGGAGACGGAGCAGGAGCGCCGCTGTCTGACGTTAGGTGTTAGGAGATCGTGCTAATGAGTCAAGAGGCTGCGGGCATCACACGAAGCCAGGGTGTCTGGAGACAGGCCTCTGCTGCTGTTGAAGCCCCGACAATCAGCACTCATGTGTTTGAACTTCGGTGGCCTCAGTCCCTTTCAACCCTTGATTTCTCACACATCTTCAACCAGCTTATGGCTTCTCATTAACCTGTTTTCGCACTCCCTCTCCTCTAATCCCTTCTTTCACACAGGCCCACCAACCTTTCACTGATTTCCCTGTCGTGTCCTGTTCTCACAGTTGAAGGGTGGGAAAGAAAGCGCTTAATTTAAGCCGAGTCATGTGGCCACACGAGATGAAGAGACGTTTAAATGTGACCTGAGAAAATTAGCTCTGATATACCAAACAATGACTCTTTGTTTACCACAGGAGGTGATCAATGCCCTCAAACAAACGTGGCACGTCCACTGTTTTCTGTGTGCCTGCTGCCAGCAGCCAATCAGAAACAACACCTTCCACCTGGAGGACGGAGAGCCATACTGCGAACAAGGTGAGCGATGACGGCATGGAACAGCAGTGACATCATCGAGCAGATGCATGAATGGCATTTCAGACCAGACCCCTTGTCTGTGTTTTTGTTTCTTTTAAAAATAAGACTTCTACAGTCTCTTTGGGACTGGGTGCCATGGTTGCGAGTTCCCTGTCGAGGCCGGAGACAAGTTCCTGGAGGCGCTCGGCTACACCTGGCACGATACCTGCTTCGTGTGTGCCGTAAGTGTAACTTTCACAGTCAGAGAGGGGACAAGTACCATCCATCCATCCATTTTCTGTACCTGCTTTATCCACACTTTGGGTCACAGGGGTCTATCCCAGCTGTCAAGGGGCGAGAGGCAGGGTACACCCTGGATAGGTCGCCAGCCTATCGCAGGGCTAACAGAAAGGCAAACAAGCACTCACACCTATAGTCAATTTAGTTTGCTCAATTCACCTAACAAGCATGTTTTTGGACTGTGGGAGGAAACTGGAGTGCCCGGTGAAAACCCACGCATGCACAGAGAGAACATGCGAACTCCGCACAGAAAGGCCAGAGATTTGAACCCCGAAACTTCTTGTTGTGAGGCGACAGTGCTAACCACTGCACCACCGTGCCGTGTACCTGTTATAAAAATTCATGCTTGTCTAAAAATATCTGACTAACTGGAGAGTCCCCCCGCCCTCACACACCTCCTTTACCCTGCCTGCCATCACCAGGAAAGTTTCCCCATATGAACCTAATCCTGCTCAAGGTTACTTCCTGTTGAAAGGAAGTTTTTCCTGCCACCGCTGCTTGTTCAGGCTCTGGATTTCTGGAAATTATAACAGTCATTAAACACTGGGCTGAATATCAGCAAAATTTCATATGATTTGAATGTATGACTTTTTACCTCCAGGATTGACTGTTCTAGGCAACTTCCTTTTCTCTCTGCTCAGGTGTGCAGCAAAGCTCTGGAGGGTCAGGTGTTCTTCTCCAAAAAAGACAAACTCCTCTGCAAGAAACACGCTCACACACTGAAGATCTGAATGATGGAGTTTCCTCACCGTTTAAAGATGCACATTCTGTCACACTAGCTACACTCAAGCTCAGTAAAGAAAATGCAAGTTAAGATGAGGCTATAGTCAATTCTCAGCCCCAGGCCAGCGAAGCAAGCTTTCGCTCGCATTTTAACGTCATGAATATGTTTATAGTTAGTATTAGGTTGTTGTGTTCCATGTTGCCGTGAATGTTCTTTAATCATCTTTAACAGTTAAATAGTTATATAATAAATAGTTTTTACTAGTTCACATAAGCTGGTGATGGGGGGAAAAATCTGTTTTTTATATGTGCTTCTTTATACTTTACTTTAAAAATGTGTTTTAGTTTCCAAAAATGACATAAAAACAGAGGGCCTTGCTCTATGGGACGCAGAATTAGAATTAAATATGGCTATATAACTCAGATGAATATCTGTAAGAACTAAATACACCAGGTTATGTTTGCCTTTTACATTTGGAAAATCTCATAACGGAATTCCAAAATATACTGTATTTTCTTTCTAATTTCTCTTTGCATTTTTATATCCTATTTATATCCTATATCCTATTTATTTTGTATTTTATAACTACATTAATTTAATTTCTTGTGATGGGTAGAGATTCCATGGGACTTTTTTCTCTTCAACAGGTTAATGAGTGTTTCTAAAGAATAAAATTAATTCAGTCATATATATATCCTAAAAAGCCATAATATGACTGAAATAATCCCATCTGAGGGGTACTGTGATGTTTCTGTTAGCCATTAATGACAGGAGATTTGATCCGACTGGGAGAACAGGGGAGACTGGTGGAACATCTCAGACAGGAGCAGTGAGGAATCATTCTGATACGTCCACCTGCAGAAATGACCCACGTCTGCATCAAACACATCTTTATCCAACTTTACACTGTGCAGAGTTGCTGCTTGTGTTTTGAAAGGATCTGGACTCTGAGGAAGGAGGTCAAACTCCAGATGTTTAGGGATGGCAGAGCTGCTCAAAACCATCTCTAGCTTCTTGATTAGTGTTTGTTTTTGTGAAACAACTTTTATTTTTTAATCTGAAGACAGCATTCTGATGATTATAATGGTGATAATTATGATTCTTCTTAGTCGTCTTCTTATGTATCAGCCAAGAGCATTCAAGTTTAGTAACGTGAGAGAGAGAGAGAGAGAGAGAGAGAGAGAGAGAGAGAGAGAGAGAGAGAGAGAGAGAGAGAGAGAGAGAGAGAGAGAGAGAGAGAGAGAGAGGAGAGAGAGAGAGAGAGAGAGAGAGAGAGAGAGAGAGAGAGAGAGAGAGAGAGACTACTCCTCTGGAGAAGCACACCGACTCACATCTGCCGGCGCGCTGCAACTTTGTCTTCACTCCAAACAAGAATCCAACAAAGTATCAAAAAAGGTGAGTCGGGGGGGGGTTCTTTGCTGACTGCTGTGCGCGGAGCGGACTGTTGCCGGTCTTTTTCCAGCCTGCTGTTGATATGTTGTGCTGTGAATGTGAATTTCGGTGAGAACTTGCCCAGCCGCTGGCATCAGACTTATGACTCTTTTTTTAGCGGCAGACGCGCACGCTGCCTGATTTTTGCACCAATAATCCATTCAACAAGCACCAAACACGCAACGCATTACTTTGGATTCTTTTTATGCGCTGATGTATGTATGATATGTATTTTTTGCAATTGGTACTTTAACTCCGCTTAGTTATTTGTGATTAAACAAACAAGATCGGTAAGTTAGTGTTGTTGGATGTCAGCTGTCAGGAGACCAGAACATCATCTTAATGATAAATCCAATGGAACCGAATGTAACTAGATAACTAATGTTAAAATCAATTATCTTTTAAAGTAAATGATGTGATGCTATTTGGACTCTATTCCAGCCCTTATTTCAGATTATTCCTAATCTAGATTTAATTCTATACATTTGGGAGAATCTGTCAACATCCTGTCACGGCTGTGACCTGCTTTTATTTTTCCAGACGTGCGAGGGCCCCTCCATGAGTCCTCAAAATGAAAGGGGGAAAAAAGATATGTATATTTGAAAATGAACACAGCCTCCAGCGCTGGAAAGTCTCCAGCCCGGTATTCCCCACTCACCCCACTTACACACACACTTACAGAGGCATGCATGTGGAACTTAGCTCCCCCTCTGAGCGCAGTAACCAGGTCCAGGTGTGTGTCAGCGCCCGCCACGACACCACTATATCTGTGTGCGTGTATGAATGTGTATCCAGATGGTATAAAAACCCTGGCTCCAGATCTTACCTCACCTCATCTGGGGGGGTCTGAAACACCAGCACGAGGAGCCGCGTGTGTGAGTGTGTGTTACTGACAGCATCTCATTGAGGTCAGGATCTCGTCGCACAGACCCGAGCGCCGTCCTCGATTAGCTGTGTAATCGAGTTTCACGCAGCAGTTGTACACAGCAAACACGGCCCTTCCGTGTGTGAAGACGGAGCTTGTCTGATGCAGACAGCCACAAATTCAGAGCACGCTGCTGCAGCTTTGTCTGCGGGCCAAAAATAACAACTCAACTGTTGTCTGTGCGGGGCAGGAAGAGCTGTACAGGGGTAGTTTACTGTACCACTGCTGCGTCTTTACAGCAACATCAGTATTTCCAACTTGTATTTGCCACAATGAGCGATATTTGCAGTATAAAGTGTTTTTATTCACCTGATGAGCCATCACACATAAAAAGCTTTAGTTTATGGTCATTGTTTTTGCATCTCTGAGGTACAGATGGCTCACATTTCTCACTGCTCCGGGCCTTAACTGTCATTTATCATGTCCAGATGCATCTTTAGACCATGCTCGAACCTCCTTTTCGAGCCAGTCGACTTTCCTTTAAGGCCTCCTGCTGCCCAGAGCTGAACTTCTGCGATCAGCCTTTTTACTGTCTTTGTTTTGTCTCGTGGCGTCTTTTCATCCCTGCAAGGTCGTGTTTGGGTAAGTTTGTTAATACGAAACCCTTTTTTTGTGTAGTTTCATGGTTTGGTGATGTTGATCAGAAGCAAGCGCATTCCCAGACAGGAAACATGGTGGCTGAAGAGACGCACCCCTGGCTGAAGCCATCACTTTGATTATTGTTACTGAATAAAAAAAGTCTGCCTGGTTCTCTGGATTGTTCCAAAAATGTGAACATCAGGCTGTTTGGAGACTGTTTGGAGATGTTACATGTTACGCCTGTTAAGCTTTGTTAGCAACCAATATTCCATCGGCCTGAGGTCTCCGTCAGGCAGCCATGTTGGATTTGTTCAGGCTCATCAGGGCTAAATGAGGATGTGATTCGTTTCTTTGCTCCCGTTTCCCTTAGGAGAAACCGTTGCTGCTAATCTCTCAGCACCTTTGTGTACTTTATACTGACAGGAGCCTCGCAGCACTCGTTTTGGCTCAAAATAGACTCCAGTATATCCTCCGTTTGCTTCTACTGGCTACCTTCCAATATACAGTGAGCTGTCAGTCACCTCGGTGGAGCTCTTATATTTATCCGCACCTTTTTTATCACCACATTAGTGAAAAAGATAAGAATTTTGTTATATACAAATGCTTCCCATGGAGTCCTCTACGTTGTCTTTTAAATCTGGGATGAGTTAAAAGAAAAAGTGTATTTTTCAAAAGAAAAATGTGATTTATCACCTGTGAAAATACACTTTAAGACTCCATCGGGTGTTCCCTCGTTGCCTTTTCAAGCTGGGTTGAGTTAAAAAGTCGACTTTTCGGCAGGAAAACATTATTTGTGACAACAAAAGAACAAATCCATTTTTATTCATGTGGCGTTTTTACTTATAAAAGTAAACAGTCTGCTCCAGTAATAAAAGTATAATAGTACTGCAGATAAATGTGAGGACTTTAAGCCTTATTGTGGCTCGATGATGGCAGCAGAATTTATCTTCAGAGAACCCCGAACACGTCCAACACCAGAGGAAAGCCATGAGCTGGCTGCCCAGTTTCCTCTGTTTGACAGTTCTGGTTTTGAAACTCTGCTTCTCTTTATTACAGCCTGTTTCCTGCTCTAGAAAACATGCCTAGTACTCTTTTTTTTTTTTTTTTTTTTTTTTTTTTTTTTTTTTACAAAATGTCAGCCGGTTTGCTTCACTTTTCGAGTAGGAACAGGCCAAGGGAGACGGAGCGAGGGCGCAAATGTCCTGACACATAATAAGAGACAAAAATTAAAGAACAAAAATACTAAAGGTCTATAATGAATCATCATCAAATCATGATTCAAACTTCAGAGTATAAATTAGTGGTCCTGGCTCATACAGTGTGGTAGAACGACATATTAATCTTTTAGTTTACTAGAGGTTTTTTTTTTTTTTTTTTTTAAATTTTCATTGTTATTAATGGACAAACTGACCTGTGATCCTGTGACTGATGAGCAGTTTTGCTTTGATCTTGGAAACTTTTCTTTGTTGTGAAGACAGCGACTCTGTCTTTGACTTGGCTCAGCCCTAACTGAAGAAATCAGCAAGCCCATACTTTACCTAGAGAAAAGAAAAGGATGAGAGTGATGAGTGGAAGGACTGAAGAAAAGGAGATAACATGTGGATCCAATTTGAACCCCCCCTCCTCCACCCTCTAAACACAAGAGCCCCGGATTCACGGTGCATCCTCTCAGGTGTGGTTCCATCAGTGCCCAGAAACAAGTGCTCTTTCTGTGTCTACATGCTAAAAATGATAAGCTAGCATAATTAGCAGTGGCTCTTTATTTCACCTTCACTTCTCACTTCCTTGCTCTGTTCTGCCCTGACTCCAGTCCAGTCTGGGATGATATCTCCTTGACTTGTGCAGATATGCCACTGTTCCAGGATGGAGCATAACCAGTGGAATCAGTAGCCTCTCAAAATCTTTTCCTCTCGGCTTTCCTGCCCGCCCTCCTCTCTCTAAAAGCGCTTCATCTGCTCCTGCAGATGTACAAATTTGTGTTGGATCACTGCAAGCCTGCCAGCTGACATCGCCTCCACACTGCCCGCACAGACGCCATTGTCCCAGGATGCATCAGTTTGTGATGGACCAGTCGATTGTGTGAGTTTTTCACAAAGTCTTTATTCCAGAAGAATTAAATCTGATTGATGCCAAATCAAATTTCGCCTCTGAGATACTGAATCTGATGCATGCCAAATTGAATCTGGAAATGGGGTCTGTTTCTTCACTTACACATCTGGTGGATTTATACATATTCATCTGATGAGGCAGGGGTAGAGCGGAGCGCGCCTGCGGTGGTCCCGGTGTTGTGTCCTCTGTTGCACTCTAATGGTTATTAAATTGGGTTACTGATAGATGTAGCCACAGGCAAGATCTCTGCTGATCACTGAGGAGGATAAACCCGATCATTATAATCTGATGTACAGTCTCGCTAAGGGAGGGACGCTGTTGCTATATCATGTTAGAGGTAGCTGTGATATGGGCATATCTAAAAGACCGAATCAGCTGGGCTGGATCATGTAGAGTCTAATTTAAAGTCCCAGAGAGACCGAGTGTCCCAACCAGGCTCCTGCAGGCAATGTTCCAAACCACTTAGCTTGTAATTCTGCACTGGGTCATCACACGCCAACACACACATTTTATTATGCATTTATGTGTTTTTGCAACACATTTTAAAAAAATATGGTCTCTTCATTTATATCACTGAACACTTTTCTGCATTTTATCAATTGCTGTCATCACACACACACACACACACACACACACACACACACACACACACATACTTTAGCATCTGTGGTTCCATAAATGTACGCGTGTGTTATTAATCTGATTTTTATGTGTTATGTGATACGCTCACCCCAAAGTTGTAGACAAAACTTTGAAAAGTGTCTGTCCGGACGTCCTGATAAACGCTGAGAGCTTGGCTACAGTTTGAAACATTTTGTTATTGTAAGATGTCACAGGGTTCCGCCATAAATCTCGAAATGTAGTTGTCTCGACAGAGATGTCGGAGTATCCAACACAAAAAAACAGCACTAGATTTCCGCTGTAGGCACTGGGTTCAGGTTCTAGCTAATCACCGCCTCACACAAGCGTGACTGTTGGTTCCAGAATGTTGAATTTTGTTGGGGGGCGGGGGGTCAGGGCCTGCTTTAAAATGGGGACATATGAAAATTAAATGAAAATGTTAGTGTGTGTGTGTGTGTGTGTAATTGGCATGTAGATGAAGAAATCATGTCAGTGGTACCCAGGCAGTCAGTGTGGAGTAGAGTGAGTTGTGTTTGTGCGGCTGTGCTGTAATCACTATCAGATGTCTGGGTGGAGGAAACGGACAAAGAGAACGAGGGAAGAACCGCATGGCTGAATGTGTGTAAGGAAAGACTGAACAACAGAAGTCATGTCTCTCCTGTACGTAAATGACAAAGAATGCTAATACGCTCGACAAGCCAAAACATGCATCGGCACCAGGTAATATTTTACTGGACTTTAATCCCAAACCTCTTCGCTTTTCTCAGTTTGTTAGAGTTGATTTTGGCGAGCTGGATGTTTAGGTTTCTAACTTTACATCATGTGATGAAATGTTAGGTTAAAAGGGTGCGTTCAAGCATCGTTCCTTCATCCACGGGTGACTGGTATCTCACGTGCGTGAGTACAGAAACCCGTAGGTGGCGTGTTTTTGGTTAAAGGTGCGCTGCAGCCTTTAACCGAGGCTTTGACCGAGTGTGCAGACTCGCCTCTGCTTCGAGGCTGTTGTCCTAATCACTGTCAGATGGCGGCCAGAGTCTTTGCGTCTGGAGACATTTATGAGGCTGGCAAGCGCCTCAGGGGGATACCGCTACGTGAGGGGGCCCAACGAGAGCGTCCTTTGTTGTCTGACATTGCGAGAGAAGGAAAATAAGGATGAAGATGGGATGTGAGTGAAAGGCTCTTGTCTTTAGCTCGAGTTGTGAATTAATGAATTGATTTATTGTTCTAAGCTGTTATCACGTATTACTTTTTGAATCACCAAGAAACTCAAGGATTAAAGTTAACTCTTGGTCAAACTTGGCTGGAACAGCAGGAATATTTTCCTTCTTGGTCATGTTATTGCTTTTAAATTGTCAACGTTCTGGGGCTCAACCGCAGGCTGGATGTTGGACGTGCTGCCCTTCGACAAACTTGCAAACTGGCGGCTTTGAAATGAGGCTCATCGGCTTGTTAGGTAGTAAAACAATTGATTCCAGCAATGTTTATGCTCCGTTTTAAGGTTTAATGAGCTCAGACCGACAGAGTCCCGTAAAAGAGGCTGTAGTGGGCGGGGCTAAGCTCCACTGGGGATGTGAACACCAAATAAAATAAAAATGGATATTTTAAACGTTGATGTTATACAAGGAAGGCCCTTGTCCCAACCTTTCCTGAATATATGTGACTAAGTAATGAAAGCTTTGGAGTGCAGACGTGGTCGGGGCCTTCTGCTGCAGGAAATGAAGGATAATCTGAAGGCTGTGGCCACTCTGTTGCCACCAGGCATTCTCAAGGTGAAGTGAGTGGGCCTCAAGACTGGCTTTTATCCCATCTGTGTCTGCCTGGACTCTTGGTTCCTGCTCTTGTTTCACATGCCAGAAGTTGCTCCTGAGATTCGATAGTGAGCGTCACATGCACGTGAGGTGTGCTTGCTGGTATGAGATGTTTTGGTGACATGACATGTTCCTGTATCCTGTATCCTGTATCCTGTTGGGTCGTGTCTCATCTCTCCTCTTCTTGCTGGTTTGTTGCTCAGACACTCTTTATGGAAATATACTAACGATATACAAACAAGATTCTGCGCATGTTAACACAGTCATTGAGTATTTTTTTAGTTTAGCTTTCTGGTGCGAAGTTGTTGGTGTGAGTTTGGTCACCTGGCAGGTCAGTAGTTTAGTTTCCTTTTTGAACGGGCTCAATACAGACTTTAATGAGTCACATCCCTCAAACGGCTGTTCTCCATCTCAGACACCTACTTAAATACACACACACACACACACACAGAATCTACTTACCTGCTGATAACACCACACCGTACTTCATGTACTACCTTTGGCGGATGGGGCTGTTTTCTGGGGAAACATCCTGCAGACACTTTAAGTCGGACTGCAAATACAATCGACATATTGTGGTGGTCCGATGACCTGCTCTGACTGGCAGGCCGTCATCATGGTGCAGAATAAAGAAAGAAGAGTGTGTTTGACTGAAATATAATAATATAAAGAGCTGTAAACAGGGAAAAGATAGCTTGTAGCATCTGTGTACACAGCAGGTACATTGTGTCAGAACTGTTTAGGAAAGGGGAAAAGTTCATCTGGGTTTGCTTCATGGCTAATATGGTTACCTGGCTTTTATTAGAGCTGAATTAAAGCTCTGTGTTTGGAGATGGCGGCCTCGATGCTAACCTTGTTCCAGAAATAGAGCCCCAAGATGTTTTTATTAGATAGTAAAAAAAAAAAAGAGTTGCCATTGTGCTTTGCCTTGCACGACTCTTTAAGTGTGTGTTCAGTACATTTGGGCGAGTGTGTGTGTATGTGTATGTGTAAGGTAAAAGGCCAGTGCCACATTACCACATAAGCAGATGAATAAATCTTCTGTTCAGACGTTTGGTGATTTACTGACTCATATGAATTTGATCATGTGTTTTCTTTAATGTTTTTTTGCTAAAACCCCAGCTAAAGGGTGGGCGCTGTGCCCGGAAGCAGAGAGTTTACGTGATGTTGCACACCCAGTTGGAAAGAAGAAGAAGAGAGGAATGGATGATTTTATTTCAGGTTTTTCATATCCAACAGTGTTAACTGTGTACTGTGAAGCGGATAGAGACACGATGGTCCCGCTGACTGAAAGGGTTTAGGCAGGATTTCGCCTCACTGATCTTTTTTAGAAACGACCAACTCTCTGGCGTGCCGCCGGGCTCTCGCCACGGCACGCCTGCTTTTGATACCTGAAGTCTGGCTTGTAAACCAGCGTAAACCGACACCCACAGTGGCATTTTCTGCATCTCACATGCATCAGATCGCACCCAAAGTGGAACGCAGCCCCGCCTCTCGCTGGTTTACAGCACAGGCTTAATACACAGTTGATACTTTTAAACTTAGTGGGCTTTTTCCTCTGAATTATTGTGACACTCACTGCTCACATGTGTCATAAACTTAGTTTGCTTCGATCAGGTCAGACAGACAAAGATAACTTTGGTTGAGAACAACAAAAACTGACTTTGACACTTTTTAGTAGCTCTCTTACTGATATTTATCGTAGCCAAAAGTCGGAAACTACAGCTCATTCAGCTGGACACAGAATAACATTTTATCTAATGGCTCGAGTTGTTTTCAGATTGACGGAGATGATAAAAATACACCATGATTCATTTTTCGTAAACACATTTGTTGCCTGTTGCCCATTTTCCTCTCTACCGTGTAAAAAGGAGACACATAAATATGGTTGATTTGCATTAGATTAATAAATAAATCAAGCAGGAAGGCCTTTATGTCAATGGTGAGTGTTGAAGGTCGCCAACCCTGGGATGTATTTATATAAAAGTCTAGCCAATCAGCTGGTTCTCTCAGACATTAACATCATCGGTGGGAAACACAGAAACTTCTGTTAATGCCTGAAATAAATCCCTCCTGAGCAGCATGTTATTTCAACTAAAACAAGTATTATTCTGGGCTTTTTTGTTTTTACATGACTAAGTATTTGCCAGGTGTCTTTTCTTTCTTAAACCCTGAATGGCACCTTTATTTGAGAGAATTTACACATTTTTATACATTTTTCAACTTGTAGTTTGATGCGTTAAAGTCTGAACAGCCCTGATTTATGAACAATTTCACTTTTTGTTTTTTACCCATCTAATGTGAATTGACCTCTTTGTCTACTTCTGGTTTTGGCCATGGGGATAACCAACACAGAAAAGGTCACAGACAGCCTCAAAAATCCAAACACACACACACACACACACACACACACACGGCTGGGGTGGTTTATTGAGTGGCAGTAAAAAAAATAATGCTGAGAGAAATGTATCCAATCTTGACTGGCCCCGTTTGGGCTGTTCCGGACGATGAGGAACTGAACCCACCTCCATTGTCAGATTGCACCAAGTTTTCAATTTAAACCTAATTTTCCGACCCTGTCGGGGGTATTTGTGCAACCCTCCCGTATTTGCATCTAGTTACATGCACATACAACCTGTTTCTGTAAACGTCTATAAAATGTGCATCGTTTATTGTCATGTTCCACATCACCCATGGAGGAAAAGGTATTTCGCTGCCTGGTCTCTCACAGGTGAGAGTCATATTTCCAGCTGAGTCCTCTCAGGCAGATGTTTCATAAAAAGCACATAAACCACATTAAATTATTGCATGGTGGGTCGTTTTTTTTTTTTTTTTTTTTAGTGTTTAAACTGGGCAATGTCAGGTTGCCGTGACAATGGCCCTTGGTGTTTCGCTGCCCTGAATTTGCCAACAGCAACACCAGATCCTTCATAAATTGCTGTATTTTTGACCTCTTCTTAAAAATCTGCCCTGAACTCACTGACATTAAGACTCATATTTCACAACTAAAAACGTAGCAAGAACATTAGAAAGTCCCCTTTACACTCATTTGTTTTTACCTGTTTGGAATTTAAAGAGAGCTGCTGAGTTTAAGTGCGCTTTATGAATTTAAAGGCTTCCTCAGAGCTCTTTTGGTAACCTTAACCTGCATAAACACTGGTGATTTAGCCTGAGTTGCAGGGAAAAGAATTTATGTGATTACCTGGGAACGTTTTATATCCCTCTGCATGGAAAGTGACAGCTGAGCGTGGAAGACACTGGAGCATTCAGAAGGCTGCTGCTCAGTGTAGATGCTGCAGGACCTCACTTAATGGGAGGAATAAACACTCCTGTCTGCCTCCTCACACAGATTTGCAGAAGCAAATAGATAAATGGCAGTAAACTAAAGTGACTGGTGTTGCAACAAATGGATTTTGAAATAGTTTTCATAATGATTGTTTAAAAGCAACCAGACATTTGGCCTATAGAGAAATAAATAGAATATAGAGAAATACATTTATCTCTTTCTCTTTTTTTTTCTGACACACACACACGCACACGCACAGACACATACTTTTCTTTCTCATTCAGGCACCTGGTCATATATTTCAACGGCCTCTGACACTCCGACGGCAGCAAAAAGTATTTAGCAGTCTAAAAGCAGGAGCTGGGTTTTGTTCTAATCTCTGTTTGGACTACAACAGATTCCTAAACAAACTGTTGCGATCCGACACCACTATTTCCCATCAGGGAAAAGACTGCATTCAACATAGCGCCGCCATCCTCATCGTCATCTTTCCAGTCCGTCAGCTGTGCTGAACCGTGATCAAAAACTAGCATGTGCCCTGCAGGGACGGACGGGTTTATCAGTGTTGACAACAGTGTGGATGAGATTTGAGTGTCTGTACAGCAGATCTGCAGTGATTGGTTAATCCTAATTTGTGAGTGGTTATTCTGCCTTTGGAGAGTTTCCTCTTAAATATGGCCATAGCAGTACTAATGCCAGTGGGTTTTAATGATGCGTGTAATTTCATGCATTAACTTTAGCATGCAGGAACATCTTTCCAAGGTCGCCATCTCTCAAATCCTGCAGGATTAAATGCTAAGACTGCGATGCAGCTGCTTCTCAAGATAATGAGGGTGTGTGGTCAATCTGACTGGTTTATTGTCGTTCACACACCCATAGCTAATTATTAAATCCACGCCCTGTAAACTACCCACCCACCATTTTTATTACGCTCACCAGGAATGTGAAGCATATACCCAGGGCAGTGCACTGGAGCCCATCAAATAATAATGGCTGGCAAATGATGTCAATGCTTAGATTAATAATTTCATTTCATTTTTTAAGGCAGGAACATGACAACACTTTTAAAAAGTGAAACTTTCTGACTTCACTGTCTAAACTTATTTGAGGTTGGTACTAAACAGCCACTAGATGACGCTAACTTTTGCAACTACAGGTCACAACAGGTTGCTTGTAGAATGGCCTGAATTCGTTGGTGTATTATGGCACTGATGTTTTATGTAATAAAAAAAAAAATGTGCAGCAAATTGTTTATTTAATAAAGTCAATGCGAGTTTTTTAATTAGGTCTTTTTTAAATTTTTTTGGTATTCTATCACTAACAGTGTCACTGACTAATTGACCAATCTTTATTAATCTTATCAGAATTATTTTTAAAAAGTGTTAGAAAATAATTTTAACTTTATAAACAGATAAGTTGCAATAAAATTCACTCGATATCTTTACATTGTTTAGAAAAACGTAACATAACAATAAGGTTGTGGGAAAAAGGTAATTTCTTCCCTGGAGAGGCAGAAAAATGATGAGCTCACCTTTTTGAATTATAATTGAGCTTTTTTAGAAGCAAATAATGGCAGAAGGAGCCTCTGACTGTTCTGTCAGGGTAGGAAACACTAATCTGCAGGGTGATTCATGTGCAGGACAGGCTGAGAGGATTTCCCCCCGGGATGTGTTTTGTTTTGATGTTTCTCGCTGTGGCCTGATGAATGACCACATGGAGAGTTGGGGGGGGGAGCGTGGGGGTCTTTGGACATGTTAAAGGACACCTGTGGGGCTTTAGGGGCCCCAGAATGATAGACAGGGTTCCGCTTCAGGTGGCGGTAATTTCTCTTATATTATGTCTCTCCCCCCTGTCTGTGTGTGTGTGTGTGTGTGTGTGTGTTTTCTTGCACATGGCCTCAAAAGGAGCCCAAAGGAATTCTCTTTTAGTTTTTCAATTAATGCTTTTCCTGATTTTTTTTTTTTTTTTTTTTAAGAAAACACTTTTTCTATGATATAAAAAGTGTGTAATTCAAGCTTCAGTTTCATGTATTAGATTTTATTGTCACCACTAGATGTCATCAAACCTCACACACAGCACCTTTAATTAAGGCTAATTGAACACACACAGTCAAGGGGATTTGGTTAGAAATATATGATGTCTGTAATCACACACCACAACATCACGTCTATGTTTGGATGTTCTCCCTCGTACTCTTATCACACGGAGATCAGCTATTAGACAAATGCAGCATTGTTGAAGGCCCAGCCAGGGCCTAATATGCGCATGCATGTGTGGTTGCGCATGTGAAGCGGCGGCAGCGCTGGCGCTCATCTCATCTGGGTGACTCTGCACCTGATACTGAGCCTGGAGAGCTGGAGGTATTTTAAATAAGAGGACAGGTGCTTGTTATTAAATGTCACGGGCTGATCTTCTAGAATAACCAATAAACTTCCCGAAACTGGCTCCCCATCCTCACACACACACACACACACACACACACACACAGATTCTTTCAGTGATTCTTCAGGCAGTTGTCACATGATTGAGTTAGAATAACCTGCCTTAATAAAATGAAGAAAACATTCTTTCCACCTCACTGACCTTGACTCTCTCAGATGTGCACACACTCACGTCTGCCAACATACAGGCATGACAATGAGCTAACATTGCCTCCATCATACCTAGCTCACTATATCTTGTGTTTTTATTGCTTTGAATTTAACATATTCCCTTCTGTTACCTAGCAGCTTGAAGCAGGTAATGCACTTTTTCTGCCTCTAGTAATGGCAGATCTTTTCACAAAAGTGTGTATGGGCATGTTTCTGCGTGTCGGAGCCATTAGTTCAGAGTGCAGAGGTCATCCCGGGGGGGTGGTCAGAGTTTACATCTTATGTTCCAGCTATAGAAGAGGTCCTCTGTTATATGCTGAAAGGACACTGAAACAGTGTCTTCAGAGGGAGGCCTGGGTGGCCCAGGCAGGAAATGTTTTCAAATAGCAAGATGATAAAGATCATAATGACCTGTGAGAAGAGTGCAGACTGTTCTCATCTTTTGTCCACATCATTTCATTTGCATCCATGTTTTCATGGCCGCATGTGTTAGTGTGGGTCAGTGCATGAAAGAATGCATGTTTTGTGTGACGTGTGTCTGTTTCACTTGGCTCGTAAAGAGGTCCATGCTGGTCATATGAGAACCTCAGCTGAACTTAAGAATCTCTAAATAGTGGAGGTTCTATGTTTGGGAGCTGGACCGAAGCCACTGGCCCTAGCACTGACCCCACACCTGCCCTGTGTGTACGTGTGTGTGTGTGTTTGTGTGTTCATGTACCTATTACATACTGAGTACCAAAAATACCCATTCTACTAGCAAAGTGAGGATATTTTGGCTGCCTGCCCCCCCCAACTTCAAAGGACTGTTTGAGGGTGAAGACTTGGTGTTAAGTTTGGGTTTAAAATTGGATTGAGGTTAGGGTTAGGGTCAAGGGGTCAGTAGGGATGGTTAGAGTAAGGAGGATGGTGATGGATGTAAATACAAACACACTGTCAAAGTAAAAGCATGTGTTGAGATTAATTTCACTCCACACCCATTTTCAACAAATTGCTCTTCGCTATTTCTTTATTAGAGTAAATTAATCCCATCGTTTGAGGACAGAAATCTCTGACATCTGGGGTCTTTAGCAATTCTGCCACATCCTGCTCAGATGTGTTTATTAAAGGAGTTTTCATCCTTCGTCTCATCCATTTTTCCTTATTTCCTCTCTCATTCATCTTTCTCTTCCCTCAGCCATTACCCCCTCTCGTTATCTCCCCCCGCCCCCCCTTTCACAACTTCCCCCTCTCTTTTCGCTGCTAATTGCCACCTCGTTGCAGCATCACAGGAGCCGGGAGCTCATTAATTGCTGAAGAGGAGACAGGTGGCGCCACTATGTTGTGATAATTCTTGTTAGTTGTGTCACTTTATTGTGCTCCTGTTGTGTTTGTGTGTGTGTGTGTGTGTGTGTGTGTGAGTGTGTGTGGCTCCTGCTTGTTAGCGACACAGAGCCCCTTCTCACTGTAATCTCTTTGTTTATGCAGTGCGAAAAGGGCCTGGCAGGGGCATGAACTCCCCACGCTCTTATCCCACTGCGCCACTCACCCCTATCAGACCCTCATGCCCCTCCGCCACCCTTCCAACACCCCACTTTGCTCCCACCGCCTCCTCTGTTGGCCTCCACCCCTGCCGTCCCTCCCTGTGACCCATTGTCCGTCCTTCCTGTCTCGCTTTGTTAGCATCAGAAACTCGGGCTGTACATTCTGCAGCAGGTCAAAGATGAGCCTCTATGCTACAGGACATCATGTTCCTCTGCAGCCCCCCTGGTTATTGTAATGCACACAACCACATTTGTGCCTCAGATTACAGCTCATATCAAACAGCATCAGCACCGGCGTGTGAAAAGCTCATTTAGTGGGTTAAACTATCTTTAAATGACTTTCATAAGTATCTAACTGCTTTACGTTCTGCATGTTTCACTCTCTTTAGTTCTTAATTCCCAAATAATTTTGATTTCAGAACTATATTTTACTTTTTTGCACTTCAGTAACATAAACTTAATTATTCCAAGCTCACTTTTTCTATTTATCTCTCTAAAGAGACCGTTGGAATCAAACCACACACCACACTCTTCCTGTTCCATCCATCCTGACCTTCAGCTCTCCTTTGAAGCACTCGCTAAAACAGTGTTCAGTCTTTGGCAATAAGTGTCTGATTGTTGGGTAAAGTCTATGAGAAAGAACAATCACAAAGCAAGCAGTGTGTTGGCCGAGCTGGAGCGCTGTGGTGAGCAATGATGTGTGAATAAGTCAGTGTGTGTGTGTGTGCGTGTGTGTGTGTGCGTGTCGGTCTGGATCAGTGTGTGTGTCTTGTATTCATCCGTGTGTTCATGCAGGTGTAGAGGTTAGCGAGAGTGCGTAGGTCAGCATCCTGCCCCGGGTGTCACCTTGCTCTGTTGGGCCCAAACAACCTTCTCTTCTCTTCTCTTCTCTTCTCTTCTCTTCTCTTCTCTTCTCTTCTCTTCTCTTCTCTTCTCTTCTCTTCTCTTCTCTTCTCTTCTCTTCTCTTGTTAGACGGTTCATTAACTCCCGTGTGTGTATGAAAGACATGAAATGAACATGACCATCTATAGGGATGAAGGGTCCGTGTGCATGCTAAGACCCAGTTATTCTTCTGTCTAAACTGTCTGACTGACACAGAACACAGCACATGTAATTATGGAAGGCATGTGCTCCGTTTACAGCTGCTTAAACGCCTGCTGAACTTTTTGCCAACATTCTTAAACTTCTTTAAGTATTGCTTGACTGTTTCGACGGTGGTCATTACAGTTTTATCCTGAAGATAAAACTTGTATTTTACCGTATATCTGCCTTGGTGCTGGTTAAAGGAGAGCATAAGGATGGAACAAACAGCCAAACAGACAGCAGCAGCAGCAGCTAACTGTAGGTGATCAATTTAGATTTCTGTGTCCAGCCATAACTGAATTATCCACATGGTTGTCTTGGTAACTGTCTGACATAGGTATGTTGGGCCTCAATGGGAGGAACCAACTGATGACTTTAAATGTCAGTGTTGTAACATGCCTGTTTGGACGATACATTTACTGGGATGTTTGATGACCATAGATAACTCAAAAAAACCCTAAAAAGATGTCAGGATCTGATTTGTTATGGCCTAATAATGTGGGAAGATTATAATAAAAGGACAAACAATGATATGAAGTAAAGGGCTTCTTGGAAAAAAAGAGAGAAATGTTTCTATTTCCATATGGGGGCCCCATGTCTCCTGTATGTCATGCCCGCGTTACTCTTTTTGATATCCCATCCCCTTGATCAGCCGCTTCCGTCTGTAACAAATTTGACCAGAAAGTGATTTTGAAACTGAGTTGTCTGATTATTTTAAAAAATACTTCCATTCTAGCACAGAATAATAATAATAATTTGTCTGGGATTACAGAGACCCTTTGTCTTGCCCTGGAGGTGCACACGGGATTGAAGTAACAGGACACCAATGCATTGAAATTCCATTTTATTGTCCTTTTCACCTGAGGGAAAACTCCTCTACTGTTGGCCAATTAAAGAATAATGGAAATATTTCTGCTATCATAATTACAGAGGAGGGTTTTGTGGTGGATTCTGTTTCTCGCTCTGGTTTGTGTTGCACCCCACCCTGGCCCCGCCCATCCCATGTCGATGATTTTATGGTAGCTGTAAAGTGATACAGTGAGTGGTTTCACAATGACAATAACAAGCTATAAAAGCCATTCCCACTCCATCAGCACGCCCTCATTAGGTTTAAATGGCTGCTTGACACCTACCCCGTCAATGTGTGTGTCAGAAGTCACCACAATGATTGAAATAAAATGCCAGCTCGCATTTCATTGGACTTTTGAGTTTTTCCTGTAAAGTATCCCAGTGTGATGTGTTCATAACTCTTCTTTGGGGTGATGTCATCCATGTGAGTGGCTGCTCCTTAGTAAAAGTAGAAAAGATGAGACATTTTAATGTTTGTTCAACCGTTTCGCAGTGAGATTATACAAATTAGTCAAAGAAATTTAAAAACGTTATCTAAAGACATTTTCTCCCAGCCAGGAAGTTAATTGATCGTTTGCCTCTTGGGCTGCTGACTCATCCATGAAAAAGGATTTTCTCATAGTGGCACAGGGGGGATTTTTCTCTCTGAAGGTCAAAGGTCAACCGAGAATGAATTGGCGTGGAGGTCGGAGGTCGAACTGAGAGGCTTCTTCTCCGTCGTGCCGCACCTCTGTCATCACTCCTTGTTTTATCCTGCGGTTGCTGGTCGATTCTCTGGGCGGCCAGTTGAGCTACAGTGTGTGTGATGGGCATGCGTGCGGTGGGAATAGCTGTTGCCGTTCGTCAGTCACACCACCGTCATTATCGTGTTTACAAATGCACCGCAGCTCTTTAACATTCCACTCTCCTGTGCGTGTTCTCATCCCTCTCTCGAGCTCCCACTGCTCATTATTATATTTTAAGGGTTATTTTTGCTGTCTGGACCTGAGCCGGAACATTAGTGAACCTTCAAATGTGTTAAACTACAAAAGTAAAGGAGGATGTGATAATGAAAAGGAAACTGCCCTGCGTGTCACTCATTCACGTCACCTTCACCACCACACACACCTCCTCTTCTTCCTCTGTCCATGCCTTCAGACCGTCAGCCAGAAGAGGATTGCTGTGTACATGCACCGGTGAATGGGAGCGAGCGGCCGGGCTTAGAGTAGATTATGTTAAACTGCTTGTTAGTTTAAAGACACGATGTGGTGAATAGATGGAGGATTAGCTGCTGTGGCACAGAGGTGTCTCCCTAAAATTGACTTCATCAGCTGACAGCCATTCAGTTCACCCATCATACAAAAGGATGAATTCGAAAGAAAAGAAATATTATCTTTAAACCCTTTGAAAGAGATGAAAATATAATATATGAATAGGAAATCTCCGCATCAAATCAGTTTGGATATTGAAATTTAACACGGTTTCAGCAGAAGTATATATATATATATATATATATATATTGAAGATCAGATGCTTCACTAGTTAGAGTTCTCTGTTATCCATTATTGATAACAGTCTTGTGCCTAATTACCCTTGAGTGGTTTCACAGTTCACACATATTAGTTTGTTCTGTTTTTAAAGCTCTTGACGGGTGTTTTAGACTAACAGAGGAATCCTGGTCAAGCTCTCAGATGCGTTTTTGTGTCTTCTTCAAACAATTCTCACATTTCTGCACCTGCACCAGCATCCAGGTTTCCTTACAGGCGGCTGATGTTGTTGTGACGTGTGGAAGCTGATAAAAGAGGGCGACTTTCACCTTCTGAGAATTCCTGTAGAAGACGAAAAAAAAAAATAACGAAAGTGTTCCCCCCCAAACTGCTAACTCCCTCAGATACTGTTGCTTGTTTTCCAGATATTCCTCACCCTCCTCCTCCTTTTTTCTCAACCTCATCTCACTCTCGTCTGCTCCCTTCCCCCGTTTCAGTGCATCCATGTCCTCCCTGTGTGTGTGTGTGTGTGTGTGTGTGTGTGTGTGTCAGGCCAGCCCTACTAGACAAGTGAAATAAACTCCACCTTTTTGCACCCCTCCTCCCTCCCTCTCTCTTTCTCTCTCTCTCTCAGCTGGGCTGCTACTGTTGAACACGGTTGGAGGACAACCGACTGTGACTGCTGTGCTGCCGTAGCCGCAGCGTTTCACATGGTGTGGACTTTCTCACGTTGTGGCTGCACACACACACACACACACACACACACACACACACATTCAAGACTTGCATGCCCGCCATTCCCCCACCACTTCTCTCTCTCTCTCTCTCTCTCTCTCTCTCTCTCTCTCTCTCTCTCTTTGCTCTCTCTCTCGTCCACACACATACACACGCCGGGAGGGAGAAGGAGGTGTGTGTGTGCGGTGGATCCTTCCCGCGGAGAGCGCTGAAGTGAGGCAGAAGAGAGGAGAGGAGCGGCAGACTGTACCATGCCAGTGCAGGCAGGAAGGCTGAGGCTCTGGATGCAGGCTCCTCTGCTGTTGCTCGGACTGGTCTCCCTTCATGTGCAGGGACACGGTGAGTTATTGCAAAACTTCTCTTTTCCGTCTGTTGACTTTCTGTTGACTGGAGCGCAAATCTGTGCTCTACTGCTTTTTGTAAGCTGCTAGTGATGACAGATGAATTTTAAAATTAGATTCAAACACCCAGGACACGGTCAGATATCAGGTATGCAAGAGGAGGGCTTGTGGCTCCTTAGTGCGATGGAAGACAATTTGAGACTTAAACATCTGGGTCTGAACACCAAAGCAGCCTGTCGTCGGTCCGAGCTCTTGTCAGCGTCCTGCAGCTCCTCCAGCACATGCAAGGGTTTGATCACGCCAGGTGTTTTGATCTCCTCGCATGGACTGGCAGCGGTATGGTCACGGATGGACGCCGTTAGCGGCATCAGACGCTTTTGACGTGACCATGTTTGGTATGTGGAGTGTGATCGAGCGACAGACCGTGCATGGATTTTCTGTAGTGTTTAAGAGCTGCTATGTGCGCGACCCTCCTGGGAATTGATGATCTCCGGTGGGAGGGAGGGTTCCAGTTGTTTGCAGAACCCTGACCCGGAGCCAGTGTGTGAGTTGTAACTGCGCCCGTGCTGGTATTTTTCTCTTTATTGTTGGTCTATTTAAAGTTATCACAGATTGTTTCAGATGGGAGTCCTGAAGTGAAGCCAGCAGAAGCTCATGGCTCAGACTCTCTGCTATGCGCCGAGGTCGTGCTGTGACCTCTGGCTCATGTCATCCCCTCTTTCTCGTCCATCTTTCCTGTCATTGTCACCAGTGGGGTCAGCTTTCCTATGGACTCCACGCTGGTTTACCCCTCCTGGTGATTTATTCTCCCTGCTCAAAAAGGCTCTTTTATCATTCAGAGGCATGACAGTGTATTCTCATGCCACAAATGCGCATGTCCAGCTGAAAACAACTATTTTTTTTTTAAATCTCATGTTGACATAGTTTTGTTAATCCTCTCACACAGTTTCATTGTGAAATCTGAAGATTTGTTTTTTTTTTAGAGAACAAAATCTTAATTTTAATATTTAATGGCTTGGTTCAGTCATCTTTGTTACCATGGTGATACAGTCAAATTCAAAACATTTAATATTTGTCTCCATTTGAAATTACTAGTCAACTAATTATTCATTTTTTAACAAAATTATTACCAGAAGCCCCTTATTAGATGGTAGAACTCCTGTTCTTTTCAAGAATTTCCAGGTTTTAAAACTTTCTGTTGCCATGTCAACCATGCACGTTTCATAACTCACCATGTGCATATTTTCCCCAAAGTTTCCTGTGCTAAATGATATTGTTAAAGATTAATCCAGTGTATGCAAACAGTGAGAAATACAGGTTAAAATTAAATATCACATTTCAAGTCTGCGTCTGTGTCTGTGGCTCATTGTTGATGCAGGCGTGATTGATCGGACCAGTAAGGGACCCTTTGCTCACTCGTCAAGCTGATGAGTGAGTGTGCTGGCATCAGAAGAATCTGTGTCTGAAAAGGCAAATATTTGTTTGCTGAAAAATAAGGTCTCTCCCGCAAACAAAAGGACACTCTGTATGTTATTCCTCAAGGAGAGAGGAACGCATCAGGAATGTGCGCGCTTTATAAATCACGCACACACACAGATCATCTGTGTCCTTCCACCCTCTCCAGGCTGCGGCTCTTCGCCGCCAGTTCTGGGAAGTGAGCATGATAGCTTACATTTCATTGTCCTTGGTGGAAATAAGCGCCGCTGTATCAGTTTTCACAGTCAAAGCTCCGCCAGTTGCTTTGCTTTTGTCACGGTCTGCTAACGAGATGCAGTCGCTCACTTTATTTGTTTTAACATCATAAAACGCCACACTGGTTTTTGCTACACGTATTTTCTTGCGAGTTGTTGCTGCCATCTTTTACAAGCTAGCTTCATTGCCATGGTATCAAAGGCCTTAAAGATGATCTTTAAAGTGCTTTAAAGAGCAATCAACAGGTTAATGGGGCAGAAGGGCCGATGCTCAGCTTTAAATCTTTTCAAATAATAGAAAACAGTCAATAAGGCTAAGCAAAAGTATTGAGAGCTAATACACACTTTGAAACTGCTGGTCATATTTTCTGCCCGTCCGGTACGGTGCTTCCTGGCAGGATGTGTTGGGTATCCTCATTGCAAACTGATGCCTAATTAGAGCTACCAATCTGCTGCGCAAAAACAAAAGCTGGCGTCCCAAAGTCAACTTTCACCTGAGATATGGCTTCATTGCTTCATTTTGTTCTGTGTGATGCAGACGGGAACCCACCGTCTGGGGGAAGTGAAGGTCAACGGGTCACGACCCAAAAGGCTAATTTGGCTGCAAGAATTCAGTGGCAAATCAAAGACGTGAGGGGGAGAGTGGATCTGCTTTAATGTTGTGTGTAACAGGAAGGAAAAATAAAATGACCCCCAGGATTTGGGGACTGAGGGGGAGTGACATCCTGTAACAGAGCCAGTAACTTTAAACCCAGTCAGGTTACTAAGCTGACTTCTTCTGTGTGTCTGTGTGTGTGTGTGTGTGTGTGTGTGTGTGTGTGTGTGTGTGTCTATGTGTGTGTGTCTCCTCTCCTCATTATTCTGGGTTTATTTTGATATGAAGGACACTGTTTGACCCTGGAGCGTTACATTATGTTCTGGCCCTTTGAAAGCAGCCTGATGTTTTACAGCTGTATTCCTACTTATTATATATATATATATATATATATATATATATATATATAAAACATTTTTTATTTTTTTTATATATGTTTTTTTTTCCTATATATTTCTCTTTTTTGTGTCTTTTAAACTGTAGTTGTTGCACTACAGCCATAAGAACCTAGAACCGTGCGGTGTTGCAGTGACAGACGGAGAACAGGTGACGCTGTGCACAGCAAAGCAAAGCTGGCTGTCACAGCCGCAGTGTGTCTGGACTTTAAGGGCTTAAGGTTTTCCATGCAGCCGCACATGTGGCGGCCCACATAATACCCGCCCGTCCCAGCCCCTGGAACATTTCTTTTTTTTTTTTTTTTTTTTTTGATGGGGAAGGCTAATTGGGGTGTGTTGAGTAGGTGCATATTTTGAGCCAAAGCAGATGGATATGAAATATAGACGTAGACGTTTGAAGACTTCCTTTACCAAAGTTTTCCCCAAAGGCTGAGATTAGGGCCGTTTCCACAAGCGCTTAGAAGTTCTGCTCGGTCACGGATGCTGTTAGGTCTTGTGTCTGGAGAGAAAATAAATGACCTCACGGGCTCATGGACGTTTCAGATTTGGCCAGTGAGTTAATTGCAGGAAATTGTTGGCAAAGAGGAGGCGCATGAATCAACGGCCTAAAACGTGGTGAAAGAAACATTCACAGACGGCAATTTAGGGTCATTAGTAGATGTCAGCGTGTCCACTTTTAACCAAATGGCTTTATAGGCACCCAAATTGTCATCATGGTGTGATGGTGCCTACTGGCTGTCTAAGTGCGTGTGTGTGTGTGTTTGTGTGTGTTAGGGTTAGGTCTGGAGAAGGTCTGGAGCCACTGATGGGTGATATTTGACTTAGATGATGGAAGCTAATCACACCAAGAGACAGTGAGCCGCATATAACTGTAAACACACACACACACACACGCATACTCACACACACACATACACACACATACAGGCAAATACAAAGCAGCAACTCAGGTAGACAAGAATTTTTATGATGGATTTTACACAAATCCACTGTGACGTCCACATACTGTGCACACATTAGAGAGATATAGGTTTTGCTCCTAGCATAAACACTCACACACACACACACACACACAATGACAAGCTGTATACACATGCACACAACCAGGCTGTAAATGGATGGAAAGAGACTGTTTAAGCCTGTAGGGATGACTGAGATGCCACAGGCCGAATTTTTTGGGAAATAAACACACGGCAGCTGTAACGTTAACACCCTCCATACTCCCAAACACTGGCTCTCTCTCTCACTCCAGACACACACCAAATGCTCGCAGGAGTCTTGAATTCGTGATAATTAGAGTTTGAATACAAAAACATCCAAAAATGTGAAGTTCACAAAGGTCCACTGTGCCATATTTTAATAATATCTGGAATTCAGATACGATTCACATTATCATTGAGTTTTTATCTTAAAAAAAAAGCCAAACAGACAGTTGCATTGAGGCGTCCTATATTATTGTGTTTACCAAGGTCAAACTCTGCCTACGCTGAATTCTTGGTTTTTCAAAATATCAGCTTATCAGCGTTATTACCTTGACTGTGGAAGCAGCTTGACCCAGTGAGCACACCCTGTCTCTGAAAACCATGACAATAACCTAATCAGACTTATATCTGAATCTGAATACTTGCTGCAGTCATGTCTCAGTGAACATTTACTTTTTTTAAGGATGATTTCCGTTTCCGTCTGTGTTCGTCATCGTACATCAGCGACTCTGATGGAACATTTTATTTTAGTTTTTGTGCTGTTTGTCCGATGGGACTGTTTCTTAGCAGGCTGGGAAGAATAACTTGCGTATGCTTGCCCTGTGTTGATTATAACATGACCAAACACTTCCAGTGTTTACTTAAGAGAAGAAACAGGCCTCAAAAATGTTTGTGTTAATATCTAATATCTTTAATATCTCATGTGACGCCACAAAGGTGTAATTACATAAAGAAATATGTAATCAGACTTTAGCCACATGTGCTAGCAGCAGGGAGTTGCATCTGCTAAAAATGTCACGTGTCATTCCATAAGTTTTACCTCGTGAGTGTGTGTTTTTGTGTAGGTGTATCCATTGTTTATCGGTTTATAGGGATGATTTTAGCTATGATGGAACAATGAATCACATGATGTTAGCACAGGAATAGCTCATCCGACAAGGTAAAAATAGCTGCGGAGCGTGAACGGACTGAAGGGTGTGTGTGTGTGAGTGTGTGTGTGTGTGTGTGTGTGTGTGTGTGAGGAAGAGCGGTACACCTGTGGAAAAGGTTCTTCCACCTTCTGCTCTATGAAAGTGCAAAAAAACTAGTGCAATGTAAGTACTTTGTTTTGTTGCCATGTTTCCACCAGTATTTGCTGGTGTCCCTTCCCAGTTTGATGTCCAGCCGCTGGCTGGCTCCAGAGCCTGCTGGAGGTCACGATCCCTACTGACTCCAGGGAGGTGTGGGGTCATTAGCTTTGCTGCTGTTCCCCACCATAGATAATCACACAGCCCAAGATAACCAACCCACGGCAGACGGCAGCTCGTCTGATCAGCCTGGTGACACCTCTCCAGCAAATGCTGCTCTCTGTCAATAGACCCTTTTCAAGCTTTTACTAAATGTTGTCACTCCTTTATTTATCATCAGCCACTTGGAACCAGCCACTCAAGAAGATCATCAGTCGTTATGATCCACTGCCTTAAAAAACATTTGAATAAAATTGTTTCATATTACACAATTGTTTCTTGTTAACGGGGCTTGTTTATCCCTGAAGAAACATCTTCCTCCACGTCTTCTTCCACGCGCTGTTCCGCCAGCTCCAAAACTACTGCTATGTGTTTTAAATAAATAGAGGGAGCTGCATAACAAGATGACATGTGTTTAAATAAATCCCTCAGACATACCGTATCTGCCCTACATGCTGCCGTCTGGTCAAACACATCTGTCTGATGGTGTGGAGAATCAGCCGCTTTCATGGATTCACTCCAGATCAGTGGTGCCTCGGTTGTGCACAAACACACTACCGAGTAGTGTCGGAAATCGGGTGCTTTGTATATTTTAGTAAGTCTGCTGTTTAGCATTGGGAGCGTTGGAGTGAATATTTGAATCAGACGTCTCATTTTATGGCCATGCATCACCATGGAGCTGCAGGAGTAGCTATGATTTGTATGATGTCGGTGTAGCCTCATCAGGGCGAAGTTTGGGAGCATCCAGCCAGGTCTGGTTTGATGGCAGGAGTGGCTCCCAGGTGCCCCAGAGAAGAAGGCGGGGAGCTTTTGATGGTATCCTTTCACTCCTTCTCCTTTATTTAAGGTCTTTTCACCATTTCCTGCTACTCCCTTAGGAGTACCGAGGGTCTTCGATTGAAAGTTCCAGAGCCCTTGTATACATGTCACTTATCCCCATAAAAGGACAAACAAACTCACACACACACACACACACACACACACACACACAGGGATGACAGCTGCATAGCCAGAGCCTGGTTCATTACTGCATCATTCATCAGGGTGACATAATGAAGGAATGTTTGAAGAGCTGTTGATGATGTTGTTGTGTTGGAGGACAGGCAGCCTGAAAGCAGCTCCCATTATCCTTCCCTCTGCTTCCATTATGCTGGTTCTGGTAGAAATGGGATCCTAACACTTGTGTGGGAGATGTAGGAGAACCAGAGTGTGAACGACAGCACTGTGGTAGTCGAGGCGAGATGTTTTCAAGCTTCAAGCTTCAGGTTTCAGGTTCTCACAAACCAGGACAGCAGTGCTTCAAGATGCAATTCGCCACACTTGCCATACGGAATACGGAATAATATACGGAAAGATTGATGGCAATGTTAACGCACGTCAGCGGCAACTGCTGATCATTTTAAATGCCTGCTTTCAGTGTGCCTCCTCGGTCTTGTCTTGTGTGTCTTGTCAGTGATAAATATCTCTCTCACTCAATAGATAGCCTACTTCAGTGTAAACCCTCTTCTGTGTACATGACTTGATTTAATTTAGAATCGATGCATGTGGGGGCAAGCATTACAATGAAAGTCAGTTTCTCCATGCATGCCCAAACAAGAGCTTTATTTTGAAAGGCTCCGCACCGGCGGTGCTTCAAAGTCCTGCCTACTAATGAAAAATGGAGCGGTATAAGGGTAATTCACGTGACGTCATATCCTCTTCCGGGTTTACCAATAGCAGGGTGCACAATTTTTCACTCCATTAAGTGACCGCTCGGATCTCCAGGTAAATGACGTTACATTTTGAAAGGTTAATATTATTTACGACTAGGCAAGTTAGTTTTTCTTGCTAATGTTATATGTGTTTTGGATTTTGCTATTATGAAAATGTCTAGATTTATTTGGGAATTGAAGTTAAGCAATGTTAATAATCCCAGTATGTAGCTAGCTATGCATTTCCTTTATATATCAATGCATAATCACTCACCATACCTCTAACTCTTGGTCAAAGCACATCTAATATAATGAAAGCTAAAATTTAAACTACCTGTTCCGCTGAGTTTTATACTGTGTGTTGTGGCTGTGCAGTTTCTAAGTGGGCAATAACCAAGCCAGACACATCTGTTGTTATGTTAACATGGTTAACTACGTTGAAACTGCCAGGCCAGTGGTCTTTATCAGCTGAATAGGCTGATGAATACATAAATTTGGCTATGTCCTTAGATTAATTTGAGAATTCTGGTAATGCTATTTATAGGCTAATACCAGCTGTGTATAACAATACCATGTGTAGACTTCTTTTTGCATTTACTTTTTATATCAATATAGACTCACAGTTTTATATCAAAGTTAACATTACCACAGAGATAAAACATTGTTGCTCTTTTTTTTTCTCACAACAGTATGTCACAAGCCTGGTGCAGTGTCCCTTGTTGCCCCAACAGCAAAAGGAAATCCCCCCCATTTGAGCCACGAATTCCCAGTGGATAAAAGTATACGTGCCAACTGGGTGAGGACAGTCAGGAGAGATGAGGGACCAAGTCCTGGGGTCTTATTTTTATTGTGGTCCTAAATCTACAATAATGATAAATTTGGATGATTCTATCACCATTCTATGGCAGAGAAATGAACAAAAACAAGCCTCAGGTACACACAGGCAGACAGCAGCATGATCATCTAGCATTGGTTTCTAGCATATATTCCTAGCCAAATTTAAGAAATTTCTAAATGGTAAAGTATATGATGGATAACTTTATCAAGAAAAAAGATAGTAAACAGTATTAATGTTAACTTTACCTTTTGTATTTAAACAACCTTGGTTGAATTCTGAAGCAGTGTGTAGAATCTCTGTGGAAGAGAGTTCGCCGATACCCTGCAATTACTCACCCAGAAGTAAACCGACATCAGTGTGAATTCCCATTATTTCGCCCACCGAAAAGCTATTGCTCTTCTTAATTTAAATAAATTTCCTTCCACCTGACATGATTTTATTAAAAAAAAAAAAAAAAAAGATAATAATTTATCATGCTATAATGTTTTGCAATGTTTGTTGGCAACATATCTTATTACAATGGAATTAATAGATGTTGAATTTTCAATTTGGCAGCATAGAAGGTTGGACATTATTGGGAAATACTGGGATATCCATATGAATATCAGCAGCTGGCTAATGTCCTTTGGTGGTTTGGCTGCATGGATGGAGCAACGGGGACAAAGGGCAGGAGACAAGAGAAGATCAATCCTGTTGTGTTCTGTCACGCTCCAGGTGATGAGTGGAAAAAAGGCAATTAACTTTTGCTGTGTGCCATGGTTTCACTGCGACTGCTAGAGCAACCTTAGCATCAGGGCTACAGCCTGGTTAACATCTCATAAACTGCATTTGTAAGACTTACTTTGACAGAGAAACTCTGCAACAGCTGTGATCCAAAAGATGACGTCTGATGGGGATGAAGCACCCTGGTGTGTTCACGGACACGTTGCAGATGTCTGCAACATCCTACAAGTTCAACCCTGATGGGGGATGATGATGATGTTATTTATATGGAGGTACCATTTACATACAACAGACAGCTAAAATGCTTCTGGCGTCACAAATTCTTCATCTATTTCCGTGTAGCAAGTACTATATACTATGTGAAGAACTGAGTGGGTCCAAGCATCCAGCTGTGTAGCTCTGCCTGTTCATGTCATCACACCATCAAAAAAAATCACCTTTGCACTCAAGTTGTTAAAAAGTCTGGTGTGTCCTGCGGCCTTCATCCTGAAGATCAATCACGCCTGGTGGAGGCATGGGCTAGCTGTTAAGAGGAAGAACACCAGGCCCGTCGCTCTCTTCCCTTTCGCCTGCTTTAGCTTGTGTTGTGGCTTCGGTTGCTTTGGACATTTAATTTTAAAATGAAGAACCACTGTGAACTTGTTTTGATGGCGCAGCTCTTTGATTTGTTGAAATCCTAAAACGAGCCAAGTCTTAACAATACGTAGGAGGGTTTGAGTCTAGGTTCAAGTTGGCCTATTCAGCCTGGTGTGATGCTACGGCAGTGGGAGCCAGGGTGTGAGCGTGCGTAAGGCTAGTGGCGAGGACAACTGGTAGAATCAGGGACTTGCCTCACCCATCTGAAACAGCCGTAATACCCCTGGTGGGAATTAGAGTAGGTAAGATAGAAGTAAGGCTTCAGTGGGAGGAGTGGTAGGATTATCCAGCTGGTTCTTTTTTTTCTAGAATTAATTGTCGCAGAAAAAAAAAAAAAATCCAGTCCTGGCTCCCCCTTGCCATACATCACACCATCTCCAAGACTCAAACCGTGACCTCCCAAACTAGAGCCCACAACCTTAACCACAGAGCTACTCAGCTGGATGTGCAGAGCTGCTCGGTTCTAGATGCAATCCCTTTGAGTGCAAAAGGCTCCGGGTCTGCTTCACAGGACCAGACAGACCCTTGAATTTCAGAGCAGTTTCAGTTAAAACAGGGGTGAGCATTGTCTCCCATTGTCCAGCTGCGCAATCACAGAAACGGCTTCATTAAGACATTCCTGCACATGTGGGATGTCTGGCCTCATCATAACACCGGCAGGAAGATGAACACAAAGATAAGAAGGAAAACACAACGATAAAGCAAAACGGGAGTGAAGAGAAAGAAAGCGAACAGAAGAGTGGGGGAAAAAAACAAAACAAATCTGCAGCCCTCCATGTTTCTCTGTCTGCAGCGATGGCCCTGTCAAACACTAGCAAGATGGACCGCTACTTAGCAGGAAGAAGGGGGCAGGAAGGCAGCGGCATTGTCAAATGAGTGTGTCCTAAGTGGAAAGGGGAGGCGGGTAGTGTTTACACGGGCGCGGTGAAAGGGTTTTTGTGGCTGGCCTTGTTTGACATGAGCAGGATAACAAATGAATATTTTCCCCTTCATTCTTCTTCCACATTTTGTCTCTCTTTCACTAAATCTTCTGTCGCATGCTTCACATCTCTCTCCCTCGCTGTGTGTGTGTGTGTGTTAGCATTGTTAATAGCACATTCACACACACACACCAATCCCCCATATCCTGCCATCAAGCCTAAAAAAGGCTCAAAGTGTCAACATCAGTGTTTGCTAAAACATTTCCAGCGTGGGTTAAATGTCTCTGGAAATGACTGAAGAGGAAGACACGTGATTGGTCGGTTATTTGCAAGTGGGTTTCCGTTACCTGAACCCGTCATTCCAAATAAGACAAACAAACAAACAAACAAGTCTTTGTACGAGTTTCCAGGCCCACGTGCAGATACGTCGTCATCTCCGCAAGGGAGATTGGCCTTCCTTCATTCCAGAGCAGCTGAGGATTTGTCCTTGTTGGCTCTCCCTCCCACAGACGTGGTTTAAGTTGTTACAAATTTTGGACCTGTTCAGCGGTGTGAGTAATCAGAGAGAAAGATGACATATGCTAGCTGGAATATTAGATGTAGAGGTAGGAAATTCAAATGTGTCTGGCTGATAAATTAGCCTGCTAATGTCAGACTTGAATCCCTAATTATTAGTTAGACCTGATGTGAAAACTATTAACAACGGTAGCTCACTTTTAAAGTCTCAAATAATAAGGTTTTTGAATGGTTTTCACTGAGACGTAACACAAAATATGTGCTAACTCTAATATTTTAAGCAAATGTTCGCAGTGCTAGCATAGCATTACTAACATGCACAAACTGAGTGAGGAGCAGCCAGGATTCCCAGGTGCAGGATAGATGTGGAAAACCATGTGTTTGGTAAACAGCAGAGCGCCTCACATGACTGTCCGCTCACACGGGGAGGGCAGCAGAAGAAAGAAAGGAAAAACGGGTGAGATGAGAAGGACGCGTGGGAGACGGCGGGGTTGAAACAAAGCAAAGGCAAAACAACATGAAAAGGTTTTTATCGGGGAAAGGAGAAGCCGGGAACGCGGGAAGGAGGCAGAGGCCGGTTACACAAAGATACCCAAAGGAAAGGAGGGACGAGCAAGCATGGATGAGAGTGAGACACAAAGTGAGTGAGCATGAGGGAGCGGGACAGAGTAAGTGATGAGGAGGGGCAGAGTGAGAGAAAGGGTGGAAAAGGCCACCGGCCTCTGGTCGGTCCCCTCTGTGTGCTGCTAAACTGCTCACCAGTTCCCCGCAGCTCTGTCACTTCTCGTTTGTTAATCCCTCTTTTTTCTCCCCCTCCTACCCTTCCGCACTCTCTTTCACTCAAATCGGTCAATTGTTAAAGTGACCCCTTTAAACCCCACCGGCCCTCTCTCGCGCCATTGTCGCCACAGTGTACAAGAGAAACATTTAAGAGGGTGCTCGGCGCTGGAGGCCTGAGCTCGTTTGGGAAAACTTGGTATTTTTGTAGACAACAAAACAAAACAAACCCTTGTGAGTTTTCTGTAGAAACCAGACCAAAGCTAAAAAAAACAAAAAAAAAAAGTTACTCTGTGCGTGTGTGTGTGTGCGCGTGTGTGTTTGGTCCATTAGCGAGCTCTAGTCACTCCTGACAGGCAGTTCTTTGATGTTGTGTGAAAGTCTGTTGAGCTCAGTTGAAAGTGAGGATTCGACTCTTCGCTCACCGTCTGACTGGTGCAGAACCACGCTGAAAACACCCCCACACACTTAAAGAAAACCCCCGAAACTCCGCGTTTGTTGAGCCAGTGGAGCAGACGGCAAACCCAGCCGATCGGCTGTGGTTGCTGCGGAACCTGAGAACCGAAGTGTGTCAGCAGAGCGGATGCTGGACGCTGCGTCGCGCTACTCGCAGCTGTTCAGCATCTGGCCTCAGTGATGACAATGTCACGAATGAAAACGTCGAGAGCCGTGAAAGAAAAATTCTTCCAGGGTTGCGACCCCATTACAAACAAACAGGTGTTCTTTTGAAACACGATAAGCAGGACTGACAAACGCTTCCAGGAAGGACATTTCGCTGAATCAAGCCTTTGAGCTTTTTAGTGTATTTTTGAATTATTTCCTCTGCCAAAAAAGGAGGAGATGGTCTAGGGACTTTGGCCTTTGATCATAGGCTACATATACTACAAGTGTATGTCACAATATGCGGGGAAATGAGCTGCTTGGTGGAGGTCTGCGCTCTCCGGCTGCTTTTCTAGTAGTTATTCATGTCTCACTGGTCTGCAGTCTAATTTTCGAGCTTTGTTTCTCCTCACCAGCTGAACTCCTACTCTTTTGCTTTTTTTTAACAGGCAACATATTGGACAGCATGCTGCTGAAAGCGTCCAATAAGGAGGCGGCGGGGAGCCGGAAGGAGACCAGTGGCAGCACAGCTCCGTCGCCATCCGCTGAAAGACTGCTGTGGTGTCACTGTTATCACTACTGCCCCGAAGATTCCACCAACAACACGTGCAGGTGAGCAGAGATCTGAACTGGGAACAAACAAACAAACAAATAAAGGTGCATCCCTTCATGAAGCTGTTGGCGTGCCTGATGATGAACCCTGTCCTCCAGGACGGATGGCTACTGTTTCACCATGGTGGAGGAGGAGGCAGCGGGGGTTCCGGTCCAGACTGCGGGCTGCCTGGGGCTCGGCGGCTCAGTGTTTCAGTGTCGGGTGAGTAAACGCTAAGCCTTTATCACGATTAATCATGAGTGGTATGTGTGACGATAACCTAAAAAGGATTACTGTGACTTTAGGACCAGACTAATGCTCTGATCTTCTGTGTTGGGATGGGAATTTACTGATCTTTTCAAAGGCGGATTTCTGTTACAGGACACGGTGGGCTCACGACAAAGGAGATCCATCGAGTGCTGCACAGACCAGGATTACTGCAACAAAAACCTGCATCCCACACTGCCACCGCTCAAACCTCCCCGTAAGTTCCCCTCCAGACACATTTAGTCTGGTCTGGCTCTCTGGAGACCTTCTGGAGTACAGATGTGACAGGAAGCTCATGCAGAGAAGTGTGAGAGACTAGCAGTGTCTGTCCAAAACACTGCCGTCCACCTATAGGAGACAGGTTTCCCCAGAGACCTGCGGGATGTGGATTCAATAATCTGAACCCCTGTCACGCTGCATCAGGATAGAGATCCATCACCTGGGTCCAGCTCCTCCTGAATGTTGCCCTGGTAGAACAGAGTTCGTCAGCACTTGATGAAAAATTGATGCGCGAGACATGATTTGTATTTTGATTTACTGTCCAAAGAGCTTCCAAGTGACTCGTAGGGATGACCAATCCGTCACCAGAATCTTCCCGCTTTTCCTCCATTGTCTATTACATTCTTTTAACTGTTCCAGACCACTGGTGAGAAAGTGATTGATTGGATATTTGTGTTTCTCTGTCATTCTGACACCTCTCCATCCACGGCCTGGCTAGTCTATGTGGATGGGAAGATCCACCACATGGCCCTGCTGGTCTCAGTCACTGTGTGCAGCCTCATACTGGTCGCCATCATCATCTTCTGCTACATTAGGTAAACTAACCCATCAAACACACGCACATCTAAATCCAGGCTCAGTCCAAAAGTTTGTTTTTTTTTGTTTTTGTGTTTTTTTTAGGTACAGACGTCAGGAGTCTCGTCCTCGGTACAGTATTGGACTGGAGCAGGATGAGAGTTACAGCCTGCCTGGAGAATCTTTGAAGGACCTGATCGAACAGTCCCAAAGCTCTGGCTCAGGCTCGGGGCTCCCTCTGTTGGTGAGAGGCACACACTGCAGTTCCTCACAGGGGTCTACATATTACTTTATGGCGTATTTGATGTTTCCATAGAAACAATTGCTCAGGCTGTAATTTCATGTGCTTTAAAGAGTAAAATCCTTTACATTGACGATGTAAATTCTGTTCTAACTGAACAAGAACCCCAAATCAAAAGAACCTTTTCCTGTGTTTCCCCTCAGGTACAGAGAACGATAGCCAAACAGATCCAGATGGTAAAGCAGATAGGCAAGGGCCGCTATGGAGAAGTGTGGATGGGAAAGTGGAGGGGCGAAAAGGTTGCCGTCAAAGTGTTCTTCACCACTGACGAGGCCAGCTGGTCCAGGGAGACTGAGATCTATCAGACCGTCTTGATGAGACACGAGAATATTCTGGGTACGGCTGACTTCTGTCTGAGTTGCATCTTTGTGCGAATGAATATTTTTTTTCTGTCATTCCATTTATCTTCTAAATCGATATCAGTCTGCTGTGTGGACTCTCAGAGTTGTCATTTGATGGGGGGATCACTGGGCGTGTGACTGAATGACATTAAGGACAAATTCCTGTATTTACGGTAATTTGTCCGTATTGTCTACTATTACTAGTTGTCGGAATCGTCTGACTCGTCGAGTTCGCCCAGTTAGATTTACACGGCCCCGTCGGTCTCAGCCTTCATGCTCCGCCTCCTGACACACAGGTTTCATAGCCGCCGACATTAAAGGCACCGGCTCCTGGACCCAGCTCTACCTGATCACCGACTACCACGAAAACGGCTCCTTGTACGACTACCTCAAATCCACCACGCTGGACAACAAAGCCATGCTGCGGCTGGCGTACTCCTCGGTGTCAGGCCTCTGTCACCTCCACACTGAGATCTTTGGTACGCAAGGCAAGCCAGCCATTGCTCACAGGGACCTGAAGAGCAAAAACATCCTGGTGAAAAGAAACGGGACCTGCTGCATTGCCGACCTCGGCCTGGCGGTCAAGTTTATCAGGTGATGTAACACAGGAACTCGGTTGCCACATTGGATACTATGGCAACAGGTTTGGATTCGATAACGTGTGTAACTGTTGTTGTCTCCAGTGACACCAATGAGGTCGACATCCCTCCCAACACAAAGGTTGGTACCAAGCGCTACATGCCGCCAGAGGTTCTGGACGAGACACTGAACAAAAGTCACTTTCAGTCGTACATCATGGCGGACGTGTACAGCTTTGGACTCATTCTCTGGGAGATCGCTCGGCGTTGCATCTCAGGAGGTGTGAATGACAACATATGGTTGTATAATTTTACTGTGCAGGGAGCTTAACTGAACAATTTTGATGTCAAATAGTGACACAAATGCATCACACAATTCAGCATCATTGTTTGATGTTGAATACATTTTTGTGTGTGTGTTTGTGTGTGTACCTTTTCCACAGGGATCCTTGAGGAGTACCAGCTGCCCTATCACGAGTTGGTTCCAACAGACCCTTCGTATGAGGATATGAAAGAGGTGGTCTGCACCAAGAGACTACGGCCGTCCTTTCCTAATCGATGGACCAGCGACGAGGTATGTCAGCTCCACACACACACACACACACACACACACACACACACACACACACACACACACACACACACTCATGCTTAGCACCAACCAAATTCTTTATGTCTGCAGTGTTTGAGACAGATGGGGAAGCTGATGACAGAATGCTGGGCCCACAACCCCGGCTCCCGCCTCACGGCTCTCAGAGTGAAAAAAACACTGGCCAAGATGTCAGAATCACAGGACATCAAGCTGTGAACGGCGCAGACGGGGGCATTAACAATCAGACTCGGTCCGGTCTCTGCCACGAAGGCCATCAGACGGAGAATCCGATCTCCCTTTCAAACATGTGTGCCATGACTCTGGTGGTTGACAAAAGACAAAGAGCCCCGTTCTAACCGCTAGCGAAAAACGAGTGATGACTCTAAAACTACGCTCCTGTTCACACACTTCCAAACCCCTTTGGGAGAGTTGAATTCGGCACACAGTCGAGCTACGACCGGTGAGTAAATACCGCGCTGCTGCTTTCTGTGAAAGCTACAATCTGTGGACAAAGGTCTGACAGAAGGGATGAATGCGCTGTAACGAATCCGTTTCTGCAGCATGATGCCTTCAAAGCACCGTCACTCTCACTACTGCCTTTCACTCAGACTTGGACAGAACACTCTTGGTTACAATGACTGACACTATGTGACAGAAATTAAAAAAAAATAATAATAACAGAGTATTTTGAGGCTTTAAAAGTTTGTTTTACGCTGGTAACGCGTGTTGACATTGAAGAAAAAGGTACACATGTATGTTTTTTTTTAAGTTGTGATGGGAGCGTGGCCCCTGTAAAAAAATTTTCAAGACTGTATGTGAAAAATAAAGTTTATGTCCACGTTATACCAAAGCTACATGTTTCTTTGGCCATCCGGGATGGGCACAACAGTGATTAAAGTGGTGTGAGTACCGTAATATTCAACCGTGATATCTTTGGAAAGATTTCTTGAAAATACATCATAAACGTGAGGAACTATGTCTCAGATGGTGTAGGAAGACATGATTCGCTGTTACCAGTCACAATTAAACTGATGGAGATACCTTGGACCACCCCCAATCAACAGAAATTAAAAGTTAGAGATGTCCTCCCCTCCTGTTTTGATGGGCATCCTCCAATGAAAGATTTTCTCGTCACAAGACTGATAATCCGATTGTGGTAGCTGAATGTGGGGAAACAACGCCATCTACAGTCTCATAGCAGTTCTGCAGATGAGCTTAATGAGTAGAAAATCAAAACCAATGCTCAAACTGTGCAGGCAAACAAGATCTGAGCAACGGCCTGGAGCGTGGCTTTCCAGCATTGCTTATAAATATAATTTATTAATCATCTTAAAAATTCTTTCTTACACTTTGTACAGAAAACAGAGGAGATAGTGAGGCGAGCATTCAGCAAGACTGAGCAAGATTGGTGAAGCGTGCCTGGCTTAGCTAAAATGGACCGACACTACCCCAAACAAATCAAATCCAAATCACCCCTAAATAAAAAAAAACAGAAGAAAGCAATAACAAGCTCTAAACACTGCGCTAAACTATCATGATAACAAATGCCAAGTTTGCATAGTAGACAAAAAGGGTTACAAGAGAGAGAAAAAAAAACTGAAACAAATAAAATAATATCTCACTGTTCTGCTCTTATTCCTGTTTGCAGATTTGCCAAATAAAGCTGACAGCACACACCTGTACAGACTGTAGAAACTATATTTACATACTTTTGGGTTTCTCCTGAACAAGCATGGCCCTCCTGGAGGCTCAAACACCATCTGTCCAGCGGGCAACAGCCACAGAGATGAAGCTTGGTCAGATCTGAGCTGACCGTTTCCTCACCTGTCTGCTCTCCACACGCTCAAGTGTTGTACTGACCTTTTATTAGAAAAAGAAAATCCATCCCTTTGTTTTCCTCGTGTCTGACAGCAAAACAGAACATTCACGCTAGCAGTCTTTTCTCCATGTTGCGAGAAAATAAACCAAAAAATGTTTTCTTATGCACACATTTGGGAATAATTTACCGCTGTTTTTATACTTCTGGTAGTTGTTACAGCGTAAAACCTTCAGAGCAATAGGGTGCTGGGTCAAAGGTAGCTGCACCTTCCTGCTGACCTGAGTCAAAAAAAAAAAAAGCCATGAGCATTTACCACAAAAAAGACAAAAATGTATTACACTTCATTATTACAGCCCCTCCGAGTGGGGGGTGGGTGGGGGTTGACAGTGGAATGATGGATGAATCAGGAACTTTTGGTGTAGGCGAGGGGGCAACACGCCGGCATGACAGCGACGTCGAGTTTTAAACGAAGGGGAAAACAATAAAATCAGACATTAGCACAAACATGATAATGCTTTAGATCATTAAAAAAGAGCATCCTGAAAAGCCACTGGATGGTGCTACTGTCCTGCAATCACATAAAAGGTCACATGACCTGCCTGTAGCCACAACTGACACCCTGATGTGTGGATACAGAAAATATAAAGAAAAAAAAAATAAACTTATCAAAATACATGCAAAATTTATATATGTTTGACTGAATTAAAATATGATAAAAATCTGTATACTGTTGCAATAAATGATTCTTCCTGTAATCTACATCTTTTAAGACCACTTTCTTTATTTTAGTGAGTTCTTTTGTCTTTGAAGTGGGGCCCTTCGCAGAAACAAGCCGGCTGGATTCGAGGATGTGGAGGCCACCACAGATCTAAAGAGGTTGATGACAGGTCATCGTTTGATTTTGTCAGTCAAATATGCAATAAATCACCTCTGGTGTACTTGAGAAAAGCCAGTACAGCAGGAAGTATTTAACAACTTTACCGAGACGCTTTTCTGCTCTGAAAAGCTCTGCTCTCCTTCATGAAAAAAGAATAGGCTAAACTAGAAGCATGCAGGCCGCTTGGGCTGTGCCATGTGCAGCTTCTGGCTGGATGGCTGTGCAGGTACGAGGCAGGAAATGCACATGGGTTTGGAAGGTGGATCTGTTAGATATGAAAGGAAGCTAAGAGAAAAGTAAGATATGTAAGACGTAGCTGTTAGACAGGATGCATACTTGGGGGAAAGCGGAAAAAAACAGATACACATTTATACATCTACACTGCACCTGCATCAACTGTCAAATCAGGACTGAACAGGTATTTGTCTTTGGGTTATAAAAAGAGAGAAGTTCCAGATTAAATGAGACTTCTTTAACCACTGATGGATTTTAGAGGGAAGCCACAAACTCCATACATCACCTATGGCTTGTTTCTGTGCTGGACCCCCAACTGTAGCAAAATTAATTTGCAGGAAATGATCCACATATAGGGATAGCTGAATACATAGAACGTTCCCTAGGAAACTATATAAGGACCAAAGCGACTGTACCAGCCGTCAGGTACAGCCAAGGCTTACAGGAGAAGATCCCGCCTTTGCCTCCCGTCTCTCATTATCTGTGTTACATCCTGTTCTTACGGATGATCACCTGCGGCATCTTCCATCATCTCGTGTTTACTTCCTCCTCCTTTCTTTGTAAGCAGGTTAGCTCCTCTCTGTGCTCACTCTTTGAAAGTGTCTACCTAAGGCCGTTGTTCCGCCGACTCACATTCTTCCGTAATCAGTTTAGCTTCTCTTCCACTCTGGCAACATTTTCCAAGGTCTATCTTTTTCTTTTGTCTTTTTCTGTGTGAGGAACCATCCAAAGAACAAGTTAAGCTCTAACTTTGTCTGTTTAGGTGTGTGTTCTGCTCCATTTGCTGTGGTTTTTGATTGGGTCGAACCTCCCCTGTAGCTGCACACAACACTGCAACATTGCTCAAATAAACACAAAGTTACACACACGGTTGTAGCGTCAGCTCGAGCGCATCGACCTCAACATTTCTGTTGCTTCGCGGGCATCGCTCCAGCGTCGGAGAGGTCAGAGGTCAACCCGGGGCTCAGCCGTTGTCAGGAGTAACCGCGGCGGCGGCTCAGTGGTCCTTTGTCATGGAGGTGAGGTTACTGTCGCTGCGGCCCATCTCCTCCAGCACAGCAGCCAGTTCATTCAGGTCTCCGTCAGGGAAGTGCTGGGCCTCCCACAGGTCCAGGATCACACCTGTCGGACTGGACTTGGTGGCAAAGTAGTTCAGGTACCTGGAAAAGTACAGAGAAACACACAGAGACAGAGAAATATAGGGGAAATATCATCAACCAGGGACTGTAAGGTGTTGTTGAGCTGCGGCCTCCTGTTGTCATAGAGACAGCGTTTAAAGCCTCCCTTACACTAGAAGACTTTGATAAAACTTTTAAAAAACTGTTATCTGACACCCTCTCACATTTAAAGACTTTGATAAGACTTTTTTAGTCACAGACTAGGCACAGACAAAACTCTGCAAAGACTGGGGGTCTTACATTACAAGACCACAACTAGATTCTCTTGAGATTAGTTCACTTCATGCACTTCTTTTTGAACAGTCCACATAAACCTCCGCGATTTCGACATCTTCGCCATGTAGCGACAAGACTTAAGACTTACGAGAATATCAAACATGGTTAATATTGTCGTAATGCCAAGACGCGGAAAAGACAAGCTAAAATTGAGTCACCTTACAATTAACGACTCTGATCACGACAGCGCGCATCAACTTCAGCACTACGCTTAAGATTTTATTCCAACTTTGGAATTTTGTCTGTGATTTTGAAATGGCATGAAAAGTCGGTAAGTGTAAGGCCGGCATAAGATGACCTATTGTGACGCTTGATTACAGGATAATGAACAAATGTGGTTTTGCAGTTCAAAAACCACGCAGACATGCTGTGGATGCCGTTGGCCCTCACACCGAGGTGAAAACGTTGATTACGTTGAGGACAGACTCAGTTTAAACACCACCATCGCTCCACTGCTCCTTCCTGAGTATTTCCGCTCCGGCAAAACATTCTGACTTATATTTTTTCACACCCTCATCTTCACTTTAAACATATAAAGAGATGGGGATTTTTTTTTTTCATCATTGTTATTGCTCTCAAAACTGTTTTGGTGAAGCAGATCATAAACAACGTTTTGCATTTGCGAGTGCAGAACGCGCAGAGCAACGTTTCAAAGTTTTGATGCGATACGGGGAGAGGCGCCGTGATGGCGAAGGATGAGTCATTCTCTGAACTTCAACAGGCTGATGTGGCAGTTAAAAGAGCAGGGAGGATAAAAAGGTGGTATTTGCTTGTCGGATCATTTCGCCAGGCTCCTTTTGAAGCGTGGTTGAAATGCGGAGGTAAACAACATTTTGGCTAACTGGCCCCCCCCCTTTTTTTTTTCACCCACGAGCCAGGAATATTTTGGTGCCTGCATTAGCGGAGTACGCCATGGGCTGGCTGCCTGCTGGGACAATGAGATGCACTCGTGCCCAATTATCCTCTCAGTAACCCGCATCTGCTCCCATCGCTGGTGCTCGCTAAACTCTGAATTATCAAGTCGCACATGTGGGAACAGGCGGATGAAACCTGTTTGCTGATTAGGACTCCAACAGTCTGGCTTTATTCAGACACCATAAAGAGAAAAATGAAAGGTAGCTATGACTGTGCTAGCCACCACTAACCGCCTGTTTCTACTGACTGAAACACATTCATTCTACTGTCAACAACTGCATGTTAACATGGAGAGAACATCTCCCTGAAAACCACCTGAAGCTGACCTTCTACTGGAGAATTTCCCCATATCGTGATTCCATGAACCAGGAATCACGCATGTGTTTGAATAATAATAACACGAAAAAAACAGTCTGTTTATCACCTGTCCAGGTTGAGTTTGTGGGCCAGCATCCTCCAGTCGTTGCCTCTGGTCTGTGGTGCATCTAGACTCCCGCACAGCTTCTGCCTGATGGACAACGGAATGCGGAACGCGTTTGGCCCCACTAAGGTTGTGATGTTACTGGCAGGATCCATCAGGGACGTGTCTATGCACTGGACATCCTGGAGAGACACAACTGGTTACTACTCTGTGAGAGCGCTATATGTGAAAGGTGCAATACACGACTGAACGCAGGGCGCTGGTTCTTTCCTTCTGGTGATGTCTGTCACTCCGTTTCCTCATCTCATGAATCTGCCACTCCTGACCGGGAGGACGCAGTGTTCTAATGAATGTGTCATGGCAGAGAGAACAACTGCTACTGTTGCTCTGAGTGATTGCCGTTTACTTCATCTATTAGCTGCCATTTACAGGAAGCTCTGTTGCTGAAAACAGAATGATTGATGCCCAGAGATAGCTGTGGTTCCGCTGTTTTGGTGTTTTTTTGTTTTTTGTTTTTTTCACAACTGCTGGCCGGTTAATGGTCGGCAATGTTTTGTGTTGCTTTTGTCAAACACGAAAAGGCCAGCTGAGTAACTGTTCAGCCATTTGACTCAAATCACCTTAAAAGCCAAGCTTCCATTTGGAAAACAGTAATTACTTTATAAACTTTTGTTAAAATTGCAGCAAATATTCAATACTGTGACAAGACTGTCACCACAGAAGCGGCTCTTCTAAATGTAAGTGCTTAATGGGAAAATACTGTATGAGAAAAATACTAATATGTTTGGATCTAGCCAATTGTTGCTGGATTTAAATTAAAGCTGCCACCCATCTGAGTGAAAACTGAAAAGGCTGTTTGCAGCACAGGCGACATCTTTTCATGGATGACGTGAGCCTTTGTGACAGCAGACAAACAGTTTATTGTTAATGTTCAGCAAACACACGGATCTCTGCCTTTGTTATCAGAAGAGACAGAGAAACTTTCTTTGTTTGTTCAGCGAGATCTTCGCCTGGTGCTTTGCAGACACCCAGCGCCTGACCCCTACCCCCCTTTAACAGGAGGAAACCTCAACCAGGACCAGGCTCATATGGGGGGGTGACCCTCCTGCTGATGGGCGGTCAGCAGGGAGACAGGGACACATGTCCCTGTTATCAAAATAATTTACATGTAAAAGGAGTTAATGCTCATAACCCCTGATGCACCTTCACATTAAAAACATCCATTAACCTAATCGATGAAATAATCACAAGTGTGTTTGTCAGATTGGATTGATCAGAAACGATGCAGCGAGACGGAGCCGCCGGAGCGGCAAAAGCTGTCACGACGGCCCATAGCCAGGGTACAGCTGACGCACCACTGCAGCAACAAGAACAATTTGTGTTTGACTTTGGAATTTAAAAAAAGGGGGGGAAAAAAGAGTCTTTGACGTGGAGAATGAATCCGTTTAAAGGTTACACCACTCAGGACTAGTCAGTAATCAGTTAGTTCCACTGTCTGAGCAGAAAGACATTTCAGAGGGCAATAATTCAATCAGGGATCAGATCTGGAGGACAGAGAAACAACAAAACTGAACAACAACAACAACACACAGACACACACGGTCAATACCCAGAAAAATCAATGAAAGAAAGTTCTTTCTCCCATGTTCTGTGACCTCTCGCTGCCTCGGTAGGAATGATTGAACAGAGTCACAGAACCACGCCAGGCATGGCAGGAGTGTCTGCAGAGGAAAAGTCAGTGACTTCAGGACCGTCAGACTGGGACTCTCCAGTCGGAAGAGAGGAGCTCTCTCTCTCTCTCTCTCTGACTCACTTTCTCTTTCTCTCCCTCTCGCTCCCTAACTTCTCTGCGTTTTTCAGCCAATGACCAGCATGCGAGCAGGACTCACCTCCTCCAGCGTGTTACTGAGCTGAAAGATCTGTCCCTCTCCCTCCACCTGCCGCACACACAGCTTGCAGCTGATCTCCGCGGTGGCCAAGCTCAGCCTCTCCAAAGTGAAGGTGCAGTGAAGTGTTCTCTGGCTGCCGGCCCACACCTGATAGAAAGGGATCTCCTGCAAAAACAAACAATTAAACAAAGCTATTATTTGTCAGGTCGTGTGTGTGTGTGTGTGTGTGTGTGTGTGTGTGTGCGCGCGTGAGATCATTCACCTGATACTTTGCGATAAGTTTGCTCTTCCAATACGTATGCG